>JAQGDQ010000151.1:0-452500 GCA_030141605.1 Tubiluchus corallicola | reverse complement strand
GTCTTCCCAAACACACTAGTAGGAGACATCTTAAAGTTAAGCAATGTACATTGCTGAGAGTCTCAGAGTCCTCTAAATTGAGATGCAAAGAAACAGCAAATGTCTGCCAAATTTAGAACAGTCACCAAACGCATTTCTCGCCCTTTTTTCTTAATTTTTAAATTATGTAAAGTAGCAATTGTTGTGCTGCATGGCGCACAGTATTCGTTGTATCCGAGGTAATCAATCGTGACCCATGCAGATGGGTTTGCACTCAAATTAATTAGTTTTGCGCATATATAAGACAAACTGCAATTGCCGCAATATGAGATATTACTATGTAAACTTTAACTTTTATCTGTAATTACGCATAAAGCACTAATATAAACTTGCATAATATTTGCATTCGTCATTGATTCGCATGTACTCGCCGTAGCCTGCTTTGTTAAGTTGTTTATTTTCTTCGCTTCACGTAAATATTATGGATATAGTTTTCCTGTAAGCTAAACAAATTGAGCACTGAAACAGGCGGATGAACTTGTAAGCTTCCGCAATTTGATCCGAAGCACAGAAGCTTTGGTTTCTTCTACACACAAACCTGCAGACGGTGTGTTGGTAATTAGTACATTAGAGTGCGTGTTAGTATTGCAATACTAATGTTTATACGATGTTTCCATGTGTGCACGCTCGTCTAACTGTTAAAAAAAATGTTTAGGTTATGATTAATAATGCAGTTTGTTTTAAGTTCATATAGCCAATCATCGGAATCAGTATTTGTTAGGTACTGTCGATTATTTTGATAAAAGCGTAATTACAGATGTTGCATCCTGTATTAACAATATAACTACAGATTCTTGTCATGCCTGACATGAAATATCTTACTGCAACACTTGTTATGCAATATCTACTGCACATGTATTATATTTTGGTATTAGTGAACAATAATGTGTCCTCACAGTAGTTGCAAAACAGTGGTGTTAACTTAATCAAGTTATTTTAATTTTACATACTATTAAAAAATAATAGTCTTTCTATCTTTTATATCATTCCATATATGAGTTTCATTCATTACATCATTCCATTTTAAGCACTACGTTTTTTTTATCACGATTCACTTTAAATTTTCAGATTATCTCCATTACTTTTTTCCTCTATCACTGTGTGGGACAATCTAACAAGCCCTGCTTTTTGATTGCCCACAACACATTTACCTTCGTGTATAAGTGAATAGTGCTTGAGGCTTTTCTGTGCAGTATTTTTTATTTGTATTATATCCATTGTAGGCCCTTTCACTAGATATTGTATATGTAACCTGTAAATGTGTATGGTGAAATAAATGACTTATGACTTAATAATACTAACAATGATAAACACTTAATAATTATTACGGCCCAAGATAAAAACTAATAAAGCTTTTTATCAAAATTATTTTACCAGTTAGATGTCAGGTATTTTTGTTTTATATTTGTCCCTAAATCAAGTAATACAAAATTTTAACCTTGTTACCTTTGGTAAGTTTATTCCTGGTTTTAAATTTATTACCGCTACTTGAGTATTCTGATACCTTGCTGTTTAATTTTGCGTAGCCATCGTTGACTATTCGAACAACAACTGCAATATTTTTCATTGTACTTTGATGATCCACTGCATACAATCGGTACACGACCTTTTGAAACTTAGAAGCCATCTTTGGAATTCAACCCATTGGAAGAGAAAAGGGCCGGACACGGCGGGCAGGAAATTATTAGTGGAACTATTTAACCATGTCTGACGCCGACCACGATAAAAAGTAATAAATTCGCCAATTCATTTCTGCTAATTTTTAAGATATTTTGCCACAGACAAAGTGAGCTAAAGGTCTGTGAGATAGCAGTTATAATCCATTTCAGTCGCTGGCCTCTTTGACTCATGGCAGTCTGACCTATTGACACTTGTTTTCGACAGAAAAAAAATCAATAAATATATCGTATGTCCAAACCAAGCAAATTCCGACGAATTTGCAAATGTTTGGAACCAAACTTACATGTAACCATATATCCAGCTTTTACTGTGTCATGGTCAGATGTATGGAAAGCTTATGCATACGTCAATATAGCTTTGTGGAATAACTGATTGTAATGGAGTTAAATCACTATGGTTTAGTGAAGCTGGTTGTTACACGTTAAACCTCGCTAGAGAGAGAAAGAGAGAGAGAGAGAGAGAGAGAGAGAGAGAGAGAGAGAAAGAGAGAGAGAGAGAGAGAGAGAGAGAGAGGAGAGAGAGAGATGAGTGTTAATAGGGAGAAACGGTCAAGTAGGCCTGTTAAGATTCTGACATCAAGAAAATCTAAGCCATCAGACTTTCACTTCTATATTTCACTGGAATGAAGACACAGAACCATAAATTTTTGTAATATTGTTCTAAATTCATCCTGAATCTTTAATTAAGTGTCATAAATAAGGGAAATTCTATGAAATGCCAATTTGAATTCGCTTCTGTCGAGCCGTACTGAAAATCAAAGCGCAATTTTAAGCATTCCGAAACATCATAGAATTTTGACAAAGTACCTTTGTTTACGAGCTTCTTAAAAACGCTTTCGCAACATAAATTTAAAGCATGATTGCACCTTCGGGTGCTCGGCTGAACAAAATAAACCGTTTCTTTGCAATTAGACTCAAAGCGATGATGAACAGAGGCAGTATATTATCGTAAAACCTGCCTGCTTGTCGGAAATCTAAACGAATTGCGACGCGCCAGACATTTTTACAACTTTTACCCAATTTTTTGGATCAGCACCTAATTTCTTCTATGTGATAGACCACGTGCGCACGCTACCAAGCCTGTTTAATAGACTATAGCGTTACTTTGTGATCACGTTGCTTCTCTCATGAGAAGTATTGCGGTGGTTTCAACAGCGGTGACAATATTATAGTCACGGTCATATACAAATGCCAATCCTTTTGGACCGAGCAAATCATAACCGCGCATTCTTGGTCCCAATGAACTCTTTCTAAAACAATGTCTTGCATCTTAAATTATTCGGAAAATTGTAAGTCTCAAGAAGCAATAGGGCTACCACGAAACCCAAATAGGCTTGCTATGCCAAATACGAGAATAAAAACAAGGCTCCTTTCAATATTAGAACTCCCGGCGTTATTACCATTATTCAAAAATTGTGAATGTGTGCGAAAAGATATACGGGAAAATGATGATTTTTGCTATGCAGCACAGCTTTCATTAAATGCTGTTAGATCCTAATAGGTTATTATATGCTACACAAAAACGATACATTTAAGTTACTTAACAACCTACATGCAATGCTTGTAAACACATATAATAAATAAATATCATGCTTTTTGCGCACTCATTATGCATTCGACGTAAATTTACAACAACGTATTTGAAAACAGTCATGCAATATGGAAACAGAGGAATTGCCTAGTTTATGAGTTTGAAGAAAGACCTGATCCACACGAAGCGATTATTAATATTTTCCTTTAACCCATACACAATACAGCACCAAAGAGCTTTATACATTCAGTAGCAAATTTGTTACAGTTTTACAGACTGCCAAAACTTGAAGTCGTAGTGATTTCAGTAGCTTCACCAATCAGTGCTCTTCTAAAACCAGATACGCCACAACCACGGGATAATAAAATTCAGGGGAAAAATTGTATAAATCTATATCGCAATAATGTTATTTATACGCAAGTCATTCTTCACAGCAAGGGATAACACGATTAGTAATAAGGCAAGATGCTCATAGATCTACAGAGAAATTTTCAGTGAAGAGAAATGTAAACTGCATAGCCCATTTCTTTTTCTGAGTGCACAACCTAACAAAAATTTATTGTTTTAAGTTTTGAAATGATAACTGAAATGGGCATTTTTGAACGAGTATGAGCAAGTTTTTAACCCTAAACTAGACGTCTTCACTCTTCAACTACCTTATCGTAACTGTTAAACGACTATAGAAAAGTTCATCTATAGAAAAGTGTAAGAATATCGTTGTTGATTCAAGAAAAGCAGCGATACTGACAACACAAACTGAACTATTTGCACAAACCGCAAAAAACTCATAATGACAACGATTTAGAAAAAACACACAGCTGCTGGAACTTCTCCACACACACAATGGCCGGGGGGATTGGGTCCAAAAAGCTCACACAACCCTAAGGGAACAGAAAGTCCATGAAGGATCCGAGATTTGTCTCTATCTGTCTAACTTAGCTTCCTACCAGAATGTTAAAATTTCCAGCATAAATAACACGCTCAGGTACGCTCAGACTTTTTTGGTAACTGTGAAAAGGAACTTCGTCCCTGGACGTACGGGTTTAATAGCCATGGATAATGGACATGTTAACGAAAATAAAAAAATAACTAACTGAATTTTTCATATAATTCCTTGTTATGTTCAAAAATTCTATGACTGGGCTCTTGCGTGGCGACTAGTGGCCTAATCGTAAACTGGAAACAGAATCTTATTAGTATTGCTTAGTCTAGAATAAACAGACAAGAGAGTAACGTTTTGAATCAACTAGAATTTTTATTTCATGCTACTGAGCTTGCCACTTATTACTTTCCAGTTGCAAAATTTCCCAATCCTTTCTCTCTACTTCACTCCAATTTCTTTCTATTGCTCAGCTTTTCGTAGTCGCAGTTTACAACTGGCACTATAAGGTCAACATGAGTTTTTCATGTTTTATGGCATTCTTGTTATGTTTTTGTCGCGGCGAGATCTTCGTTATTGAAATCAAATGTTAGCCCACATGGGAGGGAAGTCAGATTCACATAATTCGCAAAGTCTTTGTAGTTTGGGCAGACAGAGTTCACTTAGATTCTCGAAGGGAAGTGTGGAATAACAATAATGACTGATACAGACATAAAGGATTAGTTTCATTTGTTGATTCTGACGTGCAAACTTGATTCAGCAAAGAGCAATCTGAAAGGCGGCAGGACGTGCTATCTGCAAAAATCAAATAATGCAACAGAAAATTGCCCAATTTATGAATTTTTTACGCCATTTGATTAAATTTTTGCTAAGCTTCTGATGTACAGATACATCTTATTAGAATCAAATGTTCACGCTGTGCAAATTTACAAACACATAGCTGGCAACCTGTTATAGACGAAGCCATCTATAGGACATTGTCGAATAACAGTAAAATTAGTTAATTCGTTTAATGAACTGTTTCACTATATTTTCATAAAAGATAAACGCGTAATCTCACATACCGAAAACTTATAAACAATCACAATAACAAAGTACTTTATATTGTGCGCTTCCATAAACAAGAAAAAAGCTTTTAACTTTCGCTCATTAAAATAAAGCCATCTATTGAATTAACAATTTAGAGAGAACTGCAGTTCATTTTTTACTAGTTTGTTGATTAATATAATTTTTGTGGGATCTCTCTCTCTCTCTCTCTCTCTCTCTCTCTCTCTCTCTCTCTCTCTCTCTCTCTCTCTCTCTCTCTCTCTCTGTGTTTATGTTTTGTTAGCATTCTGAATGTTTGCTAAGAAGGTACGACGTAATAAGAGGAAGGAAAAGCCAAAGGGAAAGAGAACGAGAGAAAAAGAAAGAAAAAAAGAAAAAGAAAGAAAACAGGGGAAGAAGACCGGGGAGAAGCAGTAAGCTGTCAAAAAAGCATTGTAAATTATCTACATACATCACGAAATTATTGCACTAAAAACTTCGTTCTAACTTGCATTTTTGTTGGTAGATTCATTTTAGTCGGAAAAGCTCAAAGGCACTTGCACATCTAAAATCACCTCGGCTGTTGGGATGTTTTGTGATAAGTTTTAGGGAAGTTTTGGTATATAGGGCAGCATCCAGCAGCGATGTTAATCGAAACTGGCTGCATTCTAGTTTAAGACTAACAGAGATGCCAGCAAACTAAAACAGTTTCACTGTTGAATGACCGCCAACAGAGCTGCCAACATTTGGTTGGTGTGCTGCATCTGGGGTGTAGGCATCAAGCGTAGCAAAGTAAAATCATTGCTAAAGATTTTTTGCATCGCTGGCCAAATGCTGGAAATGGGTCACTTGGGTCACCATTTGACGACGTGTCATTTTCATGTGGGCGCTGGGGTCAAATAACATGACCGTGTAAGATAATTGTATGTACCCAAGTTACAAAGACTTCATTGTTTGGAGATATTTTGTAAAATAAGGTATGTTTGTCTTCGTGCATTTCTTTATGATTACTTTACTGCAAAAACTGAATTTTTTACAGCAGTAAACGTTTTGCTTGAAACAACGCGAGACCTGTGAGTCGCCACAAAAAAGATTCCTGTATTACTAACCAATTACTTTATGCTAACCCTTTTGTCTGCCTTCGTCAAACTAGTCTACCTTCCGTCAGGTAACCCAGAAATGTCGTTTAATTAGACTTTTTTACATTAGATTACTTTATGTGAGACCCTGTGAGTCGTTAATTCTTGTAATATTAACCATTTACTTTGTGACAGCCCTTTTTGTTCCACATTTTAAACTAACGAGATTGTAAAATTCGTACCCAGTTGATAACAGTTACTAGAATTTTATTGTTAACATTATCTAGTAATCGTTTTCTAATACCTTCTCAAGCTTTTCTACAAAGGTGTCAGACAATCTAAATATTGTACATGTTTGTCCGTTTGTTTGCTCTTTTCCAACCCTGTCTGTTCGTTAATTCCTTTTCAACCCTGTCTGTTCATTTGTTCCTTTACAACCATGTCTGTTTTTTGTTCTTTTCCAATCCTGTCTGCTCATTTGTTCCTTTCCAATCCTGTCTGTTTGTTTGTTCTTTTCCAACCTTGTCTGTTCGTTTGTTCCTTTTCAACCCTGTCTGTTCGTTAATTCCTTTTCAACCCTGTCTGTTCATTTGTTCCTTTACAACCATGTCTGTTTTTTGTTCTTTTCCAACCTTGTCTGTTCGTTTGTTCCTTTCCAACCTTGTCTGTTCGTTTGTTCCTTTCCAACCCTGTCTGTTCATTTGTTCCTTTACAACCCTGTCTGTTTTTTGTTCTTTTCCAACCTTGTCTGTTCGTCTGTTCCTTTTCAACCCTGTCTGTTTGTTAATTCCTTTTCAACCCTGTCTGTTCATTTGTTCCTTTCCAACCCTGTCTGTTTTTTGTTCTTTTCCAATCCTGTCTGCTCATTTGTTCCTTTCCAACCCTGTCTGTTTTTTGTTCTTTTCCAATCCTGTCTGCTCATTTCTTCCTTTCCAATCCTGTTTGTTCGTTTGTTCCCTCGTTCCTATGCATATGCTAGATTGCAGGACTAAAAGGTCCTGAAATATCATGAAATTACGCTAAATGTACTGAATTTACGTCATATTTAATGAAAATTGTCCACTTTTACTGAACGATTCAAAACTGCCTGCTGGCAGCTATATATATGGCCTCGATTATTGATTCGCTAATGATGTTTGCGAATAAAGTTCTGCAATGATTAGTCTAATTATTATGCTAACATCTTAAATCAGAATTAGAACACAGTAATTGTAAGCTCTTCCATCGATTCGTCTAAAGGAAGAAGAAATAATTTATTCGCCTTCATCAAACTTTAAAACGAGTTAAATTGAACAACATACACAGATACTGTAGAAATAAAATACTGTCGTACTTAGATCAGACATGGATAAATTAACTAAATGACAGCAGAATAAAATACTGACACCGCAGTACAAAGTTCAAACTTGGATAAATCGACCTCTATGTTCAATTACGCAATAAAATGTTGACATTACAGGACTTAAAACCGGATTTCCTTTGGATAGATAGATAGAAAGATAGATAAAATGGCATCATTTTTAAGCAAAAACATGATTATAGCTTATTCAATATTTCTTGTTTTTGAATCACCTCACTTAGCGAAAAAATCTATAAAAGTTATTTTCTGCAGAAGAAGCAATATAGCCGCCTAAGTTAAAGGCCACCTCGAGAAGAAATGGAAAGAAAAAGATAGGGATGGGTGAAAAGAAAGAAAAGGAAGAAAAGCATAAAGAAACAGAAAGGCTATGGCCGGTGCTGTGCTATATAACGATGACAATAATAATAATCATAGTAGTAATAGTAATAGTAATAGTAATAATAATTATAATAATAATAATAATAATAATAATAATAATAATAATAATAATAATAATAATAATAATAATAATAATAATAATAATAATAATAATAATAATAATAATAATAATAATAATAAAAATAACAATGACAGTTGTCATTATAATGATAAATAATGACAATGGTAACTATTAACAAATTTTAAAGCTTAGAAAAAGTATCAGTATAAATCTTCCAATAAAAAAAGTTTACAGATTTCGAAATTTGAAAATTCTATCACTTGGAAATATTTTTATATTATATATCTACTTAGTTTCGTGATTTCTAATTCAGTTAATGTATGCTGTATAGCCATCAATTTGTAATATGGAACCAAACTCTATATAAAATTATGTTGTTTCCAACAATACGTCAGCAAGTTGTAACATAAGTTATGCAAGTTTAGAATTTTACTGGTTTTTCACACTACCCTAAGTGGCTTATTTCCATCCTGGACCTAGATCCTGCCCCGGTGTATACAAACACCGCCATAATAAGGTTTCTGACATAACAGTCCATATTAGGTTGACACAGTAATTCACGTGTGTAGATATATAACCCGGAGCTTTTTCCCAACGATCTCCCATGACCTGGAATCATCCAAACAATAGCAAAGAACTGCACTCAACATTCGCAAACACACAAAACACACGAAGTTCGATGATACTAACACGAGAGTACAGAGTTCAATGAAAAAACAGTTTTCAAGCGTACGTTAAGTTTCCGCCAACTTTGTTAGCGCCCTTAAGAATGAATCCTCCCCCGTAAATGATGTCCTACTGATCTCTATATTGCTCCCCCGCCTAAATCATTTTCTCTTGCTCTGTTTTAATATCGAGTTGATATTGCGCCTGACGGATCTAATTTGATTTGTCTTTAATACACGCGTTCTCCATTACAAACGGTAGGGGCACCTCGAGCGTTAATTGAGAAGGTAACTGGTTTCAGTTGACATTCTTCTTTTCTTAGAATATTATACGAATTTCGCAAAGCACATAAAACCAGGTATTGGAGGCGAACCGCTCATTCATAAATGTCATGCTAGGAATAAGTGTCACATTATAGTCACTAAAATTACTTGTACTTATTAACGTCAAATTTATCAGGATGTTGCCATATTATTATCACTTTTTAAATACTTTTTAAATTTCATCGACAGTATTAATTGATTATTCAGGGGTGACCCAATGGTTTTGCACCACCCCGCCTCTCTCTGTTTATTTTCTAAGGCGTACTAACAATATTTAAGCAAACCTTCTGTTGGATTGTATGAGGCAAATAAAACTAAATTGAATGAATTGACACTGTAACAATATTACTCGTGTTACTCATCAAGGATCAGTTTCTACGTTAAGCCTCTTTTATAGCTACTTTTATATTAGATAGGCTCTGAGGCTTTTCGTCAGTTATTCTTAAGCGCCGTCAGTTTGCTCGGTGTACTCACTTCCTTTCACAAAGCTAATACTTTAAGATGAGACACAGAGCAGACAGAAGTATCTCAGTAATGTGGAATGTGAGCGCATCTTCTTTAAGGAAATCAAGTGCCAGAGCGAGTATGGTGAATGAAACTTCCCAGAGCGAATAATGAACCTAGTAGTTACCATCCATTCGCTAATCAACCTCGGCGTTGCTTAACTTTGGTTGTTAACATACGCTGAAACCACTCAGCTGTTCACTTTACCCAAAAAGTCTTCGCTGCGGATAAACATAGCTCAGAGGCATTTATTTATGCATTGGAGGGCATCTTCACCAGAAAAATGTGAATATTTTTTACGAATTACGCACACTATACAAGAAGCATCGTCATGTAAGCTATTTTATTGCCTCAATTAAGTAAATTTTTGTTTTTAAATACATATTGTACTTGCTGATTCTGTGAGATTCTTTTTCAACAATTTTCAGTCTAGGGTGGGCGGTAGACATCATTCGTTCTTACATTGTACAGCGTAAAACAAGAATTCAGAAGTTTGAAGTCTCGCCCCCACCTTTTTCTTTGCGCTGAATAATGGTAATGAATTTCTGTTTAAATTAAGGAATTAATTAAGAAAATGCGTCTTATATTGTTCAAAGGATTCTGCTACGTAATATATCAATTTCAAATTGCATTGTGCAATTTCTAATCGCGAGACTAATTCTAACGCTTCAGTATAACTTTTTCAAAAAGTCATTGTCATTTCAATGTTTCGTAAATCAATTAAAATAAGTTGTCATTATTATCATAATCACTTGGTTTTGTGGCATAGCATTGAGGATTAGCGAATGCAATATAACCAAAATAGTCGCCAAGTACAGTGTTTTAAAAATAGGGAATGAATAGTACTAACATGTAAATATTGAGAATATTTATTATTTTTTTCATGATACGCTAACCGTATCTATACTAAAATTATATATATTTATTATTTGTTATGTGTTTTTGGCTACTTTTGTATTTTGTTGTAGTTTTGCTGTATGTATGTCGTTGTAAGGTAATGTATATGCTAGGATTGCTAGACGTCCCTAATTTTGTCCCTTGTCCCGCACTGATCTTTCTGGATCATCCAAATGTTCCGTATTTAGTTCAGTTTCAAATTTCGTAATAAAAAATATATTTTTACTACCTTCTTATGGTTCATAGTTGTAAATTTATAAGTGATTAAGCAATACTTCCTTTTCGCAGATTTTCTTGGTGAAAATAACCCAAATGTAACGAGGAAGTTAGTGTTGCTAGATGTTTTCACAAAACTGATGTGTTTGCTGCCTGCTTGCAATTTGTTTCGTGTCTTTAACTGATGTCTCTACTTTTATATAATATATTGGTCTGGGTGTGTAGGCTCAATAAAGCAAGTTGCATGCATACATACATATATATATATATATATATATATATATATATATATATAATGTAGAGAGAGAGAGAGAGAGAGAGAGAGAGAGAGAGAGAGAGAGAGAGAGAGAGAGAGAGAGAGAGAGAGAGAGAGAGAGAGAGAGAGAGAGAGAGAGAGAGAGAGAGAGAGAGAGAGAGAGAGAGAGAGAGAGAGAGAGAGAGAGAGAGGGGGGGGAGAGAATGGGAGGAATATATATATATATAATAATGTATGTATAGAGAGAGAGAGAGAGAGAGAGAGAGAGAGAGAGAGAGAGACATATATACATAATGCATAAATATATACAAGGCCTCAATCCAACGTCAGTAACCACATCATGTACAAAACACCCTCACAGCAAGTAAAAGCAAAACAGTGAGGAATATAATATATACACAATATGAAAAAGCTCTCCTGAGACTGGTCATTTTAATATAAGAAAACGTTGAATGCACTTATAGTCTCAAAATAATTATTTTTATTTCCCAACAGAGGTTTTTACCCTAGTGAGCTTCATCAGGCCGCTAAGGTGAAAGCTTCTGTAAGAACTAAAAATAATTATTTTGAAACTACAGGGCATTCAGCGTTTTCTTATGTTAACTAACTTTACAATTAACAGTGCATTACGTTTCTCATTAGAATTAATTAGGCGTAAAGTTTACCAATATGTACGTACACCATTATTACCACACTATAACGTATTATATCTAGCAATATTTATTTTCACTGAATTTTGTCAACGCTTCAATATACTTGGGATAGACTATTGCCCAGGCTTCGAGGACACAGTTATAGTTAGCACATTTATGAACAAGAAGAAGAAACGAGAGAAGAGAAGAGAAGAAGGAAGGAGGAGGAACAGGAAATGAAAAAACGAAAGGAAGAAGAGAGAAAACAAAATGAAATCCTTATGTTGTGTAAACTTTCTTCAAACATTGTCAGTTAGAAGATTTGACACGAACTACTAAAATAATGTCACTTTGCTTTAGGTCATCAAAGGCACATCGTCGAACCATTAAAAACTAAATCATTAATTACTGCTCGATGAAATCTTCGAAGAAAAATTGCAGTTGCATCCTTTCGCCTTGCGGACTTATCTTTTGATCAATAATAATGATAATTGAATAATATTTAACTAAAAGCAATCAACAAAACAAGATCATGAGCACAGAAATTAACCTCTAAGAAATGTTTCAAGGATTTAGACAATGTTTGATTGACTTTCGTAATGGCTTCTGTTATCTAGAACTGTAACGTTATTATTTTTATTGCGCCATTTGTTTAGTTTTTACACGGCGTTTACACAGAACAGATTGAGCAAAATCTCCATATTTCGAATATGTATTTCGAAATTTAGTAAGCTAATTCTGAATTTATTCATTTTTTATTGTGATATATAAAGATATCGACACAAACAGTCATCTACATAATGCCAATGAATGTACAATGAATCAAACAGTTCTTGCGAGGAAGAAATTTCATGTCCTACAATCTTATGTTATGGAACCCGTAATGAGACATTTCGCTACTCACGCTTTACTCTATTTATTTTATTTATTTATTGGTTTGTTTATCAGCTTATCTGTCTGACTATCTGTTCGCCCGTGCGTCCGTCCGCCTGTCAGTCCGTTTAAATAAAAGTGATTTGTTCGACATAGCATGCATACTGTTTGACTTCATAGTTGTTTGCAGTGGCAGGCACAGACTGCTTGGTTTATCAGCTTAGTCCATAAAACGATGTCATCAAAAGATATAAAGCTGAGGATCAATTAAAAAACTATTTTCCTGTATCCATATATTTCTTTTTGCATGTTACAGTTGTGTAACAAATGTCTCTCAAATGATTAACAATGACGCTCAAATCAAGAAAACTCAATTAAAAATGACCCGTTTTTCAAACCAGGTTTGACAACAGCGTATTCTATGCATCTCTCCAATCTATATTGCTGAGGATATAATTAGTTTATGCCATTTGTAATTGAAGCCCTCCTATCCCTGAACGGAGAAAATGAAGCTGTTTTAAACAGCTTTAGATCTTTAAATGTTCGCATTAGTAGTCAAGTAACGTTACCCGCAATTGGCTTCATTAAGTTAAGTAACTGAGAAATAAACAAGTCAACCAGAGGAAAGCTACTTGAAAATGTGAAGGTGGCGATAAATGAGTTATCTAGAGAAAGGAAAAGTTTTGTTTTTCGCAGCTTCCATAGGGTAATTTTGGTTTAGTTCCATATTACACTTCTCCTAATTTCCAATTTGTTATCGACCTTAGTCACCCCGTTCTACTGTCACTATCAAATGATTAGCTACCTCCACTAATTTAGTCATCACACAAATCATTACGCGGGCTTATCGAAGTAATATCGAGTAATATTAATCGGGACCACCTTGGAAAGAAGTATTGAGTTACTTAAGTTATTGTCCGTGGACTATGTCCTAAATGAAATTATTACTGCTACTACTACTACTACTACTACTACTACTATTATTTATTATTATTATTATTATTATTATTATTATTATTATTATTATTATTATTATTATTATTATTATTATTATTATTATTATTATTATTATTATTATTATTATTATTACTATTATTATTATTATTATTATTATTATTATTATTATTATTATTATTATTATTATTATTATTATTATTATTATTATTATTATTATTATTATTATCATCATTATTATTATTAATATCACAAAATTTCGCCATCCCTTTTCCAATTCTAATTCTAAATACTACAACATATCTGCTGTTTTATTAAATGTTAAAATATACTTGGATATCGATTTTGTAGTGTTTAGAAAAACTCATAGACGACAGCTAAAATCTTATCTTATCTATGTACCCCAGCGTATTCTATCTTACCCCATGGTATTTCATTAGCCTTTCCTATCCTGTCCTGTCCTGCCCTGTCCTGTCCTGTCCTGTCTACCCTATCCTATCCAGTCCCGTCTTATGTCATCCCATCACATCATCTTAACAATAAAATTGTAAGTATTACATAATAGTCTTACATAAGTCTTTTAGTATTACATAATAAGGAACACCACATCAGAGTGATGAAACATACTGCCACCGATGCACTAACAGTAATGTCAACCAACATTGTCGACAATAATAACAACAACAGCCACCACTGTAACCACCACCGTCACCGCCATCGCTACCGCCCCTGCCACGTCATTAGCAACACCAAAACCACCATCAGTACCATCAATCGCATCACGACCCACAACACCATTACAATCACCACCCCCACTACCACCCCTACGTCAAATAATGAGTGGCACAATGGCCTTGTTAGTGCTTTCCCCTAGCCTAAACCGTGTTGACTACATTAACCTTGGTTCCATCACCGTCAAGGCTCACTAAGAATTCCAGTTCCGTGCCAGATATCGCCAAGTGATCACGACTAGACAATTTGCCACATTTGCATTCGTCTGACATTGAAATATCCGCTAAAATTCCCAATACACAGTAATGAACAGGAAGTTATTTCACCAAGTAACATCCGCTTGTGTCCCATACGAATTCACTAGATCAAATATCTTATAGCTGACTATGACACGAGATGACTGCACTTATCCGCTGCTACGTAAGGCCTACCAACTGACAAGAGTACAAATCCTTTTCTGTTCTCCATAAAATGAGAAACACTAATATTTTTGTGGAACTAAGCTATGCTTGTTTATCATGCGAAGCCGCAGAGGTGGTCCTATAATCATATATAGCTCCACTAATTAGATTAAGTGTATTCAATCCTTAATAACAACAACGGTTACTATTTTTTGTTGCGGATAGTCGTAAAATCACTACATTTCTGCTTTTTCTTCGAAAAATTCCGATTTACTAAACCTTGATAAGGTTTTATGTATAAAGCAGTGTTTTCCACCACCCTAGGCTTCAGAAAACTATTGTAAAAAGTGCAAAATTCTAACTTAGTAACATGTTTCTGCTGGCTGAAAAACGTTTATATGGCTTTAATTGTGCCTTCTCTTATAGTTTTCAGTAAGTAAGCCTCCAATCAGAATTGACCATTACTGACACACTTTCTTGCTGATAATATCGTACACATGTGCGCATTATAGTTTGCTAAAAACATGACTGCAGTTGAACAGATCTGCATTATTTTGACTAGCTGTCGTACATGCGTTGTTATATCACTATCCTAACTCACACCAGTTGCGTTCGGTTGCTTTAGTAAATTACTTTGTGTTTTCAAAGACACATGTTATTTACGAGACAGCCATATTGACTTAGATAATTCCACACATCATACGGTTAACGGCAGTGAATGTTGTCTAAGCTACAAACTCATTTTTATGGTGTTGTTTGAAGGGCAAAGGGATAAAGATTGGCTTTATAATTATACCTTCTCGTTTGACCGTCCTTGTTGGCAGAATGACTAGTTAGGTGCCCGTCCAGCGAGTGGATGGCTAGTTGGTAGGTTAACCATTCAGTCGGTTGCCTAGTCAGATTCCTAATATATATCATTTACTTCGTAAAAGAATGCAATAGATAACTAGAACGATAGAAATATATACAAAAAATAATACAATATATACAATTTTGAATTAGTTAGTTAATAAATATAAAAGCGTCTCATTCAGTTCACTATGAGTGAAACCTTATTTAATTAATTCATGTTGACAAGACCAATAGATTTTATAACTTGGTTTTTCTTCTATGGTATAATTATAATTCATTTCTTTACTTTCACAAAACATTATATTTTCTCCTAGTGCTGTTATACTTGAATAATCATTCAGAATGTTCAGTGACAAGACAATTTCGTTACTTATTTGATTGACGCGTTTGTACAATTTTAATGTCCTTTTACAAAAAATGTTAATAAGGGTACAGTTTCGGCTATGCAGTAAACGTTTAGTTAAAGTACACTCACTAAGCATAAAATCTGTTTTATAAACCTTGCTGATTGCACAATACGTATTTTTGCTTCCCAATCGCAAATGCAAAAATTCGGAAAAAAGTTTTATAAACGTTTAACAAATACCTGGAAAATTTGAACAGGTGTTGAGTAAATCGAAATTTTTGAATAGATAAGGAAAAATTTGGTGTTTTTAACTACTACTCGCTGCTTTCCTGCTAACTAATCCGGGATGCGAATCCTTAGGTGACTTGCTTGACGCGCGCGAGCACGCACGCACGCACATGCGTTTTGCTTGGGCGAATTTTGTAAAATGTACAACCTTTAGTAACATGCTATTTTCAGATGAGACCATGAGTTATTTTAAGCCACTCAATATTTTTCTACAGTAGCGCTCTATTTTGAGGTCTCAATATTAAAAAACTACCCCTCACTACCCCACATTACATCACTTACACCACCCATACAACGCTACAAAACAACAGCAACAATAAACACGTTTTGCACAATGTTGAAACTGCGTGAAATAACAACTACTAACAAATCCGATGTTAATAATGCCCGAACATTCTGCTTAGTCTTTGTTTACTGCTGCCGAATTGATGGCAACTGTGTTGTTAACAGATTATAGATAAGCGTTTACGTTGCCATAGAATCCAAATTTCGTGATAAGTTTGTATGCATTGTTTGCCTCACGTGCCACAAGGAGAAAAATGGCAAAGTTTTGTATTACAGGAACAACGGGAACAACACGGCGAACTGAACCGCGTTATAGAGTTGTTCGAAAGCGAGTAACCCAAACTGTAGTCATTATTTTTGCGATTATATAGGTGAATAAAGTAACACTAGAGTAAACCCTCTATTTAGTAAGTAATGATTATTCCTACAAAACATATGACTAACGATTATCCACTAATTTGCGACATGCAAATTTTTAATAAATGTAGACTTTGCAAATGATCCATATATTTGCAAACCCTCCTGGATGAGTGGTTGGCCAAATAAAATTATTTTACACGATTTGCGGACTTGTAGTAGGAACAAGTGCAATTCTAACGCAGATACGTAAAATTTTCAAACTTGACTCAAATGCAACCATTCAGATCGCATGAGAAGAGAGTAGCCAAACTTGCAAGCATTAATATTTGATCAAACGATGAATAAAATAGTTTTTCTCTCATTTTTATGACAACCGTATCTGCAAATTGCATTATCGAATTTGTCCTTCCCACAATTTTGCGTATTGCTTCTAAAGTTTTTGTTCCAATTCTGAAAGCTTGGCAAGCCACTAGACAAACTGAATACACGGCAAAGGTGATATTTCCTTCCTAATATCAGCACTTTTGCGGTTTACACGTAAGTTATTAGATTTGAAAATCTTGCCGTTGGTACTTAAATGGTTTTGTTAGGGATAATACCGTTGGATTACAATAGTTTGACTGTTGATTTCTCTTTGCAGATGAAATGAATTTAGCGTGCAAACTTTTTCACATTTGGATTATCATGCCATTTGACAAATTGACCATGTGAAAGATCTTGGGCGATATATTAACTGATATTATTATTGCTAAAAACTCGAAAAGCGCATATTTCAAACAGAATAAAAACATTTTCTCGTTATTTCTGAAATAAATTTCAGCTTTTGATAGCATTCTCAAGCTATTAAAGCTTTCCAAAGTAACACTGTTTCACATTATTTGTCATTGGATGGCGCTACCATCTGCCGTACACATCCAAAGAGTTCACTGAGCACCACACTGTTAGTACGGCTGGCTCCTTTTATTAGTTTTAGTCACTATCGTTACTTGTGTTCTTGTTATTGGGATAAATTTTGTGTGTTTTCGTGTACGTGACGTCCAGATTTTGTCAGCTTTAATTTGTTAATTTTATCAAACCATCATCGTCTTTGACGCTATTGCTGTTGCCGTTATTGTCATCAGTATCGTCTAAATAACTGTCCTGAGAAATCCACCACGTATTAACACTTTTAATCAGTATTATTTAATGCCGCCATTCGTGTCGCTGTGACGTCACTGGACATCCATAACATTTCCCAGTGTGCAATGCACCTAGAAATAATGGTCGCACTGGGACACTGCGTCGCTGAATAAAGATCCAAATACTGTGATAACTAGGCAAATGTTATTGGCTTTTTGCCACGAACAGTGATTAATAAACCACGTAAATGCCAGCGACGTACATGACAAACTAGTAAATCACACAGCAAACGCATAAATCAGTAGTTAGTGCACAATCGTCAGGTTATAACCTAGGTGCATACAGACGAAAATATTTATAAGCTCTCACGTGCGAGCAATGATTGGTAGTTTTTGTTTCATATCTACTGAAGTATTACTAATATGCGCAACGATTACGTCAGTATCGCAGCTAAACGTCACAAACCTTACAATGGTCTTGTACATCAATTGCAGACTTTTGTGATAGATGAAAAAAGTCCATAAGTATAATTTAACAAATGATAAGTCAAATACATATTAGACATATCAAAAAAACAAGACACAATCACGCAATATTCTTTTTCTGTCTCAAAATACGTAATATAAGCCTTTCTACTAACTCAAGACTAAAATTGCACGTAAAGTCCTTGTAAAATTTAACAACTGTCATCCAAAGCAACTTTTTTGTCCACCATGAATAATAAACTTTAACATCTTTCACATTTTATCTCTACGTAACAATAATGATTCTACTCTATTGTAAGTGCAAAAAACATAAACCAGATAGATTTCTACCCTTGGGATTGTTGGAAGTCACTGTAATTAGCTGAAGGTCGAACTGCCCGTCAAAACAAAATCAAAAACAACAAAAACAGCACAAATGTGAATAATATTAGATGAAAAGTCGCATCACGGAACATACGACGCAATTAGATCTGTTAATAAATGGCAGAATTTGAAGTTATGAAGGCGATAAATTTCATGAAATGCAGCTGCAGCGTTACAGCACGCAAACAGTCAATTTTCGCTATTTATATGGACGGCTTTACAAACAATATCTTTTAACGACTACAGTGCCAATTTAAATGACACTATCCACGGCATTAGAATATAAGCAGTGATTTATTTTCTCATTTGGTCATTTCTGTATAGCTTCTCATAATCAGGAAATGACATTATGGAAGCTGTATACTGTCTTTGCTCTGTTAGGGGACGCATATATAATTGAAAAATTATGATAATATTAGATACGACCAGCTTCAGTGCAAGCTGATTGCTAGTCTAAAAAACCAAAAACATTCAGCTTGCGACGTAACTAACGGACCAAACGATGGGATTTATTGATGCATAAAAGGACAGGTTCTTAATGTGCAATATGTCTTTATTGTTGAAAATTACGGATAATTTTTGCCCTATTGTTATCATTGCTATAATGGTTTTACTGCGATTTCAGCACTATGACAAAACACGACACAAAATATTGTTGATTTTGCTGCGAAGTACCACAAAGGAAGGTGTAGATATGTTACATTCTGAACTACACAGCAAGCTGTTTTATTTTACTATTTCGCGTTTTTAACCCCTTACTAAAATGTTATCTTCATTTTGGTTTATCTAAAAAGCACTACATTTCTCTGTCAAATATAAAACTGAGCATAAAAAGCGTTAAATAGTGCAAACAGTATTAAGTACAAGGTTACCTTTAACTTCATTCTCGAATGGGCATTCTAAGATTTAGGCCTGTAAACACTGTCAAGACTGAAAGAATTCAGATAACGCAGTGATTGTGTTTGCATCTGATGCCCAGTGTCCTTGACCTTTGGACAGAGGTCGCTGTTCATCACACCACTTTTAACGCCTCTACACCAGGTTTGAGTTTTTGAGGCACTTTTGAGTTTTGCGTGTATATCCCTCTGTGTTCGCGAATTAACATGAATTGAAAGCGCGCCCAATCTTATCGGCTTTTTAAAAGCCCGGCTATACATCTGCCCCACATTACCCAAATACTTATAAAAATTGAACGAATTAAACTCAAAGCGCTAGGAGCAGTTTAATAATGGCAATCGAAAAAACTGACCGCTGTCCTTGGCCTTTAGACCAAGGTTCACCACACCACTTTCCAAGCTCCCACCCTACCTCAAATATCTGCCCTTTAAGTTTTAAGCTACCCTAACCCTCTGCGTTTGTTACTCGACAAGAAAATTAGTGTAAAACTGGATGCCTAACGGAATGAAAAGATTACTTAGAATGAACTCAAGACGCTAGTACTCGCGGATAAAAGTGCTAAATTAGTTCGGCAGTATACTTGAATGAGAATGATTTCTTTGTAGGTAAACTGCGGGTTTAGATACACTATAATTTTAAGTCAACCTACACGCGTATTCAAAATGCGTAATGTCATTAATCAACAAAACTTATTATTTCCAACAAAGCATATAAGTTGTTTACTATGATTAATGTGACGTAAGCTCATTATTATATCGGTTTGTTGGTAACCTTTAAAATTAAAGATAAGCATTTTTCTTTTCTTTTCCTTTTAATTGGTAAGCGTATTTCAACAAAACAATATCTTAAATCAGCAGTCAGCAATAATTGCACCAGTAATTATTATTTCAGTAACGTATACTTTCCTAGGCGGGATCTTTTCACAGTTTTTCCAATCAGATTGACGTTGTGAAGCCGTTCTGTACATTGAGGCGCTTAAATCAAAGTTTGGTGAAGAGAGCTCCACTGTCTCGGTGAGTTTTCGAGAAAATTCTCTGGATTTTGCGGATGTTAAACAAACTTTGCGGTGTGTGCAATTCTTTGGCAAGCCATAATTGCAGACAAGCTGTAAGTTTTGTAAAACCCGTGACGGACTATCCAAAGAGTGGTCTTCTTTGCAAACGTTAGCACTCTTCTTTTGTCTCAGTCTCACCGCAACTTGTTGCGACATCGACCTTTTAAGCTTTGCGAATATACTCAAAGATATGATGTCGGTAGTTCTTCTGAATGACAGACACTTCGAACTCTGACTTTTTTAAAATAAAAAGCCAAATTGAATGCGCGTCAGAAGACTATTTCGTCCTGCGATGTTAGAAATCAATTCAACGGCTCACAATTTTTAGCTCTTGAATGTTGCAAACTGTAAACTACAGATTAAATTGTACAGCAGTATGCTTAAACTGCACTCTGAGTATCAATATAGGCATAAAGATAAAAGAATAACGCCAAAAAATTTTGTGATAAACTACTTAAGATATAGGAACGTCTGACTCTCCATCGCTAGTATCTCTTTCAGGATGTATCAAAATCGTCTCTCCCTACCCTACCCTCTCTCTCTCTCTCTCTCTCTCTCTCTCTCTCTCTCTCTCTCTCTCTCTCTCTCTCTCTCTCTCTCTCTCTCTCTCTCTCTCTTTCTCTCTCTTTGAGAATCTGAACGTTTCATTGTTACATTTCGCTACTGAAATAATCTCACCTTATAGGTGTTGCAACTGTTAAGCTTGCTAGCTACCTGTTGTTTCAAATAAGAAACCTCATCTGTTCAATTAGTTTTAGCGAGTGATCAACTAGTAAGGGTCAGTGGCTTCACGTTTAACAATTATACACTTAATAAGCACTACAGGCTAAAGCTTATCAGCTTACGTTTAATATATTACTATAAGTTTTTAACAGGCATTTATCAGTTCTGCTTCAGTGTGATTTTAAATATCATAGCTTCTAATCTGAACGCGCGGTTAGCAGACTTAATCAGTATCGTAAACAAGAGTCAAATTATTACTCATTTTCCGCAAGTAAGTTGGCGTTTCTTTCACAAAAAATTTCAACTTGGATCTATTCCTGTTGAGTAGATGTAATAGTGTTGTGTGTTCTACTTTGCTTATTCTTTTAAAAAATGTTACGTTTTGTAAATTTGTGCTGTGCTGTAACTCGACCTTTTGGCTCTAAAGATGACAAATAAACTTACTATCATTATTGAGTGTTCAGCAAAACATACAACTGCATGCAGAACTGTGGTCTGATTTTTGCCTGTCTCCACAACAACAACGACGACGACGACGACAATGACGATGACGATAAGGACGCGCGACAGGACTAACCTCGAACCTCGACCTTGAAAATGGGTCCATTAATTCCGATATTTAGTTTTATTCTTAAAAGGTGCCAGAGAAAGAGAAAGCTAATCTGCTGACTTATCATATTCAGTTAGATTTAAAAATAAACATGGATACTATATTTGAAACCGGGTGATTCTTTTTTTTCAAATTCTGTATCTTTTCCAGCGATATGTCTGTGTGCTTATTCTACAACGAATAACGCTGAAACGACTTCAGAACAATCTGCTGCATAAATCTTCGATCAAAACAAGATTTAATGGTACACAAATATTGTTTTATTCGTCCTAACACATAGAAAGATTTTCCAATATTTCGTTGTAGGATTAAATTAAAGCCTGAAAGGAAAACATGTACTTGCGTTTAAACAAGCTGAATATACAGTGTGCATCCTTTCTGGGAGAGAGAGAGAGAGAGAGAGAGAGAGAGAGAGAGAGAAAAGAAAGAGAAAAAGAGAGAGGAAACGACTAGAGAGAAAGGGTGAGAGGAAAGAGGGAGAGAGAGGAGACGGATAAAGACAGAGAAGGAAAGAGACAAAGGACAGGGGAAAAGAGTGGGGGAGAGAGAGGAAAAGAAACAAAGAGGGAAAGAGAAGAGGAAGGGAAAGAGAAAGAAATAGCGAGAGATTGTGCACTAAATGGCTATTGCACATTTACTATGTACACCTGCATCTCATTGGAAGATTTCACTAGAAGCTCTTAAGTTTCACTGTAATTTTGTAGGCATTTATTATGAGAACTTCAAAACAGTCGTTATCGCGATATGACATACGTGCATTTGTGTGCAGTTTCGATCTACGTTCATGTGTTCTACGTTTATACATAATTCTGGCTCATTTAGCATAGCTCACAATCGCAGTAGGTTACAACTTACAACAAAGGCTTTTGACAGAAATCAACCAGTGTCCTTAAGTAGCTAAATAGTCGGCTTAGTTTACAGCCGCCATGATTTGTGTTGTTGTCATTAACGATACAGTCAGTTTGGCCTCTAGGTAAATATTTACACTTAACAGAAATTTATTGCTTAGCCTGTACTGACTGCGATATGGGAGAGACAGAGAGCCAAGATATATAGCTCTGCTATCGTGAAACCCAGTCCATATGCAGAGAATTGGGCCTTATTTTAAAAAACAATGGCTCGCCGTTCGTCAACATATCCCCCTGAAAATCACTTAATATTTTTAGCTAAATAAGCAAACAGTAAATTGTTAATTTTTTACCCGGTTTTATGTAAGACGTATGCTAGTTAGCTTATGAAATTACTCAATATCAAAATGTAATCAGGCAGTAATATACATGCAGGTGTCAGATACATTAAATATTAAATACATAAAGGCTAGTTGGCAATGCGTCTCACCTAAAACTGTTTCAAAAGTTAATATGTTAGCACATGGTTTCTTAATTATTATTGCACGTAAGTGTCACCGACAGCTAGATTTGCAATTTCATTGTCACTATTTTATTTTTTGCATTATTATATACAGTAATTACATTTAATCTCATTTACTTCTGATCTTGCAGAATTGACAGAAAATTAGTGCAGTTTTACGCGATATTAGCATTACCGTGGCAACATGATAACAAGTTCAATGTAGCAGAACAAGTAAGCACAATTTCACTTAAGTATGTATTATTTTCTTTCTCTATGACACTTTTAGACGTTCACCTTTAGCCATTTTCTTCAAGTTCCTCGTTTCTTCTTATGTGTCTCCTTCGCAGAATTGCCGGCTTGAGTACACAAAATAACCTTTCGTCTTTTTAATCCAACTTTATATGCTCAACCTAAGTCATAAATTTCTTCTGTATACATGACCGTGCTATTTGAACAATCGAATTTATTCGAATGTGTTATTTTGTGAGCGCACAAGCCGAGAAACTAGCGTTTTTGTCTAACATAACGTTGCAAGAAATTGAAAATGTATGTTCAGCTTCATTTGGAAGAAATCAGCGACCTCTCTCTCTCTCTCTCTCTCTCTCTCTCTCTCTCTCTCTCTCTCTCTCTCTCTCTCTCTCTCTCTCTCTTCTCTCTCTCTCTCTCTCTCTCTCTCGGGTAAATGAGAACACACAGCCAATTTAAACATTGCGCAAAGTAAAACATTTTGGAAAATGCAGAGTAAACTTTTCGGAGAGAAATCGGATGTGCGCATTGAAACTTTGAAATACCAAAACAAATATTATATTGACGATAGTGATAAAAGTGACATATTGTACAAAACGTTCTTTAGTGGCTCCCATATTCGACCAAGCATGGTTTAATGAAGTATGCCATTTCAACCAACGACCCCTTCCACAACCCAACGAACGTCTGTGGGTCAATGATAACTTCACAATGGATGAAGTTGATAAAGCAATAAAGAGCACATAAATGTATAACAAAAGTATTGATACCGAAGGATGCCATTCACGGATGATTCGTCACATGGGCTTTTGGGCCAAAGCAACATTTATGAACTTAGTAAATATATGTTTAGAACAAAATGTGTGGCCATGGCAAAATGCAAAGGTTGTGTTCTTCAAGAAACCAGCTAAGGATAATTACAGTGACTCCAATAACTATAGGCAGATTACAATTACTTCCTATTTTAGCACACTGACTGAAAAGCTTCTAGAAAACAGATTGCGATTGTTTCTTAGTGAAAATAACTTGTTAGATGTTGAGCAAGAAGGATTTCGACCAGGAGGTAGTACAGCCCGTTATCTGACGAGACTAATTTCAAAACTACAAAGTAAACTAATCGAGAAAAGAGGCTGCATTGCAGTGTTTTGCGACTTTGAAAAAGCATTCGACAGTGTATGGTTAGATGGTGTAATCTCGAAGTTGTATGACAAAAGCTTACGGGGCAACATCTTGGACCTCGTGGACGCATTTCTAAGAGACCGCAAAATTTGTTTAAAAGTTAATAATCACCTGTCGAAAAAGGGTTACCCCCAAGGTTCTGCGCTGTCCCCAATTTTATTTGTGTTCTATGTTTCGGATATGTTGCAAACAATTGAGACAGATAACTTTCATAAATTAAATATGCCGACGACAGCACATTTCTAGCAGCAGGCAGGACTATGAATGAAGCTTATATAGCAGCACAAGAGCAATGTGTTAATTTGTTTAAGTGGTGTAACATGTGGCGTATGAATATTACCTGCGCCGAAAATAAAACAGAAGCCATAATGTGCAAAAACTCATTGCAGTTAAAATACGAGCCAAACCCCCCAAATCTAATGTTTGGAAATGAACCAATTAAATATGTGAATGGAACTAACGTATTAGGATTAAATGTTGATTACGAACATAAATTTGAGGCGCAAGTAACTACTACGAGACAGAAAGCCTGGAATGAATGGCATAAAATCAAAAAATTCTGTCTTAAATATAAACGATTAAAGATAGCCACGATAGCTGCTTTAGCTAAAACCATTGTTAGTTAATGTCACTCGTTATTGTATGCCGCTACATCCTGGCTAGATTCAAAAATACGGGCTTTCGACGACCTTATATATGATATACTCAAAACAGCCGTTGACGTTAAATACAGTCCGCCTAAAACTGAATTAGAATTAATATGTGGTTTACCCCCAATCGATATACAGTTCTCGTCTATTGTCAGCAAATTTTTAATGAAAGCGTTAGATAAACCAGAGGATGATGTAGTTAGGTGTGAAATTCAACTTATTGATCAGCTGCGTAATCTGGGCCCTTACTTTAATCATTTTTGGCTAGTCACATAACAAAAGCTAAATTGCTTTTAAAGATTACAAAAGGTGTAGAAATTGCCCGAAATGATACGTTAACGGTCGGTAATTTGGACAATACAAACGTCAAATATAATAAAAATGAAGTGGATAAATACATCAAAGTTTTATGGAGTCGAAAAATACAACATGTAAACCAGTTGACCGGTAATCCGCGAAAGATAATTCCTGTATTTACAACACCATTAGATATAGTAAATATGACAGATTTATAGAAACAAGTGCGTTGGCTCTTCTACTTGGAAGAGGCTGCATATCATTTAAATACAGGATAGGGATAACTGATTCAGATCTGTGTGTTTGCGGTTTGGGCTGTCAAACCCCAGAACATTTAATTTTTCATTGTCCGTTACCATTTGTTAGACAAGATATAAGAGTGAATCTCGAGCGCGGCTTAGAAAATAATAATATTCGGACCGTTTACAGAAAGAGAGATACTAATATAATGAAAATGTATATAGATATTGTAAAAGAACTAACCCAAAATGATCTTTTCGTAAATTGATTATACAGGCATACTGTTTATATACGAGTGACATTAACGTAAGTTTATTTATGTATGTAGAAGCTACAACATATACTATTTGTATATACAGTACAAACATTATACGCAAGTATTAGATATGTAATTAGAATTAATAAATCGTAATGCAGTATTGTTAGCTTGTTTAGTAAGAAATTTTAACTGTGAAGAATTTAATGTAAAAATTTATTTAATGTACATAAAGTAAAGATTTATTTAACATTTTTGTACTTACGTGCCCTGCAAAAAGAGTGCTTATTGTATCATTTTCAAAAAAGATTTTTAATAATATATATATATGTCCCTCTCTCTCCCCGTCTTTCTCTCTCTCTCTTGCTCTCTCACTTTCTTTCCGCCCCCTTTCTACCTCTGTCTCCCTTTTCTCTCTTTTTTGTCCACTCTTCCTACGTGTCTCACACATCTCTTTTTCTCTCTTGTTGCATCTGCTCTGTACTCCTGTCTCCATTTTTCTTTCTAGCTCTTTCTCGTTCTTTCTTTTTCCTCTCACTCCCACCCTTTTCCCCTCTATCTCTTTTTATTTGTCTCCTCTTGCCCATGCCTTTGTTTTCTTTACTTACTTTTCTCACGCTTTCTCTTTTTCTTTCTCTTGTTCCTTCTTGTCTATGCTTTAACTTCGTTTCCGTTTCTCATTTAATTTTTTGCGTTTTTCCTTCCGCTTATCTCCCACTTTCCAGTCACTTCCACTCTCTCCGTCGGACGTTATCTTTATTTCTCTTTTTGTTTTGCATCCTACCTAGGTAATCTCTCAGTCACTCAACCCCACAAACTAATTTTAAAATTTCATATGACATCCGTGTTTGATTAAAATTTAATGTGTCTTCAGTTCACTTATGCAGTTATCCTTTATTAAAGATCAACATAATCCCAACAGACACTGAATTTTTTAAACTCATTGTTATGATTACACAAAGAATTCATAGTTGTTATTAAACAAAAACGTCTTATAAATTAAATAACTTACCTTTTTCTAGCGAATCTGGAACGCGTGCAAAGATCGTCATGTTTAAGAGAATGATGGCGTACGTAGTGCAGAAAGAGTCTTTGGTTACCGATGTTTACGGATCTTTGGTGACCTCGTTACTGTATTCGTTACGTCATTCGTCTCGCGTAACGAAAAATGACGGTTCTTCACATTTAATACCGCTAACAAATAACAATGACGTGATAAAAAATCAAAAGAAACAAGTTTGACAATGAATTTCTTAAAAAATAATTTGAATATTCGTAATGAGAGTAGGACTTTAAGTTGTAAAAGCTTATATTAGAGTGAGGGTGTAGTGTGGCTTTAAATTCCGGAAAGGATCGTTGAACGTACGCAGTAAGCCGACTAGTAGGGCCTACACGGCCATGTGTGCGAGATTTTGAAAACGAATATTTAGTTGTGACCGGCTTTAAGAAACTCGGTTGTTTATTGCTAATAAAGCTTTATAACTTCATTAAGCACAAGGACGCATTTTGACAGCGATTTAATCCACTACAGCACAGATGCATCTACTTTATTCACGACGAAACGCGTTTTTATTAGATGTTTGTAATTCAAGTAATAATTAATGCCGCCGCTTAATATTCGTCACGCGGTGGTTAATTGAAACATTAAAGGAAGAATAATTACCAAAGAAGTCCACTTAAGAATACAAAAGTTGTGTTCTTAATTCACGCAAACAAAATGAAAGAAATTAAAAAAAAGCCAGACAAACCACTTTATGAAGATACTTATTATGTTTATATAGATGGATTGGGATGTTTTAGTTATTAAATAGTGCGGTAAGGGATTCCTAAGTGCAGAAATAATCAATTTATAATTCCTTTAAGAAGTGGTGATTCTTATTTTAGTAATCAAATAATACTAAATGTATCCGCTTCTTTTATAATTATAGTTGCATATAATTATTCTGTAATTATCCACACAAATAATAAACTCTGTTAGACAAAGAATATGTCGCACTGTTTGCTTTCTACAGGGGCCGAAGTTTTGTTAATACCGATATATATGCGTGTGCGTGTGCGTATGTATGTATGTATGTATGTATGTATGTATGTTTGTATGTGTGTGTGTGTGTGTGTGTGTGTGTGTGTGTGTGTGTGTGTGTGTGTGTGTGTGTGTGTGTGTGTGTGTGTGTGTGTGTGTGTGTGTGTGTGTGTGTGTGTGTGTGTGTGTGTGTGTGTGTGTGTGTGTGTGTGTGTGTGTGTGTGTGTGTGTGTGTGTGTGTGTGTGTGTGTGTGTGTGTGTGTGTGTATGTGTGTGTGTGTGTGTGTGTGTGTGTATGTGTGTGTGTGTGTGTGTGTGTGTGTGTGTGTGTGTGTGTGTGTGTGTGTGTGTGTGTGTGTGTATGTATGTATGTATGTATGTATGTATGTATGTATGTATGTATGTATGTATGTATGTATGTATGTATGTATGTATGTATGTATTAATCCAAAAAGTTGTGGCAAGCAGATTATTTGTAAATGGCAGATTTGATTACTCAGTCCATTATTGTTCATTCTCATGGCCTAACGGAACGCCACAGAGGACCTTTTACAGGTCTTACGGTTTCCATAATGTCACAGTTTAAGAAGTAAATTGACTCCTCCTTATTTAATGAATTCCAAGATTATTTTTGTCCATCTCTGATGTGTACTCTGGTGTAAGCTGCGCATTTTTGGCGAGAAAAATTCTGATACAGTTGCATTGTATTTGCACTTTTAGCGCGTGCATTGCTAAAATATGCTACATTATATACAAATACCAGTTGTGACAGCCCTATACCATAGTGCTCTCATTTTATCGTACGAATAAAATTTCTACAATTAGGTTTGCTAAGTTAAGCGGAGTAGCGCCAATGAATTTAATTTTGTATTACTAGGTGAAATACTTGTTTTGGTTAGCTATATAATTATTATCCTTCAGTCTAGCGTAGTGCCATCTACTATCAACTTTGTTTACTAAAGGAGGAAACCAGGCACATGAACTTGACAAGTGTGCTTCTTTATTTGGCAAGTTTGACCACCAATCATGAGTGGAGACAAAAAGGACATTTTTAGCTGCTACTCTTTAGGACCTGTTTGACTGGTCAGATTTATGTGATGAACCAACCTTTTACATATTATGCAGCCAGTCAGCTTAGAGCAAACAGGTTTACCTGGAAAAAGGCCACAAAGCAGCGTGTGGAAAATGTGCCTTTGCGATATAGTTGCTCTACTTGAGTGTTAACAATTCTTGGTTTAAAGGATAATATTGCATTTATTAATGGAATTTCCTCAGCAGAAACGGAGTACTTCTGCAATGGTTTTACTTAGTTTTTGTGATCCTGGGCTGTCTGTCATTTAGGAAGTTGCTGTTTATGGTGGAGAAGACCAAGTCGTTTAAATAAACTATTGGTAGCACTCAGAAAACCAACTTGTGGTTAGTCTTCCTGTCAATGCTTTCAGATACTCTGGACTTGGTACCGTGCGTTCCTCTGTTGATGGAGTTAATGTCATGCCCAATATCATCTAGCTGTTAGACCCTGAAGTTACCGCTTGGAAAGCCTGCCGTCAGACTGTTCCAGTACACGCCGCCGTCGACAGCGATAGTGATGAGGTTAAGCTAGCTAGGCAACGTGTGCACAGAGACTCACGATAAGTACAGTTTATGGTGTTTTGTGGTGCATTTAAAAAGCCTGGGTAAAATTAAAGACAGTAGCTAAACTATAATTTCTAATATATCTTTGTTACTTATTTCTCAAATACGTTTTTGCTTATGTTAAATAATATTGAGTTCATAGCTAACTGATTATTTGTCTATCTGTTCTGATAGTGTTAAATTCTCACGTTAAGGAAGCACGCCAGGGACCCACAGCCTTAGATCAAATAAAGCCTGCTGATTCATCAAGTATTTGTGGTGTTTTAGCACTAGCACTAGCATTGGTACTAGTGTTCTAGTGATAATCTGGCCATTCTGACATAAATAAATTTACAGCATTTTAGGCCAAACAGATTATCACACCAGTAATGTCACGGCAATATTAATACAGCTTGTTTTTGCATGTAGACTACAAAGTTTTTCATCGTTTTCATAATATAGTTTCTTAAATTATATTTTGATACCTATGCATATTTTGGTTTCAGTGCTGCTTTAATAGCTGTCAGTATATTCTTAATCGAATGTAGATAGGACTCAGGATAGCGAAAAACTACAATATTAATTTTGCAGTTTTCGTGTTTCATTCACCTGTTTTAAAACGCTTTATTTGACCTTTAAAAATCATCGCAACCTGCATGTCGACCGCAGTTATTTTTGGGACTCGAACATGCAAATTTAAAAGTAATTTCTGTGCCGCCACGTTTTGGCATCCATTAGGCAGCGTCTATCCTATTTGATCTTCAACATCTTTTGAAGAGAGTGGCACTTGATGTAGTGAAAGTGACAGCACGGTGTTTGGAGGACTGGTATTGCTCCTGTCTAGCTGGCAGCCGCTGCTGAATAGTTTGTATACACATGCTCGTCTTGCCTTTAGGCTGATAGCTGCTAGGGTCGACGTTTTTATTGCATGGCTTTTGATGGCTTCTTTAGAAGTGGTTAAATAACCCCTTTTAACTTCAACACGCGTGTTTGCTATGTCATAAATTAGTATTTTAAACATGACCGCGTAAGTTTGTTAATAAAACATCTACATTGTATGCGGCTTCCTCATATTTATGTTAGACTGCTGAGGTAATCAAAATCCCAGTCACCTCAGAATTCCATCCCTCATTTTTTAATTCGTCATCGATTTCTGGTGTCAGCTAATCTAAAAACTCGTGTTTGGGTCTTACTTAAAAAGTGGCCAAAATGGCTTCATTAGAGTGCCGTCAAAAAGAAAAAAGGGATGATAACAAAATCCTCGCAACACAAAATTTTCATTTGAATTCAATGCCCATTGTTACAGAGCAGCTAATTTGTGCATATTGCACAAATTTATTCCCTAATATTATGAGTTGAAATTCGTTCCCTAGCTCTGCCGAAATTTCTACCTTTATGTCTGAAACAGCCCCTACTCGGGTATCAAGTACCTCCTATTTGAGGATCACTAAGTTAGTCTCCCAGTTCGCTAAAAAATGTGAGTGAGAAATGTACTTCACTATTCATAAATATACTTCATAAATTGCGTAAAGGTTCGGTCGGGCAATTCGAGCGAAATTAACCTTGGAGACTTTTTGGTAGAATTTTAGTGCCGCCCCACACAACATTAGCTTTAGCAACCATATCGTTACTGGCTCTTTTATGAGCATCCAATGCCGTCCAGCCTAGGTTACCATAATGGTTAATAAAATAAAATGCGATTCTCATAAATTTGGCTTCACAAAATCACCCGCGCTGCTGCATCTCAGCCATTGCACCACTCTCAGGACCACTAATACTGGAATTTTATATGACAATGCCCAGAGCAGTATACTCTGTACAGGTAAAAGCTTACAAAAGGAAAAACGTGGCCAGAAACAGCGTATCAAAAGTAACATCTTTGGGTAATTTTGAAATGGGACGGTCTTTAGGGTACCGTAGTACGCCCTGGTGGACTATTCACAATTTTTTCTGTAGCTGTCCAGATGATTACAATAGTACACATTATACTACTAACTACTAACTGTAATTCAACTCTCATCTTACACGACTTACAGCACTGTATGGCTTCAACCTTGCCATGCACCAATTTATATATTTCCAAGTGCTTATCTTCGCCTAAAATTCAGCTGGCCCAAAAAACATAACATACATAAAACAAACAGCATTTGTATTGTAGTTAATTTCCATTAATCGGGATTTAAGCTTTATTCCCAGTGGGCAGTTTACATTAAACGTACTACTCAAAGTAACTTGTACAGACATACATTAGCTAGCATTTATGTACACATCAAGCACAAATAATAAATTTCTGTACTTAAAACCCCAAACTGTAACTTGCACAGGCGACGAACAAGATCACTATTAATTATTTGTAACTTTGGAAGAGCGAGGATAAGCAATAATTGGTTACCAAATGCTTAGCTAGAAGTTAAGCAAAGCTGGGCTTGTTTAGTAACAGGATGGCTGCATGTTTTAGTTACGAATTAAAAGTATACCATGTGTTATATCTTGAATAAGGTATTTGTGTATGTTTAGAAATGCTAATAATAAGAAACACCGTACACTACCTTGCTATTTTCACATTTGTTCTTATCAAGACTATTGTCTTAAAACGTTTCATTGGAATCAGCCAAGCCGTTTAACATTTCTTTTGAAAATGAACTGCTGGATATTAGCTTTTGCCAAAAAGTGGTTATTAGGAATATCTTGGGTTTCATTGGATTTACAGGAATATTCTCAGAGGAATAAACATTAACAAACGACACAAAAATAATGTTTTCTTGTTAGCATATAGTTATCTGCAGTTACTGCTGAACATAATCTACTTTCTTGGCTAGATGTTATTCTTGTACAAGATTGACTTAAGCAACACAGTTTTGATGTTGCTAATTTTCAAACCATGAAAGCAATATGCATTTAAAAGTGAACAAAGCTAAAATTGCTTGTTACTGAATGTAGTTCAGCCTTCCTGCTGAACCTAGTTTGCTTTCTCGCTAAAAGCGCTTAGGATTCGTCGTGTATGGTGTTTTTCTTAATCGCAGTGCATCTAGAAAATCTTTGGGCTACGTAAACACAATCATCTGGCAAAGTCATGTCTTATTAAGCACCAAAAACAGACACAACACTCCGGCAGTGCCGCATTGATGTAGTTTGATTAAAGATTCACAGAGTGGTTAGAGTATAGTTCCTATATATTAATTCAAATTAAGTAATTAAGGAAAGAACATGTAATGTAATTAATCATAGAAAACCGACCAGTATTTCGTAACGTTTTTCCCGTAGCATCCCATGCCGCCTAAACCGTGCTTGAAATTTTCAAAATGTTACTTGAAATGAAATGAAACAAACATGCTTAGACAATGTTTTTTATAAAATTAATAGAATCCACATGAACGAAGAACGAAACGTTTTATTCGCTTCATAGGTATTTCAGATTGACAATCAATAATCGATTAATACATTAAGGTTGGAAACGCTTTCTTAAATCTTGAAGAAAAGCGTAAGAAATCGGCTTTTTAATTCTAGCTAATTTTGTGACTTCGAAAAGTCATTTATTAACCTTTTCACATAGCAAACGGTTTTACAACGTTTACACTTGCCGTGCAAAATGGTTATATGTATAGGTATATGGGCCAACCACATAAAAATTTAGGAATGTGTTAGCTAGACCTTAACCAGAATTTACGCAAAACTCTCTTCAAAACAAATTTTATAACTACGATAGTTCCAGATTATTCCGTCGTAAAAGTTTCTTGAAATCTGCTTTCCAAAGCTACACCTCGTCTTCTGATGTCTATAAACTTTGTGGAAATTAAAATTCTTATAAAAAACGTGCAGAATTTTTTTAAATTTTTAACAATCTATTTTTAATATTCTGTTGTTATATCAAAAAACAATGACTACTGTGGACTTTTTTGTTCATTTCTCAAACGCATATGTACAGCTTAGATCAGTGTGATTAAGTAGCTTGATTTGTAATGCGCCTCCAGTCAAATTGACATCAGGAATAAATATTTTATCACTGAACCATTAAGCAACGACCAAGTAGCAACCAACACTAGATGAAGATTTCTTGTTAACAGATAAATCTTACAGATAATAACATAATGTTTTTTAAATGACATGAAATCTTTGGAATGCATCAGAATCATGACAGCAGGCATGGACACAGAATCATGCTCTTGAAATTTTAATCGTGCTAAGATTCATTTTTCCGTATCTTACAGAAGATGTCTTTTCGAGTTCCTAACTAACTGTGTTACTTTGTGGCCATTTACAGACTGTGTGATTGCACAACTTTCTTGAAATTACAATTATTATCATAGCCGTTAAAGCATTATCTTATTGATAGCAAACGACATTTTGTTGTGGCGTAATGAAAGCATAACAATGTTTCGCTGACTGGGCCATTATCCAATAAATATTGGGTAAATGTGAAAACAAGTCTTGAAATGACTAGCTTATTTACCTTATTACCGTGTTGTTGCAAAACGACATCATTTGATTACAATGTAATCATTACAAGAATTTGGCTACGGTCATTTAAGCATTATTAGTTGAACATGAACTAGGCTGTAAATTGCATTTCGGTATAGTTATGGCAGTCCTAACTTATGCTAGTAACGATATCAATTGACAAACCAAAAATTACGCGAGTGATATTGAAATGGTGCTTGGCGTCGTCGATTACGTCTTCTTCTTGATTGATTAACACCTACCACCCACGTTTTAAAGAAAGGAACAGGTCGCCCCGTGCGTTTGGTTTATTTTACTGTTATCACTTAAACTTAGAAAAATATAACAAAGAAATTTGCAAAACACGTCTATAAAGCATAAATCTAAAATATACTGCCTCCGAGTAGAAATTTTCAAAGCCTTGTGGTCGCCGCCATTCACTAGAAAATTATGACGTAACTGGGAGACTTCGTGACTTTTCATAAGCGCATCGTGGCTTTCCGTAAGCGCACACTGCTTAAATTACTTTAAATTTCTGCAGCTTACCTAATATTCATGCAAAAATATTACAAAATTAGCTATCTAACTTTTTTGTAAAAAATTATTATACTTTTGACGAAGATCGACAGTGCGTTACTTTTCTTTAAAACGAATGACGTCATTAGAAGAAGAATGGGCATTGAAAATGGGAGCGCCCAAGCACGAAGTGATCACGATTTTAAATTCATTTTACTAACAACACGCGGCGCTTATTCCAGTTTTGTTACCAACATTTTTCGCGAAAATTGAAAAAGCCTGATTTCCTAGAAGGCTTGGCCTTTCCTTTAATATGGCTTTGCAATTTGCCATGGTTACATAGGCTTTCCTAATTTTAACACACAAAATTACTGGCGTGAATTGCATAACAACACGATTGAGATTTTTCTCTTATTTTTATTTTTTATTATGTTTTACTGAACTAGTGTGAAGCCATGTAAAGCCATGCACAGTTGCCTGAAGCTGTGTGAAAACCTCCTGCAAAAACGTGTTTGCTTGACGTGCAGACATCTTGCAAATGTTGGATGTTCATGGCTTTCCACTGTCTTGTCTTGAGAACACACATCTTATTACATATAACCATGCTCGATGGAATGATATTTCTGGACATACATGGGCACTAAAGTAGTATTAGTATAGAAGTCAGTAAATCAAAGATCAATGTCACGTGCCAGATCAGTGGTAATCCAACAAATGAGTGAACTTGGGTCGTGGATGCTTCTAGTTCTGTCTACTTTTTTCTTTGAAACAGACCAAGGAATGCATGTAGTTAAAACTTACTGTTTCTAAGAAGAAAATGTTAAAAAGTTGGAGACGTATGAGTGCTGAGTCTTGCGTGCCTTGGTGAGCCTAATGCCATGCTTGTGCCGACCAGCTTGTTTAGATTCCATTTGACAAGTTTTGCCTGCGAAAATTTACTGCTGTCATTAGTCAGTCAATAACCTGTCAGCCAGAAGACGAGCTAACAAGGCGGGAGAAAGTTTCCGCATCGTGCACGTCAGCTGCTAAGAATCACGCGGCACGCCATGTTTCTTTTTAAGCCATACTTTGCTAACATGTTTATGGGCCTCTTGTTGATTGTTATGTTGCTTCTTAATGTGGCTATTATGACGTGTAAAACTAACACCAAAAAACCTCTTGAGAGGGGGTGACCGCTAGGGTGACATGACAGTGAGTGACATCACTGGGAAGAGGCGATCATAAATCGCAAAATGTCATGGGCCTATTTGTTACGAATTCTACGACTTTATCGTAGTATTAATGCTTTGTATGTTTGTTTTAGCAATGATTTTTTATTTGAGCTATACGTTTTTTATACCATAAATATTTATGGTCGGACTATCGGGACTACTTTATGGTCGGACCGGATTGTAAATGCTATTGAAAATTTCTGTTCCAGCAATGTAAACGCGCAGCTGAATCGTGTCGTGTACTCGCAAGGCCGCGCAGGGAACCGCGTACATGTTAACACTTTCTTAGACTTAATCTAATCGTAAACTAATCACACGCCAAAAAACACACATTCTATAAAGAATGGGCAAGTTATAGGTTTACTCGTAAAGCGAGAATTCCATAACATTATCTATTGTAAAGTAAACTGGTATAAATAAGCCAGAGAAGTCGATCATACGTACTTGTGCGGTTTGTTTCTAGTGCAAAAATCTAGTAAGTAAAACATAATTAATGATTTTTCATACAAGACATAGCAAGTTAAGATTATAAATCCAAGAAAGATGGTTGGTTCGGTCCGTCGTATGTTGTATGCCGGTGCAAAATTGCAACTGCCTTCGATGGACGTTGCACTAGGTAGACCAGACCCCAGACAAAGCAGACCTCGGACAGACCAGACACTGACCACTATCGGAGCTGGAACAGAAAGAAACTGACCCAGGTAGAGCAATCCTGACCCTGGCAAGAATCCAACCAAAGCTCACAAACTCTACAGCAGATTAGTATTTTGCATCATGCATTTTAATAATTATTACAAAATGACGCAAAAATTGTTACATAACAATTGTTCCTTAATAACGTCAAATATATTACACAGTGACGAATTTTGTGATTATTTAAATCCGCATTTTTGTTGTATGATACTGTACTGTTACACAACGACTCTTTTCAAATTTTTTTCTAAATTGGAAAAATCCTAATTTGTTTAAAAGTTTCTCACACGTACATGTAGAACCACGTACTTGGATTTACACTTATTGACAAAATTAAAATAATTAAGTTCATAAAAAGATGTGAACTTTTCTCAAAGGACGGACGTGAGGCCTTTCCACCTGACTTACGTGAAATAGCTCTTATTGTAAGCTACTGTGTACAATCTCAGAACTCAAAGTTAATTTGCGATTTGTCAACGCCAAAATTTTGTTCGTACCCCCCGTTTGGTTGCTGCTTTTTACATTTTCACTCTGCTAGCAGATGAAGAACAAATGCAAGTACCTCCATTTTTTCTTCCAGCCTTTTATCTGTAGGACTGTTTCCCAGTTAACTGCAACCTCGCTCGCTTCAAAAAGAAATTTAGCAGGATCTACTTTCGCTAGCTAATTAGTTCCTACAATTTTCTTTCTCTGGACAGACACGTATTTCCATCTTTCTACAGTACCCCTTACCGCTGATGCTACTGACCTTGTCTGAGGATATTTGCATTAAAAAATGTATATGCCACGCGTTTGCTTTTGCCCAAGAAGATTGTGGTTTAGAGTTTTCGCAAAAAAATTACCTTTTTCTACATTATTTTGTCTAATGCCTACACGTAGTTAAAGTAGATGAATGGCATTGCGATTTTTGTATCAGCTGAACATCGGATGTTAACAACATTTTGAGTGGCTTTGTTGTTTTACAAGAATCTGGTATCAATAATGAAAAACCAAGTGAGCCTTCTTCTAATTCAGTTCGTAAATTGGAGATCTCAATGAAAACAAATTGAGCGCTGGAAATACTTCCTGAACAAAATACGACAAAGCAGCTTGCAGTGCTCTGCTTTTGCTTATTTTCGTTTAGTTTAAATTGAGTGAAAATTAAGTTAAACAACCAAAAGTATATTATCAACTGAAAGTAGTACTTGTGTAGCAGTGCTACGGCTGTTTTCAATGTTGAACTCTGCAGCTGATCAAACTGATAAGCTTCAAACACAATCATAAGTTTTTTATGAAAGTATTAATTATTTCCAAGAAAACGCTATAAGTTTAGAGAGACACAAGCAGGTACATATTAAATGTGTAAGTAAATACTGGTTTTAGTACTATCTAAAATGCAGTCTACGGGACATTGTTCTAATTATTAACTAACACACCTTATTGCTTTTGTAGGTTTTTTGCTGTTATTCTACTCACACTATTTCATTTACAGCACCAACGTTTCACTGCAGCGCGAATCTGTTCAGGAGTTATGTACGGAACTAATGCAGGAAAAGTATTATAGGTTGTGACTTCAAGTGTTTTCGAACTTGAAACAACTAATCTTCTATGGCATTATTTTATTTACTAATTTCATTAATGTTTTTATAATTGTAAAGCATTTTGTATTCTACGATGTACAATATTAATTCCTAAGGATATCTTGTGAATTCACGTTTAATTATTTATTATTTCCTATTTAATTTAATGGTATGTTAATTGTGCGTTGAGGAGGATTTATGAATCAGCTATACGAAACTGCCTGTTTCAAGCCAATATGTGATGTTTAAAATAAAAAAATAACGGTAGCCATTTAAAATACGTTAACTACTAAACTTATCATCAGTGAAAACAAGCGAATGTACAAAAGCTTATGTTGTGTTGTTAATATCAGCGCACAGCTATTATCGCAAGGAGATTTAACTTTCGTGTGAGGAGTAATATACATATAGTTTAAAACCTGCAAATATAAAAAGCCTTGCAGACTTAAACTAGCTACGTGATATGTATTACGGTTGAAACTTTGACAAAAATGAATGAGCTATACACATTATAAAAACACACTTTTTTATGTGTTCACGCAAATACGCAAAGCTTCTTTTTCTTTTCCCCCGTATTTAAATCCGCAAACAAGTCAGCGTATAGCTAAAACTCGTCAGCCATACACCATATCTAACTTTGGATGGTCGAACGCTTTTTTGACGAAATGAATCTAAACGTTTTCATCTGCTACAAATATGATTGCAGGCAAGTTGGCCATAAGCACAGAGGAAAACGCTATTATTATTATTGTTGTTGTTGTTATTATTATTATTATTATTATTATTATTATTATTATTATTATTATTATTATTATTATTATTATTATTATTATTATTTATTAAGACTTTGTTAATAAGTTTTATTAAAGGCTAATGTAACTTATAATAAAGCTACACTAAGATAGAGTTCTGAAGAGCAAGCAGACTGAGCCTTTAACAGTTATAATATATTTGCTCTAACTTGCTGAGTTAATTCAAAATAATTTTTGCGACGTAACTTGATACCCATAACAAAGCTACAGAGGCTGTATTTATGCTAACTCAACTGCGTTTTAATTAAGTATGCAAAAGTGTATCATACAGTAATTATAAATTTCCAGTATATTATACTATTATTACCACAATAGGTTTTATATTGGTAATACCTTCAAAATATCAAGTTACGTTTGCCTTTGTACTGTTTCAACATTACTTTATGTAAGTACAATAGTGTTATGAGCTCTTAAAATGACACATATGCAAGGTTTTCTTTCACAATCTGTTTACAAATAGCGAAGTTAAATTTTTTTTAAATGTTATACAATGCAAGTTTATATGTCAAATAAGTATTGTGGATTTCATAACAGTTACTTCCACCTTTATTAATCGCACACTTTTATCAATAAACCGACCGACTATGTCAAGTTAATTTACATGTATTTTGCCACTTCTAACAACAAACCCTTTGAAAAATTCACTGATTTAAATAAAACTGCAAACAATATGAAAAACTTTACTCGAACAGTAGTCCTGCTTTATTTTTTATGAAAAACGAAGTTTTTGCGCTAGTGCACTAGACTTTATTTAAAAAATCTTAATACGTTTTGCTTTTTACGACAACATTACGCTAAAAAATTTTACCTGTTTCACTATCTTCGGTTATTCCTCTCTTTGTATTTCTTGACTAGCAATATTTCCTTTTCCAAAAAGAACTTTTGGCTTGTGAAACTTCTGTCTGTTTCGACCTTTCGCTTTTCACAAAAGTTTTCCTGGCTTCACTTATTAATCTCGGTTGCTTCAGAATATTGCAAGCTCGAATGAATAGTGGCTTCTTCACATAATCATTGAGCGCATGCGTCAATAAAGCCGTTTTAACGCTAATGTTTGTGGGATTAATTATGAAGTCTAAAATTCACTATAAGGGTTAGCGACGCTTTATGCAAATTTGATGCCTTAAGTAAACTAATGTAAAAACAGTTCAACTATAGGTACAACATGTATCATATCTGCACGTAAATGTGTATAATGTAATTTGATTAGATTTTAGAGTATCAAAGCGCACTCAATTTTTTGAGAAGTCTCGAAAAATAAAATCTTATCAGTTTAAAAAATGCAGCGTGTTAAGTTTACAATTGCCACTTTTAACATTTCTTCAATGAAAATAAGGAAATGAATCAAAATTTCGCAATAGCGAAATTCTTCTTGTAAGTGCTTGACAATTTGTGACATACTATCCAGTGCAATCTACACTAAAACAAAATTTACACAAACTGTTTGTAGTGTAGTAAGCTGGAAGGGATTTGATTTGATTTAATTCTTTGTTTTGAACTTAAGTTCATATTATAATTTACATATTTACAACGTACAACATTAAAAAACAAAATCGTTACAAACAAATCTCACAAACTTACATAAACAGAAAAATTACAAAAATAGTCTTCAGCGTTGCTGTCTTGCGATGTAAATTTGGTATCGCTTGCTGAAATTTTCAGGGGAGAGAGAGAGACAGAGACAGAGAGAAGTAAGTAAAACTGTGCGGACGAAAAGGAGGTATAGAAGTAGTGGTGATAATGATGATGATGACTGATACAACTGCGTAGGTTTTACAGGCCTTGCTATTGCATTAATAGTCATGATTACGACGATGACAACGACGACGATGATGATTGATGATGATGATGATGAGTTGCGTAGGTTTTACTGGCCTTGCTATAACATTAATAGTTAGGTTTGTGAATTTATATACATGTTACTGTTTTCACTCTTTTTTCTTGGCCATTTGGCAACAACGTTTAACGCGCGAATTGTCAAATGATTTACTTTGCTTTCTTTTCTTCTTGTTTCAGTTTATTTTTCGAATCAGGGGAACCACAAAACGGGTAGCAAAGTTCTGTCTTGCAGTTAAGAAAAACGGTCACATTTTGAAAACAACTCACATGAATTTTGCCAAACGTTACACAGAAGACTTTCCCAAATTGGTTTTGAATCTTTGACAAAGACAAACTAGCAACTATTTTTATTAAAATGCATTACGCTTAGAACAATAACATGTAGGATGTATGTCCTGGCGTTGGCAGCCGCTAGTCCTTGAACTCAAGACTGCGCGATTGCAGTCTGTAGTTTGGACCACCCGACTGTATAGAGAACAGTGCAGACAACCAGCAAAATGTTGTAACTGAGTTAAAAAACACTTAACCATGTTTTGCTGAGTGTTTGTACCTAAGCTGGTCTGCATCGTGTAGGGCTTACTTCTAATGAAATGCGTGAGAGCTCCTATTGAAAATGAAATGTTTTAGTGGTGATCTAAAAACACAAGCTTAATTTTGTACGTAACGAGAAAACGAGCAAATTAATCTGCCAGAAAGCTCACCAACTTCTTTATATTATCCAAGATCTGTGGGAAATAAGTCTGGGAGGTCGGGAGGCCGTACTTGCGTAAAATCAATGATACCACTTTGTTCCAATATGCAGTATATGTTCTTCGGGGTGTGCATACGTATCAACGTCAGACTCTATGACTGGTTTGTTAAAAATCCAAAGCCAAACAGCCTAGTGCAAAAGCGGAAGTATGGGTTAATGTGATACTTCATAAGGAGAGACTAAATTTGGTACCGGCAGTATAACATTAAGCTAAATAATTTTTCAACTTCTTACACGTTCGGGGAACCTCTTTGCATCAGCCTCGTTTCTCTGAGGGGTTGCTGCATGCAATGACCGGGTAACAGGTATAACAAGGGGACAGAAAAGTGTGCACACCACAATATTATAATTAAAATAGACCATCACGCTGCCTGATACTTCTCGTTTGCAATTAATCCATTGGGATCTTTCTACACGTGCGTGAATACAACATTCTGTTGCATTTCCTTCAAATGAAGTATGCAATATCAGTACCATAAGCAGCTTTTTCTGCACCAACGGGAACTCTTATGTAAAAATTCATAATTACTTAGTTATTCTAGCTGTATGCATTCTATTTAAGGAAGTGACGTCTACCCAAGTCATTTCCTCTCTGCAGGATCAACATAATAAATCTATACAAGATGTCACTGGCTAAAACGTCAGTTTTATATATTTTTGCTTTCTTTGTTTTTGGCACGAGTTACTCAGGTATTAAACGTTTTATTAATTGCTTAGGTAATTAATTCATTTAGGTTGTTTATGTAGGCTCGCTAGCTTATAGAAACATTAGAAGGTGCAATAGTGATCAAGTTTTCACATTAAAATGTATTTATTATTGTACAACTATACATTCATCTCAAAAGAATAAACAGCATTATTATACCATGTAATCACAGTTCCTTCGCGTGCGGATTTTTTGTGTGCGTTCATATTACAAAATAAAAGAGTAAGGTTTATTGATACTTCGTTACAGCTGCGTTATTTACTTTTTAATCTTTACCGTTGTCCTTTTTATTTTGCCCTTTGTTACGTTCATTTTATCCCTTTTTTGCCCTTTTGCACTCTCTCGCAAAGAAGCCCCTTTCTGAATATGGAATACTAAGTTTATAATAAAAGTTGCAAAGACAAGTTCTCATAATAGAGGAAAATACAGAACAAACTTTGTTTGACATATATGTTAATAATCACAAAAAAACAAAAGTCCCTAAGCCTAAGAAATAATTCCGTTTTGATATGTTAACATTCGTACCTAAAAATCCATAAGATAACAACGTTAGTATTATTAACTGAACTTTATTTATGGAATTTAAACTTAAGGGTCAGCAAAACGGGTACCTGAAGTGGTTTCAAAAAATCGTTGTAAAAAATTATATTACTTTACAGCAATTTTATGCAATATCATACTCACGTTAAGAGGAATTTTTGTTTTAAATTTAAATTTACTAGGTTTTCATTTTAAATCTGTTCTGACGCCGCCATTACATGATGTCATATACGCACAATGTAAAGAGGGGAAGAAAAGCGAGTGTTACATTATGTTCCAAAAAAACTTTCTATGCAAATCTATATTACTTGACATTTCGCTTACCTGCTGGAAAGACTTATGTAACTAGAAATAATAATTTAAAATTTTCGTGCTAATTGGTAAAATGTCGCTGGCTCACCCTCCAGGGTGCGCCACTCACTAACCAAAAAATGTATTTTTAATCTTATTGACACGATACAGTAATTTATTTTACTCAGTTAGTGCCACGTGTGCTACGAATTCTCTGATTACTTTTTCAAATGTTATCTAAACTTGTTTTAAACGACCTACCATTAAAATAGTTGCGCCTAACGGTTATCGCGGGTGTTTAAATTTACAAGTTTTATATAGAGTTACTGCCTACGGAAGGCCTGCATACAAAAGGGCAAAATATAATGAGTACATTACGTCTGCAATCTGTACAAACTAATAACTAAGATCGTTCTGTACGTGGTAATTGCTTTATTTTCAGTTACACAAACATTAATAATTCATCGAAACCGTCTCGCCTCTGGGCACTCTTAAAAACATTTTATAACAATTAATTTTAAGCATTTAAATCTGAGTTTGTGATCACCATGTTAGTGGCGTTTAATTAAGATGCTAAAAATTGCTGACAGAAAATTTTTTCTTGTTTAGCTTCAGATGACACACTCACCTATTTTCAGTGCAGTCCTCATTCACCATCTGTTGATGATAACTGGTTATGGAAGACCGAGATTAACACCGACGACGACCCAACAGGCTACATCGTTTCTCCAAAATATCCAAATAATTACGAACGATGGCATGTGTGGCCTTTTGAGTGTATTTGGATGTTTGTTGGGAGAGGTATCACTTTTCACTTTGATACATTCGACGTTTACAAAAGTCAAGCTGGTGGTGAGTGCGAAGACTATGTTGAAATTGGCTATGACGACGGTTCATCCGGAAAATTATGTGGAAACAAATTAGGAAGCAAGTACGGAATATTCGCGAATCCAAAAGTCACGTTTTACATCGATAATGGCTTCTACAACCCCGACCATAAAGGTTTTAAAATCAAATTTAATGGTACGTGTTGTTTTGCTCATAACAACTCTTATATGCAAACAATATGTGCTGTAAGCAACAGGTGACTTTTTGATAAGCTTTTTAGTAGAGTCATCAGCTCTGTAAATAAAGACAAAGCATTATAAGTTAGTGTCCAAGTTAGTTTCGTCGTCTGCGCATTGCTGGTAGATTGGTTTCCAAAATTCTAATTTTTTGATGAAACTTGAACAACTTATAAGACGGCATTTTTCAAATTTTGATTATGGATGGTAATTCGTTTGATTCTTTTTGTCCATCGTTGACTAAGGGCATCGCCTTCCCAAGTAATACCAAAATCCAACGTTTGGAAGGTTATATACCGACACGTTTTCTTATGGTCAACTCGAATGCAACTACTTCTGCTACTGCTACTGCTATTGCTGCTGCTGCTGCTGTTGTGACTACTACTACTATTACTACTACTACTACTACTACTACTACTACTACTACTACTACTACTACTACTACTACTACTACTACTACTACTACTACTACTACTACTACTACCGCTACTGCCGCTACTACCGCTACTACCGCTACTACCGCTACTACCGCTACTACTACTACTACTACTACTACTACTACTACTACTACTACTACTACTACTACTACTACTACTACTACTACTACTACTACTACTACTACTACTACTACTACTACTACTACTACTACTACAATTACTACTACATTATTATTGTTTCTTTTGGAAAGAGATATAAAATAAAACTCTTGTCCTAGATGAGCTGACTAAACCTATAAATTATAGCGTTTTACCATTGGGTAATGCTGTAGACATTTCCTGGTTTCATTTTAGGTACAAGTGCTATCTCTACAATATCACATACGACTGCAGAACGAAGTGGTGCAAATGTGTCTGTTACAGGAAGTTTCAGTGAAACAACACAGGTACCAGCACAGTTGAAACCCAGGCCAGATCATGATGAGGCAGAAGACGAAGAAGAGGATGATGATTACCAAGGAAGCAAAAATCAGTACACTGTAATTTGGGGTGAATTTAATTAAAGTCTATCACGCGAATGCTTAAAAATTAATGGTAATACTAATTCCACCAATTTCCCCCTTTCGTATTTTGGGCCAATATAAATATATATATTTAGAACAAACATATTTCATATTTCGAGTGGTCAAACAGATTCTTTAATTGCCATCTAACTGTTTCAGACCATTCAGCATCAACATACATACTCAACCTGTTTAACATTGACTTTATAACGTGTAGCTCAGCTCATTATCAAGGCTGCTATCTAAAGATGAGTCACTGAACCAGCAGAGATGTCTTAGCCACGTGCGGAAGTGCGTATATACACCCTCCTTCAACGAGTGAAACAGCAGAATCGATATGGAAATTAAACTGCCCAGAACGAATGTTGAACCTAGACAGTCACAAATCATTCACTGGCGTCGGTTAGCTTTTGACACGAACCATATGCCTTGGCCACTTGGCTATTCATCTTATCTCTAATCTACCGGTACATAGGACAATAATCAGTGATTATTGTCCTAGCTGGATTTGAACATCCTCTTTGTAAACATGATGGAATAATATAGTTTTAAGGTTAAGGTTACAGAAAATGAACCTCTATTACAAAATTTAATTTTATGATTGAACAATTATAATTATTCCTTTCTTACAGTGCTAATAATTGTGATCATTATTTTCACCGTCGTCATCATCATAATTATTACTGCGATCACCATTATGCGACGAAAAAAGTATGGAAAGTAAGTATTGGTTCAGATAAATTTGTAACTTTGATAAAAAAATAATTGATAATACGAATTCTTTTAATTCTAGTCCAATGCGAAATTCCGTGCACAAAGAAACTTAATGTAGAAATTGAAATTTTAATGTTTCAGAACCCCTTCCCTCATAGTGAGACCATCTTACCACAAATTTCGAACGTCGGTCACCGATGGTCAGTGTGCGTGTCAGGTTGACCAGTACCTGTATGATGTTGTCAACGACTCATTTGGCATCTATGACACTGCTGATTATGACAGTTCTCCAAAGGCGATTGCCAATACGTACGAATATGTGGACCTCGGGTTACCGCAAGGACAAACTGCGACCAATGACTGTGAAGTTGCATCAGCAAAACAGTCAATGATAGACAATGACTTGTACGGTTCAAAATATTCTTCACCAGTAATTTTTGATGATCCTCAGCAAGGAACGTCTTATAGTTACACTGTGCTTCCATCTAGTGGGCAAGATAACAGCATGGTTGAAAGTGATTTATATCAAAGTCCAGATGCCTGTGTTACAGAAACGAAAGCGCAATCACCATTATACGACACTATTCCGTGATAGTGGAAACATGGATATTACAGCTTTTTGTTTAGTTTGCTGAACTCAGAAAAAAACTTATAAGAACTTTAGATGTGGAATATTAGAGTAAGGAGAAGCGATAGACTTCCAGTCACTGTTGATCCAAAAATCAGATTTAATTAATAATTGGCTACACAGTAAGCTCTGGGGACATGAAGTATTAACTTCAAAATGACATTCAAATAATTACTTCCATAGCAGCAAACTTTAACAAATTTGTCAAAATGAGCTTTGGCTACTGCTGCATTTCACAAGCAAATTGTATGCATGGACATATAGCCAAGAATTTGAATATGATTTAAAATCGTTTTAACATAACCAGTGAACTATTCCAACTTTATAAGGTTAGGGTCAAAAATGTTAATGCTGCTTGCCATCAAGTAAGTTTTTAGTAATTAATTTAGACATTATTATACGTTCTTACTTAAAATATATATAGCTAACATTTAAGTAAAATACATGTATGTGAAATTTTTGTATTAGCTAGCACTTGCACTGAACGAAAAATTAATCCTTTAACATCTTGAAATGTTTTACTGCTGCGTTCAAAACTCACAGTTCTTTTTTTTATTTTTGTCTCTGCAGTGTATGTAATGAACACGGTATTTATACAAGAAAGGTGTGTACATTGCATCACTCTTTGTACTGTATGTTATCATGTAATGAATGTGTAAGCTTAGCTAGACATGCTGATATTCTAACTGAAATATTAAGGAAAAATTATTGCCACTTTTACACGTTATATATTGAGTTGTTAACCTTTACAGAACTGTCATGTTTATAAAATATATTGATAAATGCCACAATAATGATATCAAACCAAACAATAACTTACAAATCCAACTTATACAAATTGCACATATAAATGCATCACATAAATTAGTACCACTAAATATATGTAAGTACAACATACAAAATTATAAAAAAACAACAACATCAAAGTACATTTCACCATAATATACATAATAGATATGTTTAGCTAAACTCCCATAAGGACTGCAACTGTCTTACACCTTCCACTGATGCAGTAAAGTTCAGGATAGGAAGCGGTCACGACCACTTCAGTCATTTTTTAAGAAAAGTAACGATGCTTGGGTAAAACCCACCTAACGGAATTTTTTAACAATTATCATTAATAAAATCTAATGAAAATTATATGCTTCATATATATTCCTTTAAATTGATCCAGTTCATACGAAAACTGCCCATGTTTTCAAAAGTATTCTTTGCTTTTTAAATGAAAGATGTCCAATAGGTTCACTATTTTTGGGCGACAAAATATTTTTTCAGGAAAAAGATACAAGTGATTAAAACACTGAATCATGAGGTAGTACATTAATTTCAAATTTAAGATCGATAATAACAATGTCAAAAGATTGTTCAAGCATTGGCAGTCGTACCATTTATCATTCTTATCAAGCAAGCAATTGTCTGGTCTGCAAATATATTACATCCTAGTCGATCTAGTGTTGCTAGATAGTAAATCAAGTCAGTCCACGAAAGTTTTGCAAAACATATGGGGTTTCCATTACAGTCAAGAAGTTCCGAAAAATATAAAAACTATATAGCTATTAGGCTGAACATGCTCTCATTGTTCGCAGACAACTGCAATTCTTACATAGTAATGCTTACTTACATATATCTGCTCAAATAAATTCGTGAACAATGTACATTTCTGATGAAAAGAAAGGATTTAGCTACACCAGTGAATATATGTAAAAAAATTATAATATGAACAAATCTCTGTTGTCTTAGTAAACATTTGCGATATCAAGCAGTAACCACACCATAAATTTGTTTACATACATAATGACTAACGTGCAGGAATGTACTTTATGACTAAGTAATACACACACAGTTGCGCTATAAACTGGGAGATAACAAAACATATATGATATATGACTTTTTAATACTTGTAAAATGATCATATTCATTCACTGACAAATCAATGAGACTGACTATTAGCAATTCAGTAAGCAAAAGTATCATTCAAGACAATGTTATATAATGTTCAGTTTTGAGGCTCACTGAATAAAATTACAAAACTGCTTCTCTAAACAGCTGTAATAGGCTAAATTTCCTCAATCATTTGGTCACTCAAGATCTGACAGACTTCTTAAAAAACGCTGGACATGCAGTTGTTGGAAAATAAAAACAGTGTTTGCTTACACTATATGATTACTGACATAGCGTATTTTAACTTGTACCGAACTGGTAATTTTTTTCAGTTAAAAAAACCATAATTTAGAGCAAATAATGGACAGTAAGTCAAGAGACGGAGACAACTTAAATCCTATTTCCACTACAGCATAAAAATGTACAGCAACTTCAGTTGATGCATTAACTTTTGCACTATTTTATGCAGAATGAAACTTGACTTTAAACAATATTTAACAGTTCTAAAAAGCTGGTCTCAGTAAAACTTATTTAATGTCTCTTTAAATAACATCAAAATACTTGGTATGCAAACAATTTTGATTTACAAACAGCGCATGGTCTGGCATATACAGCTTGTTTTTCATTCTAAATAAGTGCTATGACTCAGCAGTACAGCTGGGTTTTTGGTTGTTTGCACAGTACCATACTTCACAGCAAGTTCTGCATTCAATAAAGTCCGACGAAATTTATGCAACAATTCTATTAAACTCAACTTCAACTTTGCTCAACAGTATGTCTCTGAATAAAAGTTAATTACCAGTAGTTGTTAACAAACTAATAATTGTTACCAGTAGAGTGAAATAATTATTATCACAATCAAGCTTATAAACATTTGAGACATATGAGTTACTATGAAATCTGAAGTGGCCAGATACGAGTTAAAAAGAGATTTGACTTTTAACTGTAATTTTTCGCCAGTCTTGTTTAAAAGAGCTTAGGAATGCAATCTTAAAAATGCAAGTATTTCATAATTGATCAGCTAAATTAGTACATAAACTGCAAGTGTCTGTACTGCACTTGCTGTTGTGCTAAAACTGACCAGGACAAATAGTACATTTTCTATGTTCAACTCACAAGTTTTTTGAGATTTCTAGTATAAAAAATATTTCAAAAGCCAATATCATAATTCAAAGCAAGACCTACAAAAAATCAAGAAAGAGCAGCTGTTCCTCTACTTAGCGAATGTGTGTAACTTTTGAGTAAAAATAACTTGCAGCTAACAATCAACCACAAGGTAACAATGGAAATACAAAAAGCTACTATGGTTGAAACACTATACTATAAAAAAACTTATGATATCAGGTGAGTCAATAGTATAACATGACTATTACATGTATCACAATAAAACAGTTTTTAATTAAACATAACAATTATAATTGACTTTTGATAACTTTAAACACACAGCTAGGTTCATAAACACTGATATTTCAGAGTCAGCCTTTCCACACGATGCATTCAGCAGCTTTAATTTGTAGGCAACATACTCTTTAAACTCATAACTATGATATGTTAATTTATAGACAATGCGGAACACGAGATTGCTTTTTACAGTTTATTAACCACTTTATAATACGAGCATTCGTTTCTATCACTGATGTTTCAGTTCTTCCAAGGGCCATCAGATCGCTTTCCGAAAGTCCACCGGGCGAATTACCGCCATGAGGTTCTTCGTTACCGCGCAGACGTTCTCTATGACTAGGATCATTGGAATCAATGGAGCTGACAGATTCGAAGAATACAGAATCGCGCGTCTGTGCCTGGTTGTCGTACAGAACGCACTGTTCCATACCCATTTCATTGAAAAAGCGTTCAATATCAGAACTAGTGTGAGATGAGGTCATAGTCGAGCCATAATTCTGGCTAACCGAACTCTCCGTATTTGTATTATGTTCAGGATAAAGCGAAGACTGAGGTTTAGTCCCAAAGCAATTGTCGTGCTCACTCGCATAACCATCGTACCCGGGTTCACCCACACTGTTGACACCGGACGTATCATGTCGGCTGTCACTTGTATGAAGCGATGCATTAGCGAGATGGCTGTACTCAGAAATATCTAATTCATCTGCACTAGCACTAACTCGTCTCCGATTGTCGGGGTCATCCGTGTCCATGCTGCTCACATTTTGTACACCGGAATCAGTCTGGTGTTCTCGCACATGCATTTTGCCTTGTGTAAGGTCAGGCATGCTGCGATGTGTTGAGTACCACTGAGACTGTTTCTCTGGACTTTGAGGTAAAATTTTGAACATTGGCATCATCTCAGTGTTCTCACTAGGTGCCTGATTTTGAGATGTCTCATTGGGGAAGTCCTTGTTGTAATAGGGTCCTAGCACAGCACATATTTTTGACACAAAGTCATCCTTGAGGTCCTGCTCTTTCTCTCGGGGTGATGACATCGAATGGGAACGGCCAAGGGACTTCAACATTTTGCAACTGGCACCCTCTGTGCAGCGGTCATTTTCAAAAGACCTTCGTTGAGCTGCCGGTGACTTCTGTCCAAATATTTTCCTACGTGATGGACTAGTATTGAGTCGAGTTAGAGTACTGCTACAAGCTTTAGGGTCTGCCGCAGCAGCTCTAGCACGAACTTCATGTGCATTGTGTTGTTGTATCACAGAATCAATATCAGTCTGTATTGTACGGAACAACTTACCCTTCTCCGAATTAACAGAACCTGGAAGTATCCATTCTACTTGATGTCGAGGTCTGCTGTCACTGGATCTCCACAGTCCCGAGCTTCTCTCAACTGTATTCCAGCCATTGCCCCCCAACTCTGGCTTATGTCGCTCAGGTACAATCTGTTCTCTTGAGACATATTCATTAAGTGGCAAACTCGGATTACTATTCTTTGCAGGAGAATAGTATCTACTACCTAAATCGTGCTTGGTTTGACCGTTTGCACCCAAACTGTTATTTCTGCTGCCAAGTTTTTCTGCATTTTGCAAACATGTCCTTGTCTCTAATAATAACCCAGAAATAATGTCTGCTTTTTCATTTGAACACCAATTTAGTTCTTTTTCTTGACTAAACACTAGTGACCTGGAATTGTGAAGCTTTTCCCTTCCAAAAATAAACTCATTGTCAATGTTTCCTTGAGATTTCGAAGTATGAAGTCGGGTTTTGGTTCTCATGCTGTGTTCAAACAAATTCTCTTGAGCTTCAATACTTTGCTTGACAACCTCACGAACAAAATCCCTTTTTGACGAATCAGATTGCAGCAGGATATCACTAGTTGTCTTTGCAACCTGAATATAAATATTATATTTATAAAATATCATTTTGTGATTAAACAGAGCAAGCAAATTGAACGGTTCTAAGTTAACTGCAGAATATCACAGTTCAGAAATACTTTTAACATGCCATGACAGTGTATTGGTGCCTGTAAATCTGTAGTTTCAAAAGTTTGTCTACTACAATACTGTATAAGCCTAAGTTACAATTAACAACAGAAAAACTCAAAACGACTTGGCCAAGTTCTATTGCAAACTCACAATTATGATTCCAGCCCAGCATATAACAGGTCAACCCAGTCCAAGCAACAGATTCTAACTTGGATGTAATTCATAATGGGCTCAAGACTTGGTCCAGTCACACTACTGAGTAACCAGTGAGAACAGTATAAAGTATATAGTGGCAGGCAGTGGCATAGCTAATAGGGAACTAACTGCTCCCCTGAGAACATTTTTCAAAATTGGCACCTTTTCAACAATTTTTTAACTCTTTAGTTCACATGTGCAATAAAAATGGAATCGTTTTTTATTTTTCTAATCGTACGATTTTGGACGAATTTTCTGGAGTAATGCTCCTTACACATCAAATTTTATAAATCAATAACTAGATCTCTCAAGATGCAGATTGGTTTTAGAAAATCTTCCTTGATGAAGTAGGTATTTATTTTACTTAGACACCAGCAATGATCAAATAGCCATGCAGTTAAAAGAAATATGTAACAGTGACTAAGCAGTTAATCACATGGAGAGATTATGCCGTTTGGTCACACAGTAGTTGCCTAAATAAAATGAATTCAAGCCAAACCTGCAGTCTATCAGCATATTTGAATTCTTGCTTGGAACGACGTACACTTTCTGATTTTACATAATTAGACTTGCTCTCTGCCAACAGTTCAACAGCACTCTTCTTTTTGCCAGCTGACAAAAAATGAAATGAATAAAAATACAGCATGGTTAGGCACAAACTTTTATCTAACCCGGCAACCTGTTCAAGGTTTAAAAAATGAGCTGGACAAGCCAGAAAACAAGACACAAAAAACCTCAACTTTTGCAGAGTTTCTTTATGTTTTAAATCATTAACTTTAATTTTCTTGGGTAATCACATGTATTTTAGACTGTTTTAATCTTAATTTACAGGTTTTGAACACACACACATGTGCACATATACAATATTGTACATATACATACATATATATATACATATATATATATATATATATATGTATATGTATGTATGTATGTATGGTTTGTTATGCGACAGTGATCACTAGGTAGACTCAAGTAATAAATCACTGGAAAAAAATGGGCTGCTACTTGTTAAACCAAGGGAGAAAGACGGAAATAGAGAGGAAGACCAGGAGACAGAGAGAAGATGGAAAGGGAGAGGAAAACCAGGAGGCAGAGAGAAGATGGAAAGAAAAAAGACGGAAGGAGAGGGGAAGACCAGGAGACAGAGAGAAAGATGGAAAGAAAGTAAATAACACAAAAATAACACAGAGAAATGAAGTTAAAGCATACAACAGGAGGATATAATGAGAGATAAAAAGAAAGTGTAAGATATGTAAGTAGGTACTTAAATAGACAGGAAGAAAAAGGGAGAGTGAGAGGGAGAGAGAAAGAGAGAGAGAGAGAGAGAGAGAGAGAGAGAGAGAGAGAGAGAGAGAGAGAGAGAACAGGAATAGAGAAGTGACAAGTGTGTGCAAAAAGTAGAAAAGCAAGTGATTAATAAGACTGCTCAGTAGCACCATAGCAGTTCAATTAAAAAATTATATATACACTTTTCACATAAGAGATTGACACATATTGCTACACAGCAGCAAAGACACTGAGGTAAGGTGATAATAAATAGAAGCCAAAAGTACAAAACAAAATGACGTTTGGTCTAGAAAAAGCAGTCTATATTAGGATAAGAAATGAAACTATCCAGTCATACCCAGCAATTATTTATTAAACAAACATACAAACAAACAACTATGAGAACTTGTTACCATCTACAGATGAGCAGTTTGGCTTTGAAAAGGATCTGGGCTCTGAAATGTGTATTTTCACCTTAAAGGAAATTGTAAATTCTTATACGTCCAAAAATAGCATGGTTCATGTATGTTCTATAGATGCTTCAAAAGCATTTGATAATGTCAACTATTGCAAATTATTTCTAGAACTTTATCATACTGATAATCCCGTGTTTACTGTATACGTGGTATGAGAAACAGGAACTGGCAATTAGATGGGGGAACAGTATCTCAGACAAAGTAAAGTAGTAAGTAAAGTAAAAAAAAATTATTTGTCTCTGAATGTTACAAAATAAACATGAACAAAAGCTAAAAACTAAAATAAAGACGGAAAAGAGATGGGGTGGCAAAAAGACCAAGGGTCACCAAGTCAACCACCCCTATCCAAACTGAAGAAAGTTAAGTGACCTGTCAAGTAAGGTATGTACAAATGAAAATAATCAGCAACTTAACAAAATAAATAAAAAAAATAATAAATAAGTCAACAAGTTCTAATGAGTTTAAATTTAGAAACAGTAAATAAATTTGGCAATGAGAAGAGACAAAATTTAAATTAGCAAACAAAACAGAAAATTTAAACTCATCAAAAACAAAACTAATAATTACATATAAATCAAGAACTCAAACCAACATAAGCAAAAAAAATGAAGCACTGTCAAGTGAATCATCGAGTAAATCATCAACAGGTCAAAATTTAATATGTCTAATAGTGTGAGGTAAGGCAGCTGCTTGTCTTCTAAGCCATTTAATACTTATCTTCGTAAACTGAGTCGTTTTATTGGCAATGTATATACTAATCATCTTATGTACACTGATGACACCTATCTGATTGCTTCTACTATAACGAGCCTTCAGTATTTATTAAATTTGTACACGAAATATGCAGCACAATATGATATTAAGCTGAACTACACAAAAACAAAACTTTTAACCTTCAAACCCTTAAATTATATTAAATTCCCCACAGGAGATATTTATGCAGAAACTAATATCATTAAATCTTGTACAGAAGAAAAGTACCTAGGCCATCTTTTAACAACAGATAAAACAGACAATACGGATATTGACCGCCAGCGTCGTTTGTTCTACATTCGATCAAACAAATTAATTCGATATTTTTCTAACTGCAGTACAGAAGTCAAACGAACATTGTTCAAAGCATATTTCTCTAACGTTTATTGTGCTGCATTATGGAATGACTATTACGACTACAGCTTAAAGAATTTACAAGTTGCTTATAATAAAGGGATCAGAATTTTGTTTAATCTACCTTATGACCGCTCGGCTAGACAAATGTGTATAGAACTAAATTTACCATATTTCGATTTTATTATTAGAAGATCTATTTATTCACTAAAAATTAGAGCTACTAACACTTACAATGAATTGATAAATAATTGACTGTTTACTTATATCTAGATTGTATAAGCATTGGAATAAATGCCTACATACTGTAGCCCAATGAAGCAAAGTTGTAAATTGTTGTGTTTTGTTTCTCTTGGACGGCTCGTAGAGAAAACCAGAAAACACGTTGTCAAATTAAACAGGTTTATTGTGTGAGAATTCTGCAACACACAATTATGAAGGAACGCGAAAAATACACTGTCAAGTGGTAATCTAGAAACATGAAAGCTAGAAAATGTATCTGAGAATCTGAGAATACGAGAACAAACTCAAGCGGCCAGCTCCGCCTTATATATCAGTACAAATGAACAATCAAGAAACTACTACGCGCATCGCGTATAGAAAGCTCTCGAAACTTCGACTGCTTCTATAAGGTAAGAAGATTGGTTCTACTATACTATAGAATATTCCAGATCTGCACAACATAAATATTGTAAATACTTAATTAACTGCATTTAATTGTGAGACACTACTAACCAATAATTGTATATTGATTTACATGTATAATGTTCGTTTGTGAACTGTAATTTGTATTGTAATATGGACTTTGTTCTGAAATAAAAATATTCAATCAATCAAAAAATACGAAAGCGGTCAAGCTGAAAGAGTTATACGTCTATTGCTGAGGTGTTTTCTGCTCACTTGTAAAAGCTAAATCAGCACTACGAATTCAAATCTTTTACATTTGTTCCCAACTTACCCAGAAGAGCTGTAATGCCTACTTCTGTGGGCATTTTTTCTATGTGAAATTATAACAGAACAAGCATATTAAACCTGACTTAATGAACAAGCAATACAACAATAATGTGCAATCTGCCAGACTAAGCAGAGAGTTGATTTGATCATTTATTTAGTGGCTGATGGCAATTGAACACTGCAAAGATCAATGCAAATATAGCCAAACAATGGTTTTAATATTTTAATAAAATAAACAAGACAATATCATTTACCACCATCTCTTTTGGAAGACTTGAAGAAGCCAGTTCCTTTGTTGAACAGTTTCAGAGGAAAACTCTGTTGTCGTTCCTGCATAGTGCTTTGCACACGCTGCACCCAAGACGAGATGATCAAACTTTATGTGACAAAATTTAATGTCCTTCAGGTGGGTCATAAGTATGAATTAAGGTGTCTGAAAATTTAAACACAATGTTTATAAAACAAAGCAATGGCCAATAGCCAACAAAAGCTAGAACCAGCTCTTTCATGTAGAACACAGCTCCTGTGGGATAGTCCTAGTCTAGCACCTAATAAAGCTACATAGAGTTTAAAGTGGAAGTGTTCCGATTTATAGGTTGTCCTAAAACCCTGCTGAGGAGCATATGTGCAATGTTCCTTCTTCTGCAAGCTATTTTGTTCATGCCTCCTCCCCCCAACATGCTAATATTTAAACATTGAGTTTTCTAGTAACAATCGTTTACTTTAGTGACAATAATGAGCAATAACAAAGCTATTTGCAGACTTACAACAACATAGACCAATATGATATCGATGACTAGACCAATTAATCTCATTTACATAAGATAACTACAAAGTTAGTTATCTCAACTAAGAATTTCAAATGTGTTAACGGTAAGCTTGTATGAAAATGTCTTTAAACAAAATTAAATGCTTAACACTGTAAACCAATGTTGTATTTGCAAATAAGGTATGATGCCAACGAAAAGCAGATTTAATGTACTCCTGTTAATGCCTTACCAGGTCAGTACATGGATTACGAGCCTATGACTACATATAATAATGCCTTATTATTAATACACGAAAATTTCTGTATTACAGGTAGCCACCACTAAATGCATACCACACAGAGTGCCACAAAAACTGACAAAATTAGCCCACTTTTCACTTTCATCACGTCATTTTTCATCTGTAACTGAGATAAATGCGTGTTCTCTTTTCTGCTTACTCGGGCAGCTTCTAAGGTTTAGGTGTGCTGCCATCTATTGCTGTTGCCCGTAAACTTTTAATTATTGCTTTCACGAGACAGCTAGCAAAGAAATCATTATGTAGCAGCTAACGATTATTTAATAAAGGGTACTGATCTGTTTAAGCGAGACAGACCAGTTATTATGAACCAAGATAATTTCAAACAAGACCAATATAGAAGGACTACAGTTCATAGTAATTATGTACTGTAATAATGATAAACAAGTTTAGAATTGCAGTAACCTATGTGATATGTAACTATTATAGGTTCATTGTGGCCCTAAAGTATCGCTGGCAGCTAATTATTCATAACAATAAAATCTTAGTTTAATATTGTACTGTAACTATTGATTAAGCATTGTCGTGTGTATGTAAAGATGAAAGAGATTCAACCTGATACAGTCACTTTTGGATCCCCTATTATGTAATATCAGTTTTCAAAACTTAAATGGCCGAAGTGGGCTCCCAGCCTCCTATATGCATAATTGTAGTTAGCCCAAAATAGTGATGTACAATTATTCATTTTGTTTAACTCGTCAATCTTGAATACACAGCAAAACAAACAGAGCTTTTGCAGTTTTTAATGGCTCTTCGCTCAAAAAAATTAACAATGTTTAATTTATTTAGTGCATAAAGATGTACTTTCTGTTTGGTCAAACTTTTATACAAACAAGTTTAAAAATTACAGCAGTTGCAAAACTTATGTACAGTTGTTCTGCTTCGGGTACAAAAATACCTACTCGGAGACTGTTTACTTTTTATTAACAAGAACACCAAGTCATCACTACATTATCGAAATAGAATTTATTTAAACCAGGTTCAGTGACTATAATGCTAAAATAATAACAGCATATCAATCTAATGATAACCTAAATTTTAATGAGAATCTATAATTATAATGCAATAAGACATGCAACAAAAACAAATAAAAACACAAAGGCGAGACAAGACAAATACTTGTCAAAATTTTGTTTTGTCAAACTAGACTGTTAAAATTAGCTTCGCTTTTTATTACAAGTGAAATAACAAGAAAAACAAAAATAAACAGGAGGAAAATTTTATGCATTCTTGAAATTGAAAATGTAATCACATCAGTTAATTATAAACTCGAATTATTTTGAAGTTTTTATTATCGCCGCACCTCTTAGTTTCTAATAAAGTAGTTATTATTTTGCAAACAATTTTCTCAGCATTTAAAGTCATACAAAGTTCTTATGCTTAGAAGTACTGCAGCACTCCTCAGGCATTTGTTAACTACAAAATCATTGTTGAAGTAAAAGACTCTGGATCCTTGGGCTTATTAGCTAATTAGAAAGACAATAGAGTTATTACAGTGAGGTCTTATTTGTAGACAAAAAGAATAAACAAACACAAAAAATACAAGAGGTCAGTTTTACTAACACAAAATTTTCAATGCAAAATTAAAACAATCTTCAGTTACTAGACAATTAAAAATACAAATTGTATATATTCATAACCTGTATCGATTTCAACTGGATAACTGCAGCTCATGACTAATTTTCGCAGTATGTGTGCTAAACAGGTGCCTAGCTAAGAGTAATTGCAAAATGCTGGACAAATAAGAAAGTTGAATTATCACAGTAATGACTTTACACTAACATAACTATGAAATGGTACTGAAAACTAAAATGGCTGTCATCTGAAAATGCCAATGTCAACATAAAGCATTTTATATAATCATTCACGATTCATTCAAACTGCACATTCACAAAGCTTCAGGTGACTTTTGAATTGCAACAGTTTTATCTTATAGTACACTGACAAAAAAAGAAAACATACTTAACAGCGATAAAAACAAGCTTAATAATCATAAAACACAACGTATAATATCAAGTAATGAACTAAATACACTTTAATAGAGGTATTTATTAATGGGTGCTAAAAGGCATGCACAAATTTGATTGATATCGATAACTTTAATTTTAAACTCACATCTCGTATTATAATTAACAAATATATCTACTTTGCTAAGATGTTGGCTATATGACTAGACATCTACGATGACATGGCATGCTATTACTTATTAAAGCTATCGAATGTATTATTTACAATAATGTGCATTCAACTGCATTGATCAATCACAATCATAATAGGACACATAATATATAATGTATATGCAAAGGAATAGTCACGTATATAATTATATAATATATATGTATGTATATACAAAAAATAACAGTCTTTAAAAAGGAAGTAATCATGCACCTGTTCAGAAATACTTTCAGTTGTCACTAGTATCACACAGTGACTTAGAGAAGACTTACGAACCCTAAATATGCGCCTTTAGCACATTTTTCACAATGTAAGTTTGCTCACTATAAAAAATCATACTCACTTAATACTTTCCTTACAAAAAATTCTCAACACATGTTTTACTACATTAAGTTTAATTAAATTACAGTCAAATGGCACAAATGCGTCTATTCAAAGATGCCAACCACAGCCATTTGTGCACACACGTCTCTACAATTCTATAGACTTATTTAAAATGAAAAGCTGAACTTTATCTGAATATTAAATGCGTCTTTATAAAGTTGTAATTAAAATTAGTGATTTTAAACAAATGAACATGCTGACTTAAAACAAACTTTCTGACCTAGCCTGTTCCAATCAAGGACTGCTGGTACAACAACCTGTAAATTTCACGCTTAATAGAAAATTTTTAGAGACACAGCACAAATGTCTAGCACGATTCAATGAAGGCTTCCTGGCCAAGATATTACAATAAGTAATGCTGCACCTCGCACCTCCTTTAACACCTCTACTGCTTCCCGATGAGTAATATTCAACAAACTCTTTCCATTTACAGATAATATCTGATCGCCGCATTTTAGCCTACCATCACATGCTGCCGGAGTAGCCTGTACTACAGATTTAACAAAAATTGGCTGGTTGCCGTGGTAACTGTCAGCACCTCCCACAATACTGAAACCCAGACTGCTGTGATTGCCCTTCTTGATGATTATCGTGCGAGGCAGCAGACACTTCTTCGGCAAAGCCAACCAATATGTCCACGACGGTACAAAATTGTCAAAGCCTTCAGCCATTTCTGTAGTGTTGATGACATTTAAGCTTACAGCTTTTGACTCGGCACATGCTTTCAATACAACAACTGCCTCTTGGTGACTAAGACCTAGTAAATTAGTTCCATTAATTGATAGTAACACATCACCTTTCTGGAGGTTGCTGCTTCTGCCCAAACAACCATTAGGATGTATGTTAGACACATAGATTGGTGTGTCACCACGCTGAGCACCAACGCCACCTGCCACCGAAATTCCCAAATTCTCGTCAAACATTTTCTCCACGCTTATGACCTTCTCTCTACCGTCTGTCCCACCTCTTAAGTTTTCAACTAACTTCTCTATTCGATCATGTGGCATAGAGCAGACAACGTCAGGTGTCTCCGACCTGCAGCGACGAGAAATTAGAAACTCAACGCGGAATGGGCTAATCTGAATCAGATCTGCTGCCTCCTCTTGTGTACCAGCACGCAGGTCATGTCCGTTAATTTCCAAGATTCTATCGTCAGCTTTGAGCGTCTGGTCATGCCACGCTAACCCACCTTCAATAACCTCCAGGATGTAAATACCTGGCTCGCATCGCTTTCCAACCAACTTTATTCCGAGTTGCTTCCCAAATTGTTTCTTTATTGTGACTGAAATAATCTCATCATTTTCCGGTGGCGTTGAACTCTCCGTGATTAGCTCTCGAAAAATGGTGAATCGACACACCCTTGTCATGTGAAAGAGTGCTCGTCTTGCTTCCCAGTGCTTTGCTTGTGTAAGGTCCTCACCATCGGCTTGCAGTATTTGATCACCGGGTTGCAAACGACCGTCCATAGCTGCAAGACCATTTGGAATAATGTCCTGTATCATGATGCACATTAGAGGAGTATCTACACCTCCCACAATAGTCATCCCTAAGCTTGTTCCGATCGGCCGAGGAAACTCGACTGCAATGACGTCACCATCTAATGGCAAGTTATATATGGCTTGCTTGGAAGAGCTTCTGTTGTAGCGACATTCCCATAGGTGGTGCTGCTGAGCCTCGCGCGGCCCCTGGTACTTACAACCCATTTTGGCACGAATGCAAGGAACTACTGCACCACGACACTTGGTTTGCAGGTGTTCCGAAAGCTCCCTTCTAGGTAATACTGCTTCACAATAGTCCACATTGGGACAGACTACTAGTAACTTGTCTAATAGTCCTTTAATGACAATGTTTGTGGCAATCAAATCTTCAGTAAATAATGATTGCCTATCTATTGGGCACATGGTATTTGCTCTTAGGTAGTTTTTGATGCATCGTCCACAAAATGTGTGACCACAAGGTGTGCTAACTGGGCTAACAAGTGGCTGTCGGCATAGTCGACAAACTAAGTCCTCCGTAACTGGCTCATGATAATCATACAAGTGTGGCCCATCACATTCATGGAACTGGCCACACTTGAGACATAATACAGGATCTAATCGTCTACAATATATCCCACCGCGATCCATTTTGATTTCTAGAAAAAAAAAGTTGCAGTGAATATGACCAAACTATAATGCTGCATACCTTAATTATATTCAATATGCCGAGTTTACAGTGACTGAATACCGATTTGCTCCAATGACTACTTTCGTTTTGATGAGTCCAAAAATGAGAATGATGTCCCACTCAATTTCATCAATTTACAATCACTAATTGTGCATATAAATTTTATGTAGCCACATTAGTATAACTTTGGCACAGAAATTATAAATTTAGTTTCTTCACGGTTTATTTTTTGGATATGAGGCAGTAATGATCAAGATTTGATTTGTCATCTTTCTTGCTCAAGGTTTTACTCGTGTCATTTTACTAGTATTAGGAAACTTGCCTAAATTTAATTACTGATAGATGATCATTGTAAAAAGCTCATCAATCTCATTTTTTTCCTCATAATATATTTGCAGAAATATTACTGAGCTAAAATAAGAGGGTATGCTGTACAGTCAGGTCTAGTTCAAGTGTTATCTTTTGTATGTAGCACCCAGGTAAACATAAAAAGAAAGTGATATAATCTCATAGCCAGAATACTGTCAGCAAGTTTTTGGACTACTACTAAAGAATTAATTTGAAGTGATAACAAGGACCGGAAGTCCACACAAAAACGGAGTTTCTAAAAGAATTTTTTATTACCATCATTTCTAGGCAATGAAAACTATGTAAACACAAAGATAAGTAATTCAGTATGGTAGAATTTGACTACATTTTTTAAAACCCTCATACAACATTTAAATTGACTCTTACGCTTTTCAAAGTTCTGAATTTGTCATAGACTATTCTGGACTAGTCTAGGACATAGCCTAGGAGGAACAGACTGTGACAATCCTGTGACTATGACTGTGTCATGTGACAAAGACTATCCTAATCTAACCATAGTCTACAAGGAATTAAGATTTGATTAGAATTGTCAATACAAAAGAAATGAGGTCGGGAATATGCAGGAACTGACCCACTAGCTCAAACTATTCTCACATACTCAATTACCCATGTTCCTGAATCATTCCTCTGAGGCAACCTTTACATATTGTTTCTTGTACAGCCTTCTTGATTGTCTTGAATAAAATTGTACTAAAATGGGCTAAAGTTTACATTTTCCCATACAGAAAAATTAGTTCCAGAATCGGATTAGAATTAGGATTATGTTGGGGTTAGGGTTAGGGATAGTGTTAAGGGCTAGAGTTAGGGTTAAGGTTAAGGGTAGAGTGAGAGTTAAGGTTAGGGTTAGAGTTAGGGTTAGGTTATTTAAATTACTAAAAATACCACCCTAAAAATACCACTGGGCAATCACCCAGTTTTTGCATTTAATTAAAATGATTGAATACAAGATTAGAATTAAAAGATAAACACCAAATTTTTTTTAAATGTCACTTTGCAAACCACCTCAGAATGCCTCCAACAAGTGATAAATGGAAGAAGTTTAATCAACATACTGCTCACAGTAAATAAACAAAACTGTTGCTCCAATATCTATTATCGTATCCAGAAAAAAGACAAAACATTTTGAAGTGGTAACCAAGTCCCACAAATCAAAGATCAGTACAACACCTGCCTAAAGCCCTGAACAGCATTCTAGGGAAGGCGTTTACAATTAGTCATACAATTTAAATAACCTAACCCTAACTCTAGCCCTAACCTTAACTCTCACTCTATCCTTAACCTTAACCCTAAATCTAGCCCTTAACACTATCCCTAACCCTAACCCCAACATAATCCTAATCCTAATCCGATTCTGGAACTAATTTTTCTGTATGGGAAAATGTAAACTTTAGCCCATTTTAGTACAATTTTATTCAAGACAATCAAGAAAGCTGTACAAGAAATAATATGTAAAGGCAATTCATTTTCCTCATTATGTATTTAAGGCTATATAAGGCTATATCCGGATCTAAACTGGTTTTTCGGTTAAATATGTCTACTGTCTCTTGTCCTACTAACTGGTTTTATTTTGCATATTTAAGAGAAACTATCCAATGATCAGCAACACAAATTTCGAAAAATTCAATCAGAACATTGAAAAATGCAAGCTACAGTGAAATTACGTACGCTGTCACATTTTCTGGTCAGCGTCTAAAAAGTTTTGTATATGTAGTCTGATTCCCCATACATCTGCTCACATAATACTACATTTTCAAAGATTTACCATATTGACATAAATCGGGATGCTCACACGCACAGCAATTGCATTTTTTCTAATCTAAGTTTATGGTGAGAGAATTTGGATAACCCAGTTGGGCGCAAGCATTTCTTTGCCTATAATTTTCATGTAGATTGTTGTACTGAGCTTTAATTGGTGTGCAAGGTTCTGCTTAATCAGTACTTAACAAAAAATTTCTCATTCACATCATAATCATAAAAAGAAACTGTCAAATGACCGTTTTTATTTTTCAGCTGTTTGTAGTAAATATGGTGTCAGTACACACATGCTGCATAGCTGATAAGTAGTTGTATCCGACTGCATCATGAGAAGTAAATGTAACAGAGTTTCAAGAAGCAAAAATCATTCTCTCTGTAGAGTTTTGTGTAAAAAATATCGAAATACTAACCACAGACAGTTTAGTCCATAAGTAAACTGAGCGGTTCAAATTTAGCATGCGCCAGCAAAAATGTCCAACATGGCGGCATCCTTCTAACAAACGTAAGTGAAAAACATTTTGTGATTTACCATTTAGACACTTTTTAGACAACCAGATTAACTGAAACTATGTTGTAAATAATACAATTTTATGTAAAGCAAAAGCTGCCAGATTTAAACACATAAAAATAGATTCAGAAATTATATGCTTACTCCACTACTGATTTAAGAAATGGGAATAATGTTTTAATCTCAAAAAGCCAGAAACAGGATTGGTATTACTAGTGTTGGGAGTGGAGTAGGACACTAGCCAAAGTAGGACAATTGGCATACATGGGCTGCCTCAGTAGGACACTAGAGACAGGTCACGAATTGAGTCGTTAACCGTACTGGCAGCGTCTGTTGTTCTTGTTTATTTAGTAATAATAATTGAAAACGTCAATACATGTTGAGTAATTATTATACATCTGATAAAATAATCTCATTCTGAGCTAGTAGAAAGGCCAATATTAAATTTAGCTTCGATATTAATATTTTTGAAGTGAAATAAGTCCACTTTTTAGACTATTCTAACACATGCTTAAGGTATATAATTTTTTACTTTTTCTCGCTTCACAGACAAATGATCCATTTCACTACCTCTAGGACAAATAATTGTTTTCTTCACAGTAAACAGGTTAGCGAGCTAGGTGCCCTACATAGTTCTTCTTGTTAGAGCATTAGATACTTAGTTTAATGTTATGATGGTATTAATGGAGCTAAGAATAATGATAATGTTATTGCAAAAAATACATTTGTAAATTGTCAAGGACTATCCATCATTATTATAAAGTTACTTTTTTTCTAAAACAAATTTTTAGTTTTATGTTTTATGACATAATTCTTGATTCTCGACAGAAATCGCCAGTGCCCATGTACGACACTGCTTCTCCAGTATATACCTTTGTGGAAGTGTCCAACTTCGGCTAGTGGTGTACTCCATGCTATACACTAGTAATAGGTCTATGTTATGCAATGTGTATTGTTGAAATTTATAAAACACAGTTATATAGTTAGCAAAAAATAATTTAGCATAAAATTTTGTTGCATTGTAGTTCACTTTAAAACTTTCATAAACAAGCTTCGACGAACCACTAACACCTACTAACGTATACCAAACCATACTTGGAGTTAGACTAACTCAAACTTCGCCAACTCACTAACACTAACTTAGTTTACAAGTCTAATGAGACTTCAGCTAAGTGACTACCTGCTCAAGCAAATGCTAAAATTCGGAATTGTTCCTTCTTATGTTTGGCCACAATGCATAATTAAAAGGGCTAACAGTTGTACAATATTATCAATCGCCATCAATTTTGTTCACAAAACACCCGACAATTATCATTTTTATGCATTGAAAAGCGCCACCTTACTTCATTGCATTCCCTATAGTTGTTGTACAAATAAAATATCGATTGTAGTTCTAACCGCTGGTTCATATGCGCGTATTTTGTTAATATCCGCTCGTCATGGATTTAACCCTAGCATAAAAGGAACAAAAACATCAGATATTTAAAAAACAGTGGTTCTCGGATGACGAGCTTATTTTAATATAAATTATTTTGAGAAAAATGTTTGACAGTTTCAGCAATAAAATTGCGAATTACACCTCATGTAATTAGTAAGGTCAAATTAAAATCGCGATCGTTTCACAGTCACACTGCAGTATAAATGCTGCCACCCAGTGCTTGAGCAAACTTTTTGCAGCTGCAGTTACTATTATTAATTTCAAACAATCCAAAACGTTAAACGATAGATTATTAATACTATTTTTTGCATTTTACGGTTCTCATTTCCATGTAATGAAAACCAGTTAGACACAATAATACTAACAACCTCTAACTCGGCCAGTTAATTAACCCTGATTACAACTTAATGACATAATAATTATTTTAGACTATAGCTGAAGCTAAACTCTGGAAACCAAGTAACCCGCTTGGCACCTAGCTGCTGTAATTTGCTCGTATCCTCGCAGAATTCCACAACGTTTATCTGTAATTAGATTATCTAAATTATGCATTTTGAGTTTTAATCCTGTGGATTAACTCAGAATAATATATAAGCACTTTGAAGTTGTTGCTAATCGATCAGATGACTAGTTTTATACATAGTGAAATATTAGTGAGCTAGCATAGCAGAATTTCTGAGGGAACTGAGTAGGGTTTGATAAGCATACATTCATGCTGTTCACGTATCAGCTTTGTTGTTTTTTTGCAAAATTTAGTATGCCTACTTGCAGCGCGATTCCTTCAGGAAGTAAATTTTAAAGTAATAATAATTAAGTAAATAAAGCAATACTTGAACAAATGAACTATTTATGAATAAACTAAAGTCACATAATTCAAACAGTCACTCGTTTCAAAGACAAGCTGGGCAAGGAAAACATCTTTTACCTTTAGAGTTCAACGAAATTATGAACATGCCCATAATTGCTACTACTACTAAATTATTTCAATCAACCCATTACAAGCTACATTTTTGCTACTCATTTTGTAATGTATAGGCTTTGCACCCCAGAAGATACACATATTTATAATGCATTCTCAAGATCATTCAACACATCTTGCAGATGTTACACAAGCATGTTTTTTCAATATTGATCTGTGGTATTCAATCATTTTAGAGAGCACTTCTCTAATCGGACTGGAGCTGTTCAGCGACCTACCACAATGGACCAAGGTTTCAAGCTAACCAAAAGCAAATCCAATAAAGCACAAAGAGTGTGTTTTTGGAAATTGTATAGTAAACCCATGTAATTAACCCGTTGTAAATAACTCTTTAGCGATTTTTGGACAGTAATGATCATGTTATGTGATCAAAAGTGTTTATCGTGAATTTGTAAATAACCCTTAAGCTGTTTTTGGACAGTAATGATCATGTTATGTGACCGTGAGTGCGCAGTGAGAATTTGTAAATAATTCTTTAGCCATTTTTGAACAGTAATAATCATGTTATACGATCAAAAGTCCTTTTTTGTAGTGAACTATGGACTGAACCAAAACATCATCTTTGAGTATCTCTTAATCAGTCAATAAACATATACATATATATATATATATATATATATATATACACAATGTATTACTAGCACCCCTATACTTTTGGTTCACAAAACATAAACAGCTTTAAAAATTCGAATTCATGAGCACTGAGCTGCCTAACATTTTGTTATACCATATGGAGCTTTTGCTCACTATAACGCACATGATTAGAATTGCTGTCACTGTTTCTGCTAACTTGGAGTTTTTCTGTAATTTCTGTAATGTTTTGGGTGCTAGTGTTTTTTGGTGAAATAAAAATCCGTAATCCGTCGAAGGATAGAGTTTAAGCATAAATAGCATATAAACCTCTCCACTCTTCCTTGTTTACTTTAACAATTTAAAAAATAAACATAATAGGTGGCCACACTGCGATCATGAAGTATAGCACAGGGTTTCAAATATCACTATTAGTTTTGCAGTATTAGTTCGCACACTGTTAATAGAAATATTTACACTATTTACAGCTGGATGATTGATGTTCATTTGTCACTTTTTCTTGGTAACCACCGATTTTGGGCGAGTTAATGGTGGTGTTAAATACTGGTCTGTCATTCCTGTGATAATTGAAGTTTTATTCCTAGGACTGGTAGTAGTTTGTTGTAGTTGTTGATTTGGTTCAGGTAGCAAGCAGATTTTAGGTGACGTCTTTTTGTTTGATCCTGCATCACTATCATCTTCATGTAATTGTTCCGGAAAGTCAAGTTCACTTATGACAGATTTCGTGACATTTGCATGTGACATGGACATCGATACACAATTGCTTTCTGTAAAAGCTGCCATTTCATTACTATCTTGTTGCTGCATGAATGCGGAATGCTGGTTCGAAAAATGTGCTTTAGGAGAGCATGTAATGTTATCTTCGTCGATGCTAACTATTTGGTTTTTATGTATTTTAACCTTTTCTCTTTTGGCACTTCTTGACTTTAGTTCACTGACTAACTTTTTATTTTCCTCGCTTTCACGCCAGGTGAGATCAGGGTTTACATAGACATTCTTGCAATCCTTCTTTTTATGTAAATCTTTAGCAGCCTTTAACACTTGCCATTTTTGACCAGGATGTGAAAGATGGATCCTAACTGGTCCTGCAGATGCGGATGTCATTTTTGATGCTACCTTTAGCGGCATTGATTCCACCATTTTGACTTTTATGTTCAATGTATTTTGAACCCATTGCTCATACCACTGACTGTCTGCAACTGGCGTAAGCTCAGGTATTATGCTGCTACTCTTTTTTTGCCTTTTTTGCATCTGTTCATTAAAATCTTCAAATAGGTTGTCTACTTCACTGTCACTCAGATCACCAAAAGAATTTTTGGAGAAATCAGCCCAAGATTAACACTACAGCTGCAGAGATAATTTGTTTTGAATTGAACTCCAATGTGCACAACAGGGTTGAGATGTGGTTTTGTTTGATCTTCTCTGGTTATTATTACAATTAATGGCAATTTTCAGTCATTTCCATTTTTTCGTTCATTCAAAATTTTGTTTCGTTTCATTAAAATCGAACCATACCACTATTGAGAGCACTATTATCATACAAGTTTTTTTTCATTATTGATGACTATTATGTTAATCACAGAAAATCACCTAATAGATACCAACCAATCATCGTGGTGTTTGCTACTATTTTTAACTATACGAATGGTTTTAGGAAGGGCTTGTTTTTATTCTTTGGCAAACGTTTCAACTTTTGTTCTTTTGCCAGAACTTATCATGTCAGCTTAGGGTATATTACTATCATGAGTATTTTGCGTTTAGTTTTTGTGCACAGTTTGCTGTTCTAGTTCACTAATTCGTGATATTGTTTTATTCTTGCGTAATTTGAATAAATTAGGAAAAATGTTTTCCGACTTGTGTGCCATATGCGTGATTTTTATGAGTAAGTTGACTGCAAATGCTGAACTATGGAAGCTTAAATTGGATCAAATGCTTGGGTCACTGTGTAAATTTAACCAAGTAGTTTTGAAGACTATATTTCATTATAGTGCATCGATACTAGTACAGGGGTCACGTTTTACTATTAGCCTATATTACAAATGGATTCATGATTTACATGTAATACATGCCATACAAAGTATGCAACTAGAACAAGTGAGATTATGGCAAAGCGTACATTAGCAATCTGATTTTTATCGGTTTTAGTGTATAGCGGGTATAAATGGCGACAATTCATGTTCAATTCTCTCCTAACCCATTTACAATAAAAAGCTTGATGTTATTCAGCAACTAAAAATACGGATCCGTGGTTCGAAAGCATACACTAGAATAGTGTGAACAATATTAACGACAAAATACGGATTGCCATACCGCGAAATATTGACGAGAAATGCGGATCGCCGTCAGAGAGGGCCAATATATCACTTTCTTGTTTATCCGCAACCTTAAACTCCACAATTGTAAATATCTGCAAGATCCGTGGATTGAGTAAAATTGAATATCCTCATAGATATCTATATTACTACGTAATCCCTAGATAGGACACTCGGTGAATGCGCGCAACACTCTGTCATATTATGGTGAGCGAGTCATCTTTATTACTTTAGCGTAAACCTAGTGTCTGCCTATTTTTGAAAGGAGCGTTTATCCCCCGTTTGCATACGAAAAACAACAGGATTAGACTAAAAAAAACTTTTTCCTTATATTACGCTGAACATTTAATTTTTTCTGATATGAACATGTTTATATTATCAATTGAATATATATGCGTCTTCCCATTGTAACAGCTTTATCTCACTAATTAACATTCTTAGTGCTTGAACATTTAATAAGTAATAGATTACATAAGTTTTAGGATACTTGTTTGACATTAGTTAATATTTCTACTGATAAATACTTGTAAAAGAATGTGAATATCCTATTACTGTGCATGCCCGTTTTAATTTTTAATAATTATAAAATGTTTTTTACTGGAGTTCTGCTGCTTTTCATGTAACTCTAAGGAAATTGCAACAACAGTTAGTTATTGTCTGCATAGTGGCAAAATTGTTAGAATTTAATTATTCAGTTAGAACATTTTTTTAAAAAATACAAAATTCTAAAAGTTTGTTTTTGAAGTATCAAAATGCTTTGCTGTATTACTAAATGAGCATTCTACACTCACAGTGCACAAAATTTTTTTGACAGGGTCATCGGTCAAAAACTCTTCAAACAAACACTTTACGTACAGCATAATTAATCACATAATTACAGCAACAAGTAGTCCTTACGTTGGAGCAATAGACATTTGAGGCCTTTAAGTGGCCGAAATAGTTCAGTAAGGAGTTTTGTAACTGTTTTTCGGCATTAAGGATACAAAATTTAGGTTTTAATTCACAAACAGAAATTATTGCTTTCTAATCAGCAAATTAACTAGTTTTCATGAACTAGCTTTATACATTACACAGTATAAATCTCGGCCTATTCAAATCTTTAACCCCGAGGAATCATAGAGAAAGTGAAGTAACTTGATGTTTTTACTCAATATAAAGTGGATTAGTATGATAATCGAACATAATTATACTTATTGCAACCTTTAGTTAAATGCGAATTTGTAAAATGGTTTTTTTAATAGAAATGACGTATAAAATGCTACAAAAATTGAATTGGAATATGGCAGTCATTGATTGTAATACAGCTTAATAATAATATAACTAATTAATATGGGACCTGGCTCACATAAAGATGCTTTAAACTGTTTACAATGACAAACAAAATAATAAACCAAGCAAGTAATAGTGGCACGTTGTAATATTCATAGCATACCTGGCAACAGGTGCATGTAACAATGATGTGCAGGGCACATGGTACGCCAGATGTCGTAAAAATTGTCAAAATCCGTATGTTTTGTAAATGTCACAAAAAGCACGGATCCGTGTTTGTTGCAAAAATAGCTACGAATACGGATTCGTATTCAGCATTGCAGAAAAGTTGAGTACAGATCTGTACCTCTATCCACTGCCTATTCATAAATTTGCAATCATAGCACACATATTCATAAATTCACAATCATTGATAATAAATTTAAAGTGCCAGTTTACCAAAATGTTATACAAGTTTACATATAACATCAAAAAGAATGGAGTCAATAATTTAGAAGCATGTTCCAAGTACCTGTACAGTACTTACCACCGATTACATTACTGTAGTACTCTGTCAGCTAATCAGTTTAATAGCTATTAGATGCTTTAAGCAATGCCAGCCTTCAGTACCAAATAATTGTAATAAGTAGTGAGGTAAATGATATGTAACAAGTTTATCACATGAAACAACATTAATCTTTTATTTTTTCAGTATGGGAATTAGCAAACAAAAAGTACATATTTCGTTCCCCTTTCTTAATCATATAGTTCAGAGCTTTGTACAGAGTTGGCTGTTAATGCAATGTATGCCTTTCCATTAATGAAATTTTTAACTTTAGGTGTGGCTGCTGGTGAACGACTCCAATTCAAGCCATCTGTGATTAATGCTAAATCTGGAGAAATACTGTGGACAGAGGTACTTGACACCAGCTTTGCTGTGACACCGCCAACATTTGCTGATGTCTACCAAGTGAGTGGCGTCTTGTCACTTCCATATGCAGAAATTGAAGAACCTTTTGATGCTTGGTTTGACATGACTAACAGGAAAAGCAGAGTTGATTACTATGGAGGTAAGTTTTATTACATGTATTAACAGTTCTCAATGTGCTTTCATAGGACTGGTTACTAGTTGGTGTTAGTTCCTAGATGCCTTAAATGTATTGTATGACTGTAATAGTTGTTATACAAATAATTTTTCATTAAAAAGTGCATTAGACCATTCCAGACTCTACACAATAGTCTTTTAAGGATCAAAACAATTCCCGCAAGGGGATTATAGGAAGGCTAGTCAAATTTATCAAAATATGCTAAGTGGTAATTCTGAAAAAAATAATTAATTTAAAAATTGTTGTCTGGCTAGTGTCATCAGAAAAAGAAATTATCACTAGGTTTTCAAGTTCAGCTGCTTGTTTGGAAGGCATTTCTCTACAAGTTTTTATCTGCAATTGCCATAAACTGGAAATTTACTCAGATACATCTTAAGCAGATCTGACTGTTACCAATTTTTTTAAAACTACCTATCAGTAAAGAAATTTTATGTTAATCTATCCGAAAAGTTTCTTTTGCACCTGAACTACGCACTGCACACTCGTCTTTCAAAAAAAATGTCTCCTTTGGTGTCTCTTTTTAAACATTTCTCTCATCTCTTGCTGCCTCTAGGAATGGTTATGACACTACAAAGGTCAGACCAAATGCCGTATGGAAATAATTACAAGATTGCTCCAATGACAAATGAAAAGGAAGCAAATGTGAAAACCTGCTTCCAAGTCAATGGAACTGCTAATTCTACGATTAGTATGCAATCAGTGTTACCTGATACTACTGGTTTTCAGGTGAGCAGAAAATTCTCTTTGCCTTGTTGGTTGATATATGAGATTTTAGCAACCCGAGTAGGATTCTTGTCTGTACCGTTTTACTATTATAAGTTATTTAGATTTTTTCTTTGCTTCAAGAACACTATAGTTAACTAAGCTTAAATGATTAGCTAGTCATAACAGAAATTGCAATTGTTTACTTTTTAAATGTGTACAATATTAGTTCATTAGTTGGTTATGCGATAAATGATTTAGTTACCATTTTGGTTAGTTACCAGATGATTTAGTTATCATGTTGTCATTTAGTGTGACAAAGTGATACAACACCACTAATTTGCAGAGTTGCGCACTCCTACAAATAACTATGTGCTACTATTAGTTCTGATGAGTACTTTGTAGAGATTGATGAACTTGTTTTTTGGATTTTTTAGTGCAGTGGATTTTTTAAATACCATTATATTCAAACAGAATTACATTCAGTTAAAATGATGCACAAAAAATAAAGTCACTTCTTTTCAAGCTTTTCTTAGGTGGAACAAGCTTGCAGAATTTGTCTACATGATTTTAAAGTTGTACTGTATATCTCACAGGCGACTTACGTGAAAGTTAATCATAACTTTTTCTGTGCTTTAATGTGTTTTAACCCTTTACTGTGTTTTAATTTTTATCAGCCTTTCAAGAACGATTTCATCAATGGACGAAATTGCACCGTTTGGCAAAATATCACTACGATTGGTGGTAAAACGAACAAATACTACCTGTGGGTAACGGATGATGCCGATCAGTTACCGGTTCGCTACGAGATGCATGGCTATGATACACTTCTCGGTTCCCATTATGATAAATACTACATTGAATACGCAAATTATGATGACACAGGCTTGATAAATCAAAGCATTTTTGAAGTTCCTGATGGTATGTCCTTATATGTTATAAGTAACAAATTAATTGTTTATTTTGTATTTCCATAAGTATTAATATTATGGCCTTAGTGACTCTGATTCATCTAGGTGTTGAACAGAATCAGCATTGCTTGAATATATCATATACAAAAGGATTTCCTGGGAAGCTATCACCAGTTTTGATATTGCTGAGATTGTAATTTTCTTAAAATTCTGGTCTCAAATCGAACTGGAGAGTCCCAATAACATTGAAAAAACAATCTTAACTCCTTCAGGACCGTAAGCGTTTGCTGTGTTTTGCATGGGTTCATGAAAAACTGATCTCACCAAGCAGCGATTAAGTTATATTTTGAAATTTTTATAGGTTTCTATTCCTTACACAATGGAATTTCATGCAAAATGATATATGAAATGCAAGAGCCTACCTTAGACAAATTAAAAATCAATTTTTGACAAAAAAATTGAAAAAGCTCAGTAACTGCAATGTTTGCATTGTAATAATGCACGGTATCACATGTGTGAAATCGGCTAATGTAGGAAATTTTCATCTATTCAAACACAACACTTTGGCACACTTTTGCCTCAAGGGCTTTCTATTTTTAAGGAGAAATCCCTGTTAAAAGGTGAAACGCTTTCTGGACCCCTCATCATTGGTTTCTATATGCTGACAGTTAGCTCAAAGTGTCCACTTTACTACTGCTTTTCATATTTTCACCTGGACAATTTTGGATACAGAATACAAATCCTGTTTTTTTTTCATCGGGCCTATAATCTGTGAAACTCTTTATTAGAAATTTCTTTCCCACTTTAACTGCTGCATCAACAACTTTGAAAAGGACAGTAACAGATGCATTCTGTCAAAAACAGATTTGTTACAATAGTCTCGAATCTTTAACCATTTTTCAACCCTATTACTGCAACCCTTTATCTGTGTGACCACTGTCCTTTTCTGGGCATTGTAGTTTAAAAGTTACATAATCTTTTTCTAGAATGTTGTATTTGAGAAAGTTTAATAGGAACAACAATTCATTTTGCTGCACACCTGTGCACTCTCCATTTGTCCATTTTTACAGGTTTAAAGTGTGGTGGATTTCCTGGGCCTGGAGCTGGTATACAACACGTCGAAGCCAATCCCATGAGGGAATACATCCATAATGACGATTTTTACATTGATCAACAATTTCATGATTTTAAAAATAAGCACAAAGTCAGATATGGTACTGATGAAGAGCATCGACAGCGATTGCACATATTTAGGAATAATTTGCGGTGAGTTTTGTAGCCCTATTTTTATCAAGAGTGTTATTAGGATTATAGTTTGCTGCTTATTTTAAGGAATTGTGGTGCAGCTATATCTGTACTATTAATTTTGTAGTACAAAGTAGTAATTGAGCAAATTACTTCAAATTTTGATTTCTAAAATGGCTTGATCTGTACTTTACATTGATCACAGTGGAGTGCAACTATGGGTTGACAGTCAAAGTAAAGTGATAGATGGCAATATTTGTTCTTTAACCAAGGTACAGCATAAAGTTTGTTAAAGCTGTTTTAGGATGCAGAATTAGGATACCAAAGTGTAATAGTTACCACAATCATTGATTAGGTGCATTACATACATTTGTGCAAAATCAAATAAAGATGAGTACTACATAAATGTAAATCATTTACTGATTTATTTTTAAAATGCCTTGTGTGAAGTTATACCGTATTAAGTTTGTTTAAAATTACGGAAACGGAGTAGTAACAGTGCACTTTTTCTCATGTGATTGTGATTTCACTTTAGACATATTCATCATAGTTTAAACAATATTTTTCTCAAAAAAGTGAAACATGAACACAAAATGTGCTTAAAATACAAATAATCTTACATTGTTGTTTATTCTGCAAATAAGGATCAAGTAATAGAATGAGCAGGTAAGAAGTTCTCTGCTACATACTCCTATATTTGTATTTCTTCAAAATAAATAAGATTGTAAGTACAAGAAGAGATTGACTGAAATGAGTTGACACAGAGTTATGTTGTGGTATTAAATTGTGGTTTTGGCGTGTAAGCCTGTGGGTTGGCTTGAAATTTTATTTTATTAATAGAGACGACTAGAAACTGAAGTACTCCCATATAACAGTATGGAGATACCAGTTAGTGTTTTTTCCAGGTATATCCAGTCTGTAAACAGGGCAGGTCTGGGCTATACTCTTGCTGTAAATCATTTTGCGGATCACACTAAAGAGGAGTTGAGACGCACAAGAGGACGACTGACATCTCCTCATCCGAATGGACAAGCGTTCAACAAGAAATTATATGACGATGTAGATTTGCCAGAAAATTTAGACTGGCGACTGTATGGTAAGCATTTGTATCATAGTGCTACAGTAATTTGACATGGATAGGCTGAAAATAAGCCTTTTCACAGTTCCATCAATCGTGAAGATGTCAAAGGTTAAGTGTACCAGACAACGCATTTGGGTACACTTGACAACGCTTCGCAGTCCATGCTGTTGTAACAGTAACAGTTTTAACAGCTAACTAGAACCTTACTTAGTTCATTCCAACTTTTCAGACCTGGAATGGACCTGGCTTCGTATGTGCATTCCTCAGCTCTTCCCACCACTCTGATGGCACTTCTACATTCGCACGATTATTTAACAGTCCAAAGTCTAAGTAAGAATGTCCTCTTATGGGAAACGACATTTTGATGGAATGTCGTTATATATATATACATGTGTGTATACATATATATATATATATACTTAACACACATGTCGTCACACAACTTTTGTAGTTAAGACGTGTTGCTGTGTATATATATATACACAGCAACACGTCTGTTGCTGTGTATATATATGTGTTGCTGTGTTGCTGTGTATATATATATATATACACAGCAACACGTCTTAACTACAAAAGTTGTGTGACATGTGTGTTAAGTAAGACTCTCTGCCATATCAGTTCAGTAACTTCAGCTGCTTTACGTGGACTTAATTATGCATTAGTCTGTGTGTAGAGTGATTTACTAGCAGGATCTTGCTTGGGAAAAAATGAACTAAGTAAGGTTCTAGGTATATATACATATAACTGTTAATCTTGTTGATAAATAAATGTGTTTATACTGTATAAAAAATACTAGAAAGTAACTGTTTTCAAAGAATTTGCAGAATTAACATGGGTCGACAGGATTCCTAGAATAAGAAATGGAATGGAAATAAAAATATGTAAACAACAAATGAAGTATTATTGCTTCTAGTAATACTAGAGTTATATAGACTTCTTTAACAAGTAATTTTTCACAGGTGCTGTAACTCAAGTTAAAGACCAGGCTGTCTGCGGTTCTTGTTGGAGTTTTGGCTCGACTGGAGCCATTGAGGGTGCTCTCTTCATGAAAACCGGGCAGTTAATAAGATTATCACAACAGAATATCATGGATTGTTCGTGGGGCTTTGGAAACAATGCATGCGATGGAGGTGAGGAGTGGAGAGCATACGAATGGGCAATGAAACATGGAGGTATCATGTCCGAAGATTCCTATGGACCATACCTAGGACAAGTATGGAGTTATTTTCTTGGTTTCCATAGGCTTCAAGTCATTGAAACTGTGCCAGACTTTTTAACAAATACCATGCTTTTCTCAAGTGTCTTAAAGCTGCATATAGTTATGTGAAATTAATGGTTCCTTGTGAAAATCTTTGAAAGTTTGGAGTAACTATATCTTTTCTTGACTTCTTGGTTTTTTTTAGCCTCTTCAATTTTAAGTTTCGACAAGTTGTTCAACAACTTGTCAGCAATGTCGAAGCCTTGTCTCTTTTATTTCGCATGCCTAACTGTCTTCTTGCTGTCTTTATGTACTTTGTAAAAGAATTTGTAATCCAGTCTATTTATCACAAGTGGTCATACACTTCTTCATAGTTACTTGCTGATAATTATTTGTATTTTAGGATTCCTATTGTCATTTCGATGGAGCAAAGGTTGCTACCAAAGTGTCTGGTTATGTCAATGTGACATCTGGAGATGAAAAAGCGCTATTGATAGCACTATGGAAATTTGGTCCAGTAGCCGTAGGGATTGATGCTTCACACAAGTCGCTCAGCTTCTACTCAAATGGCGTCTATTATGAGCCAAAATGTGGTAAGTAATATAAGTGAAGAAACTGTAGGCCAGTCGATGGATCATTTCAAATTCAAGATTTTATCAACAAGGCATATAGTGTGTAAAGCAGCGGCAATGTTATTATGGTGCTGAATTTGACATATGTATAACTGTGTATTACAATCCATTATAACTTCTTTATGTGAAAATTGTGGTGTTTTAGTTGCTTGTTTTTTAATCAATACAGGTAATACTCCAGATGATTTAGATCATGCTGTGCTCGCCGTCGGTTATGGAAGTCTAGACGGCAAACCCTACTGGCTTATTAAAAACTCCTGGTCAACTTATTGGGGCAATAATGGATACGTGCTGATGAGCAGATTGGATAACAACTGTGGAGTGACAACCGATGCTACGTACGTGTTGATTAAGTAAAGTTTCGATGAGTTTCTTTGCTCATAGTTTTCATTTAAAGCTGATTTGAGAAAGATTGTATGTATTCCAGAGTGGAGCTTAAACAAGGGTGTGGTGCTAATATAACCGAAGTAATAAATATGTCAAAAACTAAAGAACAATGGTCTACAGATGTATTTTATTTATATTGTTTAAATAAGCTATATTGGAGAAATTAAGCAATTAAGTGCCAATCATATATTTTTTTTATATAATTACTTAATTTCGTGTGGTAAGCAGTAATAAATTTCTTTAAGTTAATGAAATTGTGATAATTGTAGTGAGACTAAAATTAGGTCAAACTCTGCTTAAATTAGCAATACATGACTCAAATGAAGTTTAATATTTGTATTGCATTATAGTGTCTGTGATATTTGACTAACCTAATGTTTTGCTAATAACCTTTACTGTGACTATTTACTGTGGTCCATCTTTTGTGTACTTGTTAGTTTTATTGCTGTGTTATCATGTAGCTACTCAGCAAAACGTTACATGTATTATGTTCGTGCAAAGTGAGGATGTTTTAAGTGACGTAAACAAGTTATATAAAGTTCCCCTTTTTCTACGAAGACTTTTCTGTAATAAAACAATAAACAATAAAGTTGTTCATGATATGAAAACTATATTAATATTATTATTATACTTTGAATGCCAAAATGCTAACAGAAAAAGATATGAAAAATACTCAGAATTCCTAGTAAAAAACCCAGAAAGAATCCAGTTAAGTTATATCACACAATTATAGTACAGCTATTTACAAAAATTTGTTCATAACTAAAATAAGATTGTTTGACTAAAAAGTGGATATAACTAAAACAATATTGGGAAGATCGTCTACATAACAAATAGAGGAAATTATAATAAATACAATATTTACAAAATGCATATCACCATTTCGGAATTAAAATGAACAAAATTCTGCAATTTTAACTTGTTTTTTATATGAATATGGCTTTCTGCAATTTGGAGGTGGCACTGACGTCGTGATATATAGTGTCACTTTTAGTCAGTTTATTACAACAGCAAAAAATTGCACATAGTTGTAAGAATTGCTATTATGTTGTTAATTTATATGTAAGAGAATATGCACAAAGTTGTGTGCAATGAAGGCCTTTCAACGCATTTGCTGTTTAACATGAAAACATTAATTACTGGATTACCTTTGCGAATACAGCGCCATATAACTAGCCTTAATTAACGATTTATGTAAGCTGGGTATAAGCAAAAATATGTGTGTACAAAACAACAGTGTTGAGGGGAATACTACAGATGTAACTAAATTTATGCAGTACAGCTAGTGCCAAAACAAGATAACATAGTGATCTCTACCTAACTATTTCAAATGCTACTTTACTGGTTTACTAACTGTTGCACCGGTGAAGTCGTTTTGCTGATTATTTTTCTATCCAGTAGACTGCATCACAACACTTACATGCCAGCCCATGAGATGTTCATAAAAAATGACTTCTAGTTTAGCCAATTAATTTGTATTTTAAGTGTACAACAATGCTTCAAACGGACAAATGATCGAGGCAACATAATTGTCATTTGGACTACTATACTAAATATCCTCACAGAATTGCATTGCTAAAATTTACAGGAAATGTTTCAACAGCACTACTTTCCTTAAACGAAAAAGAAATCAAACTCTAGATGTCTAAAATATGCATGAGGAAAAACATGTCTAACCTGAGAAAGCTCACAAAACTGAATAAAGTTACCTCATTGTCTTAAGAAAATTGGTTGTTATGAATAAAAACATTTGTACTACACAACAAATTCAGATGCAAAAATTGCTCAACCAGTGCTTCTCTCAGAGAGCGCTACTACCCAATGTGCAACTTGGTCACAGTTAAAAACAACCAACCATAATAAAACATTTCTAAAATGATGGCTAAAGTAAAATTGTGGTGGCAGGAATAATTAAATACAAGCAAAAATAAAGATAGTTTGAGTATCCTTCAATCTATAGGTCATTGTGCAGCAATAAAGAATTCACAGTAAGTGAAAACCAACTGAATAAAATTATTACAATAATAAGGCTACAATGAACTACATGTTGTCACCACACAACATAGGTTTACAGCATGAAAATAATAATTGAAATTATCATCACAGTTTTGTTATCAACACAATTGATTTGATAGGCAATGCCAGTTCCTATAAACACAATCAAGGCTTTTGCATAAAGATTTCTGCTGTTATATTAATTATGTATAGCAGTTGAGTGCCAGTCTAATAAATATAAGTATGTCCCGATATAAAAACACGTAACACACTAATACGGTGAAGCTTTTCTAAACTGTGGCTTTTCTGCTACCGTATTAAACAAGTCACACAAAGTTTTGAGGGTCCAATACAATCATCATGACAAAAGGCACCGCAATTTTTACATATGTGCATAGGTTTTAAGTTACACACACAATTAGACTGATCAGTATTCTGCTGTTCATTGACTACCACAGTCTGAGGTAGTTGAGCTGGTCGACCAGGCGTTGCCACAACCATAACCGCACCATTTGGTTGGTTTTGCACAAGGACTTGCTGCTCTTGTGTGAACACCACAGGCCGCTGACCATCTACTATAGTCTGTGCAGAAAAAGGTTTAATCGCATTTCCCACTAGCATACCATTAGGAACAGGTTTGCCAGGAATCAAACTGACCACCTGAATATCACCATTACTCATGGAAGTGTTCTGCAAAACTGTGTTGGCCGATTGACCACTGACTGAAGCACTAGGCACTGAATGACCAATAGCATGCACAGAACATGAAGGTTTTATATCGTCAGCGCTCGCACAACGCAGGGCCGACTGATCATGTGACTCAGCTGACACAGGTGGCGCACTTGACGCACGTTGAATGTCTTTGTTTCCATCACCAGAAGACACCACATAATAATAAGTTTTACCAGGGAGTCCTGCATTTTGTCTCACAGATGAGGGATAAGCTTTCAGTATCTTACTACCACTGCTTGCAATAATACCTTGTAAATTCCCATTATCTGAAGGTGAGACTGTTGTAGAGGCAACGGCTCGTGGAAGTGTGTTAATTAAGTTATTGTTGCTTCCACTAGGTGGTGGCATCGAGCCTGAAATAACAGAAGTTACTGATGCTGTCGTTAAACTATTGGCAAGTGTGACATTTCCGGCCAAGCCAGACACCACCTCGTTAGAAACTGAGGCATTATCCAAGGATATGTTGCCATTGATCAAAATAGAAGGGGTTATTTTTGGAGGTGACCCACTATCTGGCTTCTTATTCTTACTGAGAAGACTCTCCGAATCTTTTGCTTTGCTTGATTTCAGCACCGCCTCACAAATCTGGTAAGACCGCTGAAGGTTCACGCCACCAGATTTCTGTTCAACAATCTGTGCAAGAAATGGATCGGGGGTTTTTCCTGTACCCATAACAGATGATTGGTCAGTTGAGCTAAGCTGTGATTGCTGTACTATTTGAACAGGTGTTGGGAAATGATGCTGTACTCTTAGTGCAGGAGAATCGGAGTTTAAAGGCTTTGGCTGACTTAGATGTTGTACCCTGTTAGCAATATTTTGCTGCAGTCTAGCCTGAAAAGACACAGAACAAGCTTTTAGTGTGTACAGCACCATAACTATGAACAACATGTAGACAGTCAACCTAACAACAAAATCATTGAGCCACAGTCTGATTGTGCATTTGGTTCTATTACATCAGCTTTATGTTACATTGAATGAAATATTTTCCACTAAAACTTTTTCACTGTTCATAAGAATTAAAGTACAAGTGCGAATCAAACAATTTAACAGTTACCTGAGGCAGAGATTGACTAGTTGCTGCCAATTTTGCCTTTGTCCTTGCTTTTATCTGTGCCAGTGTTCGTGTTTGCCCTGTCCGCGGTGGTCGTATAATGCTTGGAAAAGCTCTACCTGATGCCATGCTGAATGGCACGTATTTTTCCGCTTGTGCACGCAAAGCAGAGTAGGTTTTTAGCTGCTGTGTAAACATGGCTGCCTTGTTAGCAATCGTGGTTGTGGGATGCGCAAAAGGTGATGCAGGTCTCACTATTGTCACTGTAGGATTACTGCTTACTGGAACTTCTGATATGGATTTTAATCGTTTGGCACTAGCTTCGTCTTTAGGTACCTCAGTCTGAAAAAATGTTACATATGTTGCACTAAGGAGCACAGCATGAAAGAAAATTCTGGCACAGTTTAATTTTTTTATGTTAGTCTTTCCACTCAAGACAAATGACGCTTTGAGAAAGGGACTAATAGCCCTTTTAAATCAACTAGATTAAAACTAAGACAGAAGACTGTAAAGCTCCAAAAAACTAATAAAGCAGTTTAGGCCCAGAAACAGCAAATTTTACAAGCATGCATAGTCGATGCTTGAGTAGGTTTAGCGTACACTGTTATGTTTAAAACTCATGTTATCAATTTTTGGCAGGGGAAAATTTTTAGTGGAATATCATTTATAAAGCTATGAAAAGATGCTAACCACTTTACAATGTTATAATGTGAAATTATATTGCAATTTGTAAGTATAATGTGCTACAGTAAGCAGTGGAAATATCTAGAAAACATGCAAAAAAGGCAAGAAACAATCATTTCCTGTACACTACACTAATTATTAACAAGAAATTCAACAAATTAGTAAACTACGTGCAGTCACTACTGGACAAAAATTAAGTAGCAATGTTAACTTTGCTAACTGGTCAACTGTGGCGAATTAGCTAATGTTGACAAAGGGTCAGCAAAACTACAACAAACTTACAGTAGCAAATAACAGTCTTTTGAGCTATTTCCAATGCCTGAACATAATTACCAAGGTAAAACATAAGTAGCCAAAAAACTAATTTATCTGTGAGGGAACAGGAGAGCAAATTTTGGTATCTAAATGAAAAGATGATGGTAAACATTTGTTGCAACTAAAACATAAATGGGACAATTCTGTTTACTACCCGAGTAAACTTTGATAGTACAAAAAGTACAAGTGAGTAATACATAACTTCACTGTGCAGTAGGATGCTTTCAGCTTTCAAAAATAAAGAAAAGAAAAACTTGAAGCAAGGATGTGAAGCTAAAAGCGCTCACACTTACTGGCAGGACACGCTTCGCAGCTCCTCCACTCTCCAGTTCAGCCTCCACTTGCTCCATTTTTGTCACATCACTGTCAATTCGTGGAGGAGAACTTGGCACATTTCTTTCGGCATCATTGGCAACGTCCTTTGCTTCTGATAAAGGAGACTGTGTACTTGACTGTTGCCACACTGGCAACTTTACAGGAACGGGTTCACCATCCACAGTCGATTCGACCTTAGAAGCTTTCATAGGTGCTTCACTACTACCAATAGACCTCTTTTCTTCTTCTTCCTCTGCTTGTGTAGAAATTTTGCAGACAACATTTGACTTAACATCATCTTTTTTGTCAATTCCTTCTGCTTCTTGCTTAGCGACACCACTTGCTATAGAAGAAATGAATCACATATTGGGACTCTGAGAGTAGTTAAGAAAATAGGATTCCCAGATTTGTCTAGTTAAATATTTCCAAAGATAAATTGTCAGTATCCCGTAATTTATTATGTAGAGTTAATCTATCCAATTTGTTAAAAAAAAAATTTACTACCTGTTAACTACAGAACTATAAAACATGACAATGATTTTTCTTCAATTTTATATTTGATTTAATATCAATTTAGAACTGTAAATTTTGCATGGTATCTTAATGAACAAATATACTGATTACCTAAACGAGCTGCTCTTCGTTTAGCCAGAGATGCGGCAATGCGGGAAGATTTCTTCACAGCAGCAGGTATCTTTCTCTCAGAGCGATTAAGTTTTGCTGCAGAACGTTTTGACAGCTTGTTAATGGAGGAAAATTCGGCAGGATCATATCGCCGAGAAGCACAACTTTAAATAAAAAATTAAAGGATTAAAGCTTTATCAACTGTCCACTACTCACTATTTAAACACGATGTCCCTAACAGTCAGTTAGTTAGGTAATTCAATTATAGGTTAGGTCAATACACTTTAAAAATACGTTCAACATAAAAATACAAAATTGGGAATTTTATCTCTGCCAAAAATACATGTTTAAACAAAAACTGTTGAAAAAGATTCCAATACGATAAAACTGAGCCGCTTAGACCTATAAATAAAGTTGACATTAAATGACTTCAGGCACAATGCCATAAAAAAAAAATGTCACCCATCTTTGACGAAAAAGCCAAGCCAAATGCCTAGGACCAAAAAAGATGTGGTTACTAAAAAAAAATTTCCTTGGGCTTATCGAACATTTCAAATGTTCAAGTATGCAACCTAATACATAACATTCAGCATTTTAAATTTAGCACAAGAATTAATAAAGTCATGAAAAGTTCCAGGAGTTAAAACTAAATTGCAAAAACACTCACCATAAGCTTTAATGCAGCAGTAAGTTAACAGTCAAGGAATAAACTTACGTTTGGCCCCAGACAGGTTCAAAATGTTTGAGTTTCCACGGATCTAACTTCCCCAGATCCTTTTCGCGTTCCAGCTTCACTCGCTGTTTGCTATCAGGTAAAAACTCTCCGGTAGCCAGTTTCTCCTGCCACTCATGTAGGGCACTAGCGAAGAACTCATTGTTCAGTACTGAACCAGAAATATTTCTGTGCAAAAACAAAGATGTTGTGAAAACCAAACATAAAAAGAAAGGTGAAGCCCTCTGGGAAGTTTGCAAAAACTGTTAGAAGAATTTAGTAAAAAACTGACTGCAATAAGCGCCTCGTGTGATTAGTAAAATCACTTTAAAGTCACGATCACTTCATGCTCTGACACTCCCATTTTCAATGCCTATTTTTCTTCTAATGACAACATTCGTCCTGAAGAAAAGTAGCGCCATTTTAATTTTCGATGCCAATGTCCATGCCAAAAGCATAATAAATTTAAAAAATAGATAGCTAATTTTGTAATATTTTGCATGAACATTGGAAGCTGTAGAAGTTTGAATTAGTTTAAGCAGTGCAAGCTTACGAAAAGTCATGAAATTTCCCAGTTACAGCACGATTTTCAAGTAATGGCGGCAACTACCATGTCTGAACATTTCTATTCAGAGACAGTATATTTTAAATCTATTTTTACAGACAGTTCTTTGCAAGTTTAGTGATAACAATAACATAAATCCAGCATGCTGAGGCGACTTGTCTTTTCCTTTAATTAAAGTGACACATGAAAACACTAACTTCTAGACTAAAAAAGATTTTGAGTTTGCTTTATCGAAACTTTGTCAGTACTGTTTCACATTTCTGTGGTACCAGTAAACTAAAACTTAGCAGAATTACTTTGGAATTCCCCCGCATTCTAGTTGGTCAACTTCCGGAAGTTTCTTGATGAGTTTCAGTTGACAAGAAGGAGGTAGTTGCATCAACGTGTGTTTATTGATCAAATTCTAAAATGCAAAAAAAAATCTTCTTAATTTATAATTGCAATTCCATTGAACATAGAAAAGCAGAATTAAAGACAATTGTGAAATGATTCATCAATATTTACAACCTCTTTTAAATCACAGTTAAATACGAGACAGGCATGCATCGTGTTCTGACCTTTTTTCGCCACCACAAACTCAGTAAACATTTTCCTCAGACTATCAAAATTTTCAAAATTCATTTAAGCTTCTTTGCTAAAGCAAATACATTGGTAAAGCCTAGATCATTTTAGGATTTGGAAAAATCATGTGATTACCCTGAGCGTTGTATGTATGAGTACAGAATCAGGTGTTGAAAGGTCGACGGTCTCTTGTGGAGTATAAACATCACTCTGCTCAGCAGTTTTATTGGTTTGTTTCTTATACCTCCTGTATTTTTTCTACAAAAGAAATTTAAATGTTAGTGAGCATCAAAAGTATAAATGATTTTTCTGTCATTCATACTAGATAGGTAAGACACATAACGATTGCTTTAATGCAACTCTTCAAAGTGAAGTAAAACTACTATAAAAATCACTACTTTCCATGCTCATACTATTAGAATGCTCAATACAAAAGTAATACAAGTTTCAACATCATAAAATACAAATACAGATTTCAAAAGTACAAATAAGCTCACATAAAAAAACTATCAAAAATGACAAAATCAGAAAATGTAATTTAACAAACAACAATTTTAATTTTATTTACCTTTGCAGACATGTAAGTTAATTTGTCATCTTTCTGGCCTTCCTTTTCCTCAGTTTTCTTTAATGCAGCTCCCTTGTCATTGTTTACCTTCTCCCTTTCGTTTGGTTGAAGTACACCATTTTTCACAACTGAATCCTTAAGACTGGTACGTGATCGCGTATTAGCCACTGCACTGCTGCGAAGTGCCGTCACAATGTTTCTAGGTGGCGGCAAGATAACAGACTTTGGGACAGGCTGAACAGCGACTGATGAGATGGTCACTGGGGTTGACTGCATCATAGACGTCATGCACGTCATCTCCGAAATGCTGGTTGTTGTAGTAGACGTGTGAAAGACTGCTATAAAAATGTACAAATTAAGCAATAAATGGATGTCCCGTGCATTAAACCATTCAAAAATTTAAATGAAATATATAAATCACAGCATAAAGATGGAAAATTCCTACTTGTTGGTGAACTTCTAGAAGGCCTTGGAGGTAGCGTCTTTACTATAATTCGAGGAAACCCTCTACGCATCTTCCTAGCTCGAAGAGATCGTCTTAGCGGCTGCACTTGACTGACAGGATGGCCTTGTGTTTGATTTGGAGTACTCTCTATAAAATTACGATGCAAAACTTTTTAGTGAATAACGAATAAATGGTAAATCAAACTAGTTAAATAAATATTCCATAATAAATATTTGTGTTAAATGTATTTTATGAATGACTATTATTACACTAATAACACATGCGGAACAGAAATACAAATGATTTCCATTTTGATAAAAACACACCAGCCGTAGCATCTTGGACAGATCTAGTTGGTTGGTTCTCCAGGTTCTCCTGGACAGCTACTCCTAGTGGTGGCTTTGGCACAGGTGGAGGAGGTATGGTCTTTACACCAGGAGGCAGTTGCGCATAATACACTGCATAAAATAAAACAAAATCACTGCCAGATTGTGAAATCATAACTTATAACAATTCACCAACACATTTTTATACGTAGTTTTCAAAAACTACTGTTTTTCTAACATATAGCAGCAGTATTTTCACAACTTCGCTACAGTAGTTTACTATATAGGCACAAAAACGCGCCAATTTTTATCATGTACATTACGCAAAATGACATAACAGCCAAAATAGTGTTTGTGACATTTTTGTAATTAAAATCACTGATCCGAAATGGTGCTGACAGGCCACTGGCATAGCAGTGTCTAGCTTTTTTTGCTGGATCAACTGTTGTGTTTACCTGTCTGAAGGGTAGATACCTTTTATTTTAGAATTCAGCCAGCCTAATGTGTACAACAGACGTGATGGGTATATGATGGTGAAGATGAATAGTAATTATGAATTATTTACTTTATGAATTTATGCCAAGTTATAAAACTCAAATTATGTACCCTTTTGTTTTTGAAATTCTGTCGAAGAACATTCTTTAAGGGGTTGCCCATCTAACGGTTCTCCAGTCTCGTCAAGGTTCAATTCAGTGGTTTGCTCTTCCTCCATTTCTAAAAGCACAACTCCCTCTGGCAGGTCATCCTACAAACAGACTTGATTCTCAATAATTGTAAAGAAATTCCCAAAAAAAGAAACTGTCTAAAAAGCCTGTGTTTTGCAATGAATGAGAAACACTTTCCGTCAACAATACACTTCATATTATACAATTGAGATGCACTAAAATGTAAACAACTGATGATACCCTAAGCACTATCAGTAGTGAGAACATGAACAAAGTAATTCTAACTGTGTTAAAGCAAATGGAAATGGGTTAACTAGGCAGATTCAAACAAAGTGCTATACTAAAGTTTATTTTACCTTTAATCCATAGACGCCCATCCTTCCAGCCACCTTGTAGAAAATGCTGTCCGGGCCATGTGACATGGCATTAAGCAGTGCATTGAGACACGGCAATGGTGCCGTACCACTATTAATAAAACAAAACACTAAATTAAATAAAATGGTTACCTACACTCTCATATCCAAACACCGGTGTGTAATTTTGTTCATGACATCTCACAATGTTCAGAATCGTTAGCTCTTTGGCAAAAATTTGGATGATGACCGTGGGTGATTCCGGTCACTTGCACAACATTTATAAGACAATAAAAGCATCTTCTGGATTTAAGATTTACAATAAACTCAGTGGCACACAAGACATGGACATCCTCCATACGTTTTAAATTACTTATTCACCAGCTTTCCTCTTAAAAATGTTTTGCTCTTTATCAATTCAAAAATTATTTTAAATTGAGATTCAAATTCGATGTAGAGTCGAAAATCTTTTAAACTGAGATTCAGATTTGAACCAGGTTCGAAAATGAGATTCAGGGTAGATCCAGATTTGTGACAACCCTAAACTTACCGCATCTGCTTCAAATTTTCAGCTTCTATCACCTTCAGGATTTCTTTGTGACTCATGGGAGTTGCAGGATTTGCTTTAAGGACCTAAAATGTTTGCATACAAATTTTATAATGCGAAAATATGTGGCAAGAACCTAATTTATTCAATTGAGCTAGTAAAACAACAATGCAGATTTAAAAGCCATTTCATTATACATTATTTACATAATTTTTGGCCAAAGGACTTAATTCACTCAACCTAAATAGCTACTTGTCTGGAGGTTACTATTGCTCTAACAACTCCAAAGTTAAGTGTGTCCCAAAAAACTTTTCATACAAAGTTATATTATGGAAATGTAACTGGAAAAAAATATTAATAATTTAAATGTTGTAAACCAAATGATGTACAACAATTTATAAAATTAAATTTGCTTAACTTTGTCTTATTGTTATGCTAAGGAATAGCAACTCAGTTCCACATAAATGTGATATTTTCCCTCGCATATATTGGTTAAAACTTGAAGAGCTAGAAATAGCAATACTTGAAATCAAAGAGCTGACCAAGTCAGTAATTCACAAAACAATTGCTAATTCTTCACGTATGTCGAGCCAGTTACTGTACATCCCGCGACTGGTTACATTACAGTTTATATTTTCATACGTTTGCATCGCGTCACTGCTGAACTCCTTTCTATTTCATTTCTCTTCTCTTTTTCTCTACCTTTGTCTATTATGTTATTTTAACTATTCTCTGTTTTCCTATTTTTTCGCTTGTTAAGAAGTTTTTCTCCACTTTCCATGGTGGTCTTACAAGCTTTGCTTCTTGACCACCATGCAGCATATTTTTCCTGTTGATAAATTATCATGTAGTTAGTAACTATATTAATATAGTTCTTTTAGTTTTAAGTGTTATAATTATTGTGATTACATTGATTTGAAATGTAATACAAGTAATTGATTTGATATATAGTTACAATGCGATCCTGAAGTGGACAATAAATTACAATCACAATTATAATAGCATTTTATAATTTAAGAAACCAGGGAAAAGGAAAGGATGTGAACACAGTCTACATCACCAAAAACAGCACAGCACTGACGGAATTTGAATTTCTGGAATTGCCAAATAATGTGGTTGTTGCAACCACTGTTAACTGCCTTAAAGCCAGACTAGGCAAATTTTGGCACGAAACTGAGGGCGTATTTTACACTCTGTAAGAACGAACTGGCAAGTTAGAACACAAGCTATGGGGGCCAAAATTAGCTCACCATCTTAGCTGCCTCCACCCACGTCAAATCAGTACTTTTCTTCATGCTCTCCTTATTGTGCTTGTCTTCGGCTTGCATTTTAATAATTCAAGACCCATGACCGTTTTAAACGCATTATAACAAGGAAATGGTTTTTGTTTTCGAAAAACTTTTCAGCTACATTCGCCATCTTTCCTTTTTTATAAAATTCTTCACAATGATTTTAGTCTTTGCTCGCGACCTGTTTTTATGTTGGCGACCGGAGAAACTAATTCTATTAACTGTATGAGAAAGATAATTATTTTCATTTCCCAATTTTCGTTAAAGACCTAATTTGATAAAAACAATAATCAATATTAATAATTATGTTGTAACAAAAATAGTTTTTGTAGTTTTCACCTTTTAATATTGTTAAAAATTAATGACGTTTATTGTAGCAATTGTGGTAATAATAAAGAAACATTTCTACAGCAATATGATTTATAGCAAAATGTAGTCGGAAACTAAAATGCAGAAAACTAGACTGGGTGTGTCACGCTCAGATCACAACTGAAGACAGTCCAGTTATTTAAGTTTTTCATTAATCAATTATACCATCAAAGAAGCCAAAGGTAGATTGATCACATTGTTGGATTTCATATAAAAGGATCTCAATGGAACAGTTCTAATTTAAAGAAATACTTCATTGCGAGACTGGAGAGTGCCCACTGTCTCGAGGGAAAAATGTCCTTGAATGATTGATACATATCTATCATATGATACAGCACACATCACTCTTTGTTGCTGTGTATAAAGTTGCAAGCTGTTGCTCTATTTGGCTGTTGTCATTGTAGTAGCTATAGCTGTATGTTGCTGTTTTTCCTATTGCTATCATGTTGCTGTTGCACTATTGTTGTTGTTGTTGCAATAATCCTTTTGACACAGTCATTGCAAACTTTGCAGCAGTAACTAAATTCTTGTGTGAAAAAGGCAGACAGTGTTAACTACAACAAATACTTTGTTTCACATTAATTGTTTATGCTGCAGAATGGTATAATTGGCTGTGATTCTAGGATAATTTTATGCGATCAGTGAGACTTGTACTAGCTGGTAAGTAGCTACTAGCTTTCAACTTGCCGAAAAAATCAAAATATAAGAATCCCTCCAGAAAAAGAATAATGCATATGCAGCCTGCATAAACGGGTACACTGAGAACAACACAAACAGGTGTTATCTATTTCGCTCTCCCAAAGTGCACGAGCATCCAGATGCTACATAAACGCCACTTTACTGATGTGTGTGTTTTCTGTGACCACATCGACATACCCTGTGTAGGGCACGGAGTATGCCACTAGCCAAAGCAGGACACTTCTATAAGTCCCAATAAGCAATAATTACTCAATATGGCTCCCTATAAATCGAAACTTTTATTGTTGCTGTTTCCTTTACATAGCTGTCGATAAAAATCTTACAAGACTGATTTGGCATGCTTTCTTTGAAAATCAATTTGTACGTTAATTGATTAATAAATAAAATTGTCTAAAGTAGTAATTTTAGTTCAACGTGTCAATATTCTGTGAGACATGTATTACTGATAACATTTTATTTATTGCTTATATTTCACCTGAAATCATAGAACATTTCAGTCAGCACAAAGTTAGGCAGGTCAGACATCACAAGATTTTTGTGCAGCACACCTGTTAAAGATACCTTACGTGGGATAATTACTGTATACACATAACAGTGCTAGTGTTATAATAAATAATTTTCCTGTATAAATTATGTATGCATGATACACTAGATTTTTAGATGCATTATATCTAAACTTTAGATTGTTCTGTAGACCTGTATAGCTTAATTTTTTACTTAATTTTTAGTTTACTGTTAATCTGTTCTAGACGATAAAGTAAAGTATGTAAGTATATTTTCTCAATAAACTTAATAAAGTAATTTTTAATGAATCCAAATATAAGATCCAAATATGTACTGCATCACTTGCGGTATACATGTAACGCATTATAGTTGCCATTTTCCATACTTAAATTATTATGGGTCCAACGTCTTTCCACAAATTCGCTCTCGCAAAATTAATGTACATTATGAATTAAAGACATATTAACCTTGAAGCTTTTTATAATAAATACACCGAGTCATAGTTGACTTCTGCAAGCTGTTCAATCTCAGCATCTTGACCTTTCCAAAACCTGCCTTATCCAAATACGAACTTTACAATCTGTCTAAATTATGTCCTTTTATAGCCATGTGAACTGCAGCTAATGGGTGTTATAACATACCCGACCTTTCTCTATTGGAAAGAAAATTTTGAATCTAGTCAATTTTTTCATTTTTAAACTAGTATCAAACCAAATTTCAAGATTATGAATCCGAATCAAATTCAAAATTTAAAGATTTTCAAATAAATTTTTGAAAGATAAAATTAATAAAAAAATTAATAATCACGTTCACATAAATCGTTCATATTTATTGATCTTGTTCTGCAGGAGAAAGACCAATATTTTGTTTAAAAATTGAGCACACGTATATATTGCACTCATTTTATGCTGTTTCAAACATCTTAGTAATAAAGAAAGTATGTAGTGCACTAGTGGTTTAGTGGATCAAAGTGATGAATAATTTGACCTGGAATTGAATTTGATTAAACAAACTTTTTCGAATCGAACTCGAAAGTTAGAGCTCGAACATTCAATGGTCATCTTTAACTTGTTAATATGATGTAACGGCGTCGGACCATACATAAGGCTAACTGGCTGTCTTTCCTGGTCTTGGTCGTTCTGCCTTAAAACTTTACAGCCTGATGGAAGATAGCCTCTATTGCGATAGCTCAATTCAATTCCCGCCAGCGTTGAAATTACAGAAACATATTTTAGGTATCAGACAGCTAAACAAAATCTCAAATAAAGATCTGTATGAAAAAATAAAAGAAGAGCATTGGACTAGAAAAATCAAATGGCATCGCCTAAGATGGATTAAGCATAGTTTTATGATTAGCATCAGAAGTGCTCGAAATGCAAATAGACAATGCACATGAATTGAAAGGTCATGGTATAATAAAGAAGTTGAGGCTGCATAAAAATATGCCATAGATGCAAATAAGGAAAGGTGAAAATCATGAAAAAGTCTGAATGGAAAAAAGAAATAAAGTGTAAGAATAATGTTTTGTAAAAAATGAATGTGCAGAAAAATACAGGAGCAGCATTAAATTAAGACATACCTAGTGGAACGGCACTCTGTTAGAATCAGGTTGTGCTCAATTTTCGTCGATCAATCGCCTATTTCGATGGCCATTATGACGAGCAGCGCTGCTCTTACGATACGATGATTGGTCAGTGCCCGAGTTTCACCAGTTGTGGAATAAGTTAATGAAATAATAGAATAAGAGTCCAACAAGTTTAATATTCGTTTATATAAAAAAGGAAAAATTGATATTTGACCCAAGTTTTTGATGCGCACGATCGTATAAAATGTATTTTAACCTGAATAAATAATTAAATTGTTACAAGCAGTGGAAATAATTTTTTGAGAACTGTGTTTATGCTGATTTTTATTGAAATAAACTAAGTAATTTTTCATAATTATAATTATTAGTCATCTTCATTATCATCCGCATTATTATTAATAACTAAGCGCATCACAATCAGATTTCAATTTCCACAGCCGTCAAGTTTATAACATTTTTGTGCGTATCTTTAAACTCTTCATACCTGATTTTCAATGTTATGCTCCCAGACAATTTTTTGAGCCTTGTGCATTGTCTGGCACAGGAGGTTGTTTACATTAAATTTTAGTTGAGGGGGTGAACTAAACGTAAACATAACAAGTAAATTTAGTTTAAATAATTATATAGCTATTAATTTTACGTCACTTAAGCCAACAATTTATTTATTCATTCAGATGAACCAACATTTCGACTGAACAAAGTCATGTTTAGCATTATCTCAATTATTAAATAAATAATAATGTGTATTTTTATAGAATTCTATACAAAAAGTATTGACGAGCACTTGTGAAAGTAACGCGGATCGTCGTAATGCGGCAAGCCAAGTATTGAATAGGTGACCGCTCGGCGAAAATCGAGTGGGACCTGGATTCTAATAGAGTGGATTTCTAATAGAAATCTAGTGAACAAATGCATGTAATACAGGATAAAGACAAATTTATAAAGACAGTAAAGTGGGAAAAGACAACCAAAAGATCAGCATTACTGAAAAATAGACTTTGCACCTTATAAAGATGCCTGCCTTTGATAGGTGGAGATAGTCAAGCATCACACGCGCAATGTGCTTAGACTATTTCAAGATAGTCCAGTGAAGACAACTCTTCAGCAAGCAATAGCACCAGCAGGAGGATAGATATTAACTTATTTAGATTTTGCACTGAAAGATTTAAACACGTCAGCACTGATCCTTAGAGATAAATGCACTTGCGACATTATAGCGAGTCCTTACGTGCTCACCGTTATGGTAAGCATAAAGAGGTAAACAGAATTGTGTCCCTAGATGTATGATTCATTGTTAGATAATAACGATACTTAATACCAATAGTGGGATAGCTACTTAACACAAAAGATGATATCAAAAATAGAAACAACGGGCAGTGTTTGGTTTTATCTAAAATAAAAATAATTTCTAAACAGCAAGAAATTATCACTCAAAACAAGGCTGCAGTTTTTCAGTGCATATATAACTGGTATCTTCATGTACAAGCGTGAAATGTGGAGTTTGAGTGCAATGACGGTAACAGAAATAACTGTGATTCACAGAGTCCTTCTTTGAGAAATTTAAAAATGAAATGGCAGTATATCATTTCAAAGGAGCAACTGTATAACAGAACCAAAGAGGAACGTCGGAGTACTAAAATTAGAATTTGAAGACTAAGATGGGTAGGACATTTAATGAGACTGCCAGAAACAACGCCAATAAGATTAGCATTAAACGAGACTGCTAAATGACCTCCCAGCAAACCAAAAGCAACTTTGATATCATGAAATAATAAATATTTACAACAGCTTAGAACAAACTTAACAATAGCATCACAGGAGTTGAAACTTTTAGCCACAGACAAGAAACAGTAGGGTGCTCTAATGAAAGGTAGTCCTAGAGAGAGCCTCAATGTGTACAATAGATGATTAGGGCAACAGATGAAGAAGAAGAAGAAGCCAACATTGAATTTAGTGAAAGAAGCATGCCTATGTGTAACATCTACAAAATACTTGGCAATCTCCATGCAGATTTAAGAATTTAATAATATTATAAAAAATTTCAATGCACAAGCTAATAACAATACAAAGTCAGAGCATTACCATTTTTAGCCTGATACACTACATGGAACGTCCTAGAATGCTAATTGTTCGCATATGATTTGCATGTAATTTACTACATTATTGAGAATGTACTCAATTTACCTATTTTTCAGGTTTGTTTGTTGATTACAGAATCTGTGCGGGATTTTATGTAGTTCCCTCACGGGTCAAATCATTGTGTTATATAACTGTTGTGGAGATCCATTAGAATTAAATAGAAAATTGTAGAATGTTCTATAGTATAGTAGAACAATCTTTTTACCTTGTAGAAGCAATCGTAGATTCTAGAACTTTCTATACGCGATGCGTGTAGTAGTTTCTAGGTTGTTCTGGTGTTGTCGATTTGCACTGATATATAAGGCGGAGCTGGCCGCTCAAGTTTATTCTCATATTCTCAGTTTAATTTCAAGTTTCCAGATTATAACTTGACTATATATGTTTTGCGTTCCTTCATACTTTGTGTTGTGGAATTCTCACGCAATAAACTAGTTCAATTTGACGACGTTTTTTCTTGTTTTCTCTACGAGCCGTCCGAGAGAAAGAAATACAACAATAACAAGAATTAATGTTAAACCATGCTCTTGATCTCTCTTTCTTGAAAGTGATCAATCATCTTAACAGTTGATTTTCTTTGATCTCTGTTCTACGTAACTTTTTTTTACTTATTTGACTGATATTATTATTATATTTAGAATCAAAGAATTCAATGTACTCGTTAACCAGTGTGCCACATTTTTGAACCTTTGCACCACCAGCAGTTCACACCTCGTTAATATTCTTCAGATGACAATACTGGCAACAGCTGTGGTGATAATGTAAAGAAAAATTGCGGAGAGTCATCAGGTTCGGATCAAGTACAGTCATCCTTACCATATTGAGTAAGTTATATTTTGTTGCTAAAACGTCAAAAACAAAAACAAAAAACTCCCAAAAGAAACCACCTTGCTTAAGTCCCAAATACTGGGCCTCATCGTAGTTGAACAATGTGAACACCATAACCCATTGTGGTGCTGACAACAGTATTACGCACACTGTTTCTGTCTTCAGCTGTTAGGTTTGCAGGTCGGTTGTTGGTAACCTAACATGTTTCAGATTTACCCACAATTATGTATCTGACAAATTCAGACATGGTGGATGTCTTTGTAATTTTCTTGTTCACTTGTAGAGTGACTCTGCATAACTCAGCTTGAAGACAGTTTTCAGTGATTTCTCTTCAATGAAAAATCAAATCGCTTAGTTACGCAGACTATATGAAGTTCCCAGACGTATAAATCTGCCATCTTCTTCGACCTAAAGATCAAAAATAGTCAAATTGCTAAAAGAACAGCAAACGTGATTTTGTCGATCCCAGATATCCCAAAAAATATATATTGTGCAGTTTTGCGGGCCAAATTGCTTAAGAGATAAAATCCAAATGGCTGACATCAGTAATTTTGTATTTGAAGGTCTAAAGTGGGTCAAATAATAAAAAATACATTAAAAATGAATTCCCTGGTGCAAAAATCCTAGAAATATGTTGTGCGGCACCATTATCCAAATCAATAAAAAGATAACTTTCAAAATGACAGACGGCAGCCATTATAGATTTTGAGGCTTTTTCGTAGATTGCCTGTGTTTTTGGGAGGGTAATACATGTAAATTTGTTATTTAGCCTTTATAGAAGACAAATCCACTAAGATACGAGACACCTTTGCTTTCTGTGGCCATGAAACTACTGAAAACGACCCAACTATTGCTTCAAATTGGGAAACTTTTTGATAAATTATGAAGTGTTAAAGGTGTTCAGAGTTAATAAATATTGTTCGTATTTTTCTTTAATAATTCACTGGTTTGTTGGCAATTGTTAGCTTCCACTTTGTTGAGAATTTGTTACTTTGCTGTCATTTTGTTTGTTTTAGGCATAGAAAGATTAGAATGTTTACCAACATTGCTGAAATGTGCACAATGGATTGCTTGCTAAGCTACACTGATCGTGTAATATACAAAGGCGACTATTTACCTGCGTGTGTGGATTTTGGCCATACATTTTTGTATATTAGACCACAATGGTTTCGCATAGTAATGATGAAAAGGAAGTGCCAAATGAAAACAATGTTATACCACAGGATGAGTTTTCTGAGAAACATGGTTCAAGTGATGAGGATGTGCATATGGTTGATCACTCATTTGGGTGCTTTTCTTATAAGCCACGCTGTCTGTAAAAGTTTCGCCATCCTAGATGGTTTCTGTTTTGATTTTGTTGGACCGGCAGACTTCAAGGTATGATAGTGAATGGCTTCCTACGAGTTGTGATTACTACACTCGAGCAATGATTCTCAATGAGTAGCTCTGAATCAGGGCTTATTGTTACTTGCTATGATATCGCATCTGTGATTTCAGGTTTACCGGTAAGTTATATTGGTGCTACAAGGAATAAACCTCATTCTCTCAGCATTGGAATGGTGCTAATGCTCTTTGGTGCTTTTACATTTAGTTTACCACAGATTATTGTTCACCCCTCTCCAATGCATCAGAACATTTGTATGATAATACAAGCATATATGATCCATGCAAAGAAAGATTTCATTCAAGCTATGTTGCTCACAAATATGCTTTCTATCTCGGTACTTTGCTGGTGGGGTGCTGAGTCATCAAGTTTTTACACACTTCTAGATGATAATGTGTGTCTGAAAGTAGCTCCTGTATATTTAGGTGAGAATAAATTTAAAATTTACAGGTAATATGTTAATTCATTGCGATTTTTTAGATTTTAAGGTGGCAGCTTCACAAGTAGTCTGTAGAGCAGTGCTCCTAAACTTGTTTAAAAAGCTGTACTTACAATATATTTAGTGTAATTTTGACCAATGGAATTTATTATTGATTTCCACTAATAATCCACTTGTAATGAACTTCAAGGGACCAATAAAATTTGCTTGCTATCTCTGAAACTCTGTTATAGTGTTGTGTGAGTTATGTGTTATGTAGAAATAAAGCCTATAAGGCTGATATGCACAGCGGTAACTTTCTTTTAAGAGTCCCACTGTTCAGAAACTGTTTTGTCATAAAATAGCAAACTTTTAATGTTTAAACTCCATTATTTCGATTATTAATGTAGATGTTATGTATGCAATAAATTTCTGCTTAAAACGCTACTCGAGATGCTTTTCTAAACCCCACTGTTATTCATTGCGGCGTCTGCTGACAGTCGAGAGTGTTTCGGTTGTTGTAATAAACTCGCATAAGGCCCGGGATGTCTCCGTGGGTGGAAATATGACAGGTTTTTGTTTTGTTTTTATAGCTGTATAGACTTAGTATGACTGATTATGAGCATTTCAGCAGGGGCTGAAACATCGCCTAATAATTAAATCTACATTCTGGCTAGCTTATGAGTTGTTTAATGGAAAATAACCGTGTTTATTTAAAGCAGCGTTTTCAGTAAAAATTAAAGTTTGAAAGGTCACAGAATTATTTATTTTGGAAAAGCAGAACAGTTTATTTTAAAAAAATCTCCATCGTTATTGCCTGCTTCTTGTTAAATGCCACTCTTTTATACCAATTTATTCTAAAAGCTGTCAAGTTTACTGATAGTCGTCGCCTGACAACTTTTCAACCTGTTGACAAACTTATTCTTTTCTTAACTATCCTGCTTGCTTTATTCTGTCTGTAAGTTATGTACAATTACAGCAGTGCTTGTAGCTGTTGACTCATCTACATGAGAGTGCTGTATTTGATACGCATAACACATCTCAGATTTGCTTCATACTTTCAAAATGAGTTCTGCTGTTATTATTAATGAAAGACACAGAAAACTGGCTTAATATAATTAATATTTTTCAAGTTATTAACTAAGCAATGAAAACAGATTGTTAATTATTTTGGTACTTCGCTAGTGCATTTTTTTCTTAGAGTAAATTTTAATTAACTATATATTTATTACCAAATTAACTGCAGGCCTGAAATTTGCAGCATGCATTCTTTATTTGTACATATGTACACATGTACCAATTACAAAACTCAGAATTGTGATCTGCACAAGTTTTTGTGCAAAAAACCCTAGCAAAATTGGTATTAATTGTTTCGGGCCATAATTGGCAGCCCTTTAAGCCCTGAAGGGATATTCCCTTAAGTTTAATTTTTTATGTGAAATCCTTTGTCATTTGCTTATTTCAAGTGTGCAATTTATAGTTTATCCAGGTGCAAACTTTTAGATTAAACGCAATACATTTACTTCAAAGACTCTATTGAATACTCATGCAACTTATCCAAGAAATTTTAGCCAAATTCGTGATGGTCACAACTTACCTTTTTCTGAAACTTGATCACCAGTTTGGTGTTTTGTAACTGCTGCATGTGTACATACCCGTAGAGTGTGTAAGCTGTAAATTTTAGGGATGTAGCTAATTTGATAGTACAGATATAGCTTCCTGTCTTTGTGAAATACAATGGAACTAATTGATGCCAAAAATTTTTTTGCAGTGTTTATTCAACTGGCCTGGCACAAATTTGTAGTGCATAACTGTTTTTAATTTGTAAAACATAAATTATTGTGTTGTTCATTTGCATATTCTCTGTGAATGCTTTTTATACTGTGTCCTATAGAACTCTGTGTTTATATATTCCTGACTACCTCAGTTAAATTTACAGGAAAACTAGCAGGAAATCTGGTTTTATTATTGCCTTTCAATGACTCTTTAACTTAAACTTAACTTGCTTTGCAATTTTGTGGTTATTTTTGGAAGAACAATTGTTATGGTAACTTAGCTTTTGTTGCAATTTTTTTATTAAATTTTATTTTTAATTATTTAATTAACTGCTTGTTTTTACATTTAATTTTGTAAGCGTTCCACATCACATGTTGACATAGAAGTCTGTGTTTTCTGTAAAAACATTTAGAATGTTGCCATTAGACATAATTTTATACATGATGACGTATTGATGAATAGGCAATTGTTCTAATTTTCCAAGTGCATAAAGTCACAGGAAAAGCAATGTGTGGAAAACAACTTTTTGTGGATCAGCTTGTTGCTTTAACTGTATTCTGAAAGTTCAGAGGTATCTAGGATATTGTGAATGAGATGTGTATGTAGCTGAGCCTTGCAGTTCAGTGCATTTGTACTCAGCTATGAAAGATAAAAAATGTTTTCTAAGCTTTGTGTGTCTCTTGTTAACTTGGTTGCTTTCAGGCGTTACATTTTTTATTAATATTTGTTTTAGACTTAGCAAGATTAGAGTGTTTGCTCAACAGGCCTAAAATGTGTCGAAAGTATGATTTGCTGAGCTGCAGTAACTACATGATAAAAGTCAGTATGATCTACAAGGGTAACTGTATGAATGTGTGTGGACATACACTTTCGTTCGGACCACAATGGTATCAGATAATGATGAAAAGAAAGTGGCCACTGGAAATAACGCTGCTGCACAGGATGAGTTTGCAAAAAAACATGGCTCACCTGACGATCTGGATATGGTTGATCATTCGTTTGGATGCTTTTCTTATAAGCCACGCTGTCTGCAAAGCTTTAGTCATCCTAGGTGGTTTCTGTTTTGGTTTTGTTGGCCTGTTGGCCTTCAAAATATGATCGTGAATGGACTGCTCCCAGTTGTGATTACTACACTTGAGCAGCGATTCTCTATGAGCAGCTCTGAGTCAGGGCTTATTGCTAGTTGCTATGACATTGCTTCTACAGTATGCCTTTTACCGGTGAGCTACATTGGTGCAACAAGAAACAAGCCTCGTTTTCTCAGCATTGGAATGGTGCTAATGGGCATTGGTGCTTTTACATTTAGTTTACCTCATTTTATAACAGATTATTACTCACCACCTTCCTCTAACAGTTCAGAACATTTGTGTGACAATAGAAGCATATATGATCCATGCGAGGAAATTTATGAATTAGACTTAAGTAATTACAAATATATTTTTTACTTTGCACTGGTGGTAATTGGAGCTGGCTCATCGAGTTTCAACACGCTTGGAATTGCATTCCTGGATGATAATGTACGACCAAAAGTAGTCTCTTTATATTACGGTAAGAATATAATTATATTTTAAGCAGATGACACATTTTTCCATTGTAACTTTTTATGGTGGAAGGGACATGCTCACCTAAAGTTGATTATTGATTATATAAAATAAATGTCTTTTTTCGGAGTTTATAGTGTCAATACTACAAATTGCTTTAAATAGTTATTTTGTATCATTATTACTCTATATGGACATGAACTTGCTGTGTATATTTCCTTACTATTTGCTGTTTTAAAGCTCTTTAGCTCGATTGGCTTGACTTGGATGTTGTGAAAATGAAAATGTATTGCTTATTTCTACATGAAAATTTATAAATAAGTTATGTTATCTAAATGAAATGCAACCAAAGCAGTTACACCTGTTAACCTCTATATTAATAGCGGTTAATATATATTAAAGTATTTTATTGTTATCGGCCTAATCTAACTTGTGATTTGTAATATAAATGCCGGTATATTGCAGCTTTAATAGTAAAATTGATCAGTAAGTAGTAACAAAAGATTTCTAGTAACAAAATTTATCAGCATTTTGTGATTTGTGCTTTTTTTCTAACAACATGCATGTGCAGATTTGCTCTTTGTTGAATTTGTTCTTGTTTCTTGTTTTAGGCATCTTTTGCATGATGAACCTTTTAGGACCTGCTGTTGGTTTTTTGGCTGGTGGGTTTTTGTTAGCAGTTTACGTTGATGCACCTGCTAGAGACCCAGCAGAGTAAGTAATATCTTACTTGTTAGTGAACTGTTTTTATTTGTAGTGGTATCTCATTTTGTTACTGTGCACAATTGTTTTATTTTTCAGTCATTTAACAAAATGCATAGAATAATGAACATTGGGGTGTGGTAGTGTCCGTATGCTTGTGAGATTGAATCTTGAATTTTTTTGCAAGTGGCAAAGGCATTTTTTGTTTCCCAGTTATTGAAAGTGCTGACTGATGTGAATTACCTGACATGTTTACCTTCTAAGATAAAGAGCATTAACACAGAAATTGAAACATTATACCTGCCCTTTTGTGCTCTTGCGATTTTGAGGTTGTGCTTGATGCAGGTAACAAGTGCTGGCTGCAAATAAGTTTGTTACTTAAAATTTTGTTTCTAGTTTTAATCTGACACCATCCAGTAGTGCCTGGATTGGGGCATGGTGGATAGGAGTTTTCCTGTGCTCATTTTTGTGTTGGATTGGTGCACTTCCATTGTTTGGAATGCCCCGTGACTTACCAGGTATGTCATTATATATATTTTTCGTGCATTTTGTTGTGAATAAATTCGTGAATAAAGTCGTGCACACGAGAACAACAACATTCTAACTTCAGAAGTGCCGAAGATTTCTGAAAATGGAAAAAATGTTTGTAGAAACAAAAGATAGCGGAAACGGGCGGAGCAAAAAATCCTGCACTTCTGCTGCGTCGTAAGGAGAGGAATATAAAAAAAATTGTAAAAGTTTGCTCTTGAAAAATCATAACTAGAGTGCGAAAAACTAGGAAATGAAATGGAACAAATGCGCGAAATTCACAAAAGCATTGTGGCTTTTGAAAACTTTTTTGCAGAACTAATTTGGCAACTTAATGACATTTTTTTATTGTTAAAAGGCTATATGCTTTGGCATTACTGTGTGTTTTTTAGAAAAGTACTAGGCAGGTTGGAGGAGACTCATGCACCTGTCTTCAAATGCATTGCTAAGTGATCTTGATTTTGTTCTGTTGGTTTTGAAAATATAATAGTTTCTTGTAGACTAGTAATCTCCTACCAAATTTCGCAATATGTGTTTTGCAAATTTTCTCATCAAATTTTCCTGAGTTGGGATGTAACCTCAGTGTGAATGTGCATCTTCTTTTTCTTCATATCTCTAATATTTAGATATTTTTGCGCCAAATTGCATAGTTAAGGCTTGTTTCTTTCTTGGATAGCTTGACAGATAAAGTAAAGATTTCCATAAATAACATGTAACATAACAATTACATATAAATGTGTTAGGTCATAGAAATAGTGATGGCCTGCTTTACTTCTGACTAAATTGTGTGTTTACTGTTGCTTAAATGTAATTTTGTTAATATCGTAAATAAATGACTTAAGGTGTTTTGCTTAAAAAAATTAATATGTGTGATTATTTGTTCATTCAAAGGTGCTGAACAAGCAAGAGCAGAAAGAATTTGTGAGGTGCATAAGAAAGGAGATGAGGAGGCGGTTACCAGGGCACATTTTGGAGAGTCCTACAAGGATGTGCCCAAGGCTTTTAAAAACTTGATGTCAAATCCGACATTCATGTTCATAAATCTTGCTGGTGCTACTGAAGGTAAATTATCTATAATAGAATGTGCTCTGCCTAGTTTGAAAAGTGAGTGTATAATTGAGTATATTCTCCAAAGTTTTTGTTTGTTAAAATGTTGTCAAGGTGAAAATCACATACTTTCTGCTATAAGGTAATTATGGAATAACTGCCTCTTTGGGCATTACGTTAAGCCAAGGCACCTATAATCTATAAAAATTAGTACCTCTTGAATTCATGTTTTGGAAAAAAAATATTACAAAATTTAGTGTCAAAGATGTCTTTTGCCTTTGGTAGTCTTGGAAAACGGAAGGACATTCATGGTGTATAAGCTCTTTGTTTTTATTTTACCACTAGTTTTACTCATTTTATGCTCTAACGTTTTGACCAATAGAACTTGCAACTTGAGGTGTTCTTCATCATATTCATTTAAGTTTTACGTTGTGATGCTTGCTAGTGTTTCTAAAATATTTAAGTTAAAAATGATTAAATCACATTTTATCCACGATTATTGTTTTCATAGCCTTAAACAATTGATCAGTGCGAGAACCTGTGCTGTGATCTACTAAAATTACTATTCAACCCTTTTTGAGTCAGTTTTTAGCATGGTTTGGTCATTTGCAAGCCGCATTCCTATACTAAGTGCAGTACTAGGACCACTTAATGTAGATGGTTGAGGCAGGGCTGTGTCAAGGATAATTTTTTGAGTTGAGACAATGAATGGATGAGACATCTTAGCCAAGCCTGAGAAGCAGAGTTGTTCTGCTTGATCTTGATATTGCTTTGCAGCTGAGCATATACATTGAGAACACGCACACATATCGATTTATCACACTGCCATTCTTCTCACAAGAATGCCGTAATATGGACGCAGTGAGAATTTTCAAGTATGATTTCACCTTTCACGTTTAATACAGCAAATCTGCACTTTTATTTTAGGTATGCTGGTTGCTGGATTTACTGTTTTTTTGCCCAAATACGTTGAAGTGCAGTACAAGATGACAGCTAGTGCAGCAGCCATAATAATCGGTAATTCGTGTTTGCATATTAACCATATGTAAGCATGGCCTTATTATAAGTAAATATGTTTTTATTATACGATTTTAATTTTTAATATGAAATTTTCAGGAAATTGCGTTCATTTGATGTTTAGGATAGTGTAATTTTCAGGGTTTGTTGTGATCCCTGCTGGTGGTGGAAGTAGTTTCGTCAGCGGATGGCTGGTTAAAAGATTTAAAATGTCTTGCCAAGATGCCATCCGATTCTGTTGGGTTGTCAGCTTCACTGCCATATTTGTTTGCTTTGTATTTATGATACAATGTGAACAGGGACCTGTAGCTGGTTTCACCGATATGAAGAGGTGAACACTTTACTGTTTTTTATGTAGTTCAGCACTCTGCAAGCCTGGATCCAATACTGTATTTAATGCATATGTGTTTCTTGAGGGACTGGAATCTAGCTGAAGTGTGGCTTAAAATAACCGAAATGGTTTTCCATCAATTTACTGTCCTGCCTCAACATTGCTTAACTTTGGTTGCTATGCACATATTGTGAACACTTGTAGCTATCCTCGTGTCCTTAGTAATGTTAATTTTTAATAAGCAACGGTTTGCTCTTCAGTAAAATTGTTGGCATCAATTTGATCTGCTTGAAAAATAGATTATTCTTATTCTGTCTTATTCTACTCATAAGGTTATGATAGAAAGTTGTTTTAGCTGACAAAAAACAGATTTAAGACATTTTACTCTCACAGCATGGAGTGCCAGAGATGTTAACACTTTTTCTACATGTTTTCATTATAACCCTCTTTGCTGATAAAATTATAGTACTATTCTATTTCCATAGTTTTTCTGCTTGAGGTTATAACCGTCAACATTTGAGATGCGAACGTAGCCATATTTTAAGTGCATATTGTTAAGTACAGCCCAGGCAAAATAGCACCATGAAGTGAGAAGCTTGAATACCCCTTGCGTATAATTCTGAATAGGAGTGTACTACCGTGGAAGAAACAGTTCACAATTGAGAGTAGGGTGTGGTGTGCTAAATAAGTAGAGGATTGTCTATTTTCTTTTGTTTATAATTTTTATGCTTTTGCAGTGCAACTGGTACAGTAAACTTGACCAGACCTTGTAACATGGATTGTCTTTGCACCGAGGCCACTTATAATCCAATTTGTGGTAATGATGGTATCAGTTATTATTCTCCTTGTTATGCCGGCTGCAAAACAAAGTCATTTGATGAAGACGAGATGGAGGTGAGATAAATGCATGTTAGTTGTTCTACATGATTCTCATGACAATGCCTTTATAGTACAGAAGCACCATTTGTGCTGCAACTGCAGTTTTAGCTGTCTAATTTTTGCTCTGACTAGTACTAGGTGGCAGGATTTTGTCTTAATTTTTGTGTTTGTATTTCTATTAAATATAGAAATATGGTTATGGCACTGACTATAGATGCAGAATGTTATTGCAAATTGCGTGAAGCTTCTCTAGGATCACCCAGACACAGCGTTGAATACGTCTTCAAGTGCAGCCCTTTCTAGACCTTGTTCCTGTTTTGGCAATTTTTGAAATTATATTATCAATTTTTTTTGAATTTCAGTTTTCAGGATGGCTTGAAAAGTAATTAGCTTTGGGTTCTATTTCTCTTTTTTAGGTTATATCTAAAATGCATTTATTTCTATAGATCTATGGTGAGTGTGCTTGCATCCAGGCCAACGCAACATGTATCAATGGTTTTCCGTCAGAGGCAGTTGATAATTTTTGTGAACCATATTGTGAATTGGAACTTGCCATGTTTCTGATGCTTTTGTTTGTCGAAATGGTACAAACATTCGGGTGTGGCATGCCAGCTCTGTCTGCTAGTATAAGGTAGGAAAGTTATTGCATTATAAATTATTAGTTTCAAAGGTTAGATCATTCTTTACTGTGCACTACAAGTGAGTGAATGTATTATTAACAGAACTATAAATTTGTCATTTTCACCTATTCACTATGTGCAATGAAATGTAAAGCGATGTTACCTTGCTTTTATTGGCAATGTTTATTGTTATGTTTCTTTTATTTGCAATTTGTACAACAATTGATTGACACTATTAGATTAATATTGATTGATATTTTTTCTATTTTCTCGTGCATAGATTACTATATTCTGTTAGAGGATGATGCGAGTGTATTAACCAATACAATAAGTGCGAAGTGGAAGTGAATATCTGAGTGGTCATGGTGTATGATTCGTTTCCAACATTAAGCAATGCTAAGGCTGGTCACTGAATGATTCTGGACTGCCTGAATTTAGTCGTGTTATTTTGTTCACCATGCTGATTCTGGCTGTTTATGTGTTTGAGGGAATATGTGCAGGCCAATGTACCTCTGTTGGTTCAGTGGGTTATGTTAGAGGTCACTCTTGATAATTAGCCATGTTCTGGTCTTGCCACTTTCATCTGTTTAGGCCCTATTATTGAGTGCAGGCATTCTGGCTTGTATAAAATAATGGTGAATTGATTAAAAAAAGTCAGCTCATTGTATGGTGTATAAATTTATAATGTTAAAAGCTATTACATAAATTATATGTCATTAGATCTTTTGACACTGCAGATAAATTCAAGATAAAATTACAGCTATTTGAGATTTTTACCAAAGCTTTTTACACGTATTATACAGTTTTGGCTGACAGTTATTTGTTTAATTCTTTAGATGTGTTGCACCAAAGCAAAGATCTTTTGCACTTGGAAACCAATGGATATATATTAGATGTTTAGGTAAGTGAAAAAAAGCAGTAAAAACAAATACAATAGAATGCACGGATTCATTTGATCTTTGATTGCTTTACTTTTACCTATTGTCTTTTATTACCTGGCAGTGAGTTTCAAGCAATGTAACATTACAATTTTTCTTTAATTGATTGTCTGTTGGTACAGTGATGATTTTATAAGTGAAACAATAAAAAATGTCAATAAACAATATAAAACTTGAAAAGTAAGGGTAGTATAGTAGATATAAAAAAGTATGGGTGGCATAGTGGATTTAAAAAAAGTATGGGTGGTATAGCGGATATAAACAATGGTATGTGCATATTTGTCTGACAAAAAGCTTAATGCTTTACCTTTTATGAAGCTACACATTGTGCATTATTTATACACTTTTACTATTAATACATGTTTGTCCATCTAATAATTATATACATAGGATTAGCTGCATATGCTTATAGAGTACCTTGGTTATAGATCACTTTCCAGGGTCCCTAGCAGGTTCGCTATATCGATGTTGCACTGTACGTATTTTCCTTCACATAAATTCCCAAAAGAAATCAATGTAAACTTTATTTCCCAGGAACTTGTTAAAATCTCTATTCTTTGTCTCTGTACTCATAAATAAATTATAATTGAGCAGAGATTATCATCTGCAAGAGTCACGGTCAGATGTGTTAAATTATGCGCCAAAACTTGATGATGACTCCTGCAAGGAAGTCAAAATATTATTATTAACAATTTTAAAATCTTCTCTGTGGGAGATTAATTTCCGAAATTTTTGTTGCACGTAGTTCGAAAGCTAATTTATACTATGCTAACGTATCACGATTAGACAGATGAATCCGGTTAAACACTAACTCACTGGTCGGTGCTTAGTCGTGAATTTTGTAGTATTTTTAATTATCTGCTGCATTTCAGGTACCATTCCTGCACCTTTACTCTTTGGATGGGTCATTGACATGTCCTGTCAGCAATGGTCTGATTCTTGCATTGAAGATTCTAAAGGATCTTGCCATTTCTATGACAATCATAAGATGACACTGTATATGTTTGCACTTGCTATTACACTGAAATCTTTTTCTACTGTCTTTTTCTTTTTGGCTTGGTGGCTGTACAAACCTCCAGATGACCATAGCAAAGTTGATAATGTGCCAGGTTCAGATGGTGATTCAAGTCAGACTGGGGAAGGAGAAAATATCAGTACTACATGCAAAGATAATTCTGATTGCTTGGCTTGTCCAAATGAAGTGTCAGTTGATGATGTCTTGAGATTTTGAGATGTTAGCATAGAGAAGGCTACATCACACTGTGTTATCTACACTGGGCAATAATTATCCTTGCGTTTGTGCCAGAAGCTGATGTAGCAAAGATTGCAATGTGTATGCTTGTTTTGCAAGTGAAAGAGTTGTACATTTCTTGAAAATGAAAGCGCAGGTGAGTGAAGCTACTACCATTGTACTGCACTGTAGCTCTAATTTGCTTGCTTCTTATTGGTTAAAGATGTCAATTTGAACTTGCAGTTGTAATGTAAACAGGTCAATTAGACAGTGTAATTATCAAGGCAATGTGGAAACTGTGTTTCTGTGTTTTCATGATCATCAATGGTAAACTTGTATGTTTATGTGACATTGACAAAAATATCTGTGCAGAAAATTATTATGAATTAAATGACTATTCAGTTCTTGCTCTGTATGACGAGGTAAAGACTTCATGTACTAACACGACGTCAGGAATCTCTTCCTCTATAGCATTATGTGAAGCTGTTGAAACAACAAAAAGCTGTGAGGTGGTCATCTACTGATGTATACAGATATCCTGCAAAACCATTTAAGAAATACAGCTGTAAATTCAAGGAAAGATGCATCTGGACAGTAGCAGAGATAGGAGTTCTTGACATCAACAGGTGGCGTGTACCATTTTTTAGAATGGATAAGCATGCAAACGAATCGTAAACTTGCTGATGGACAGCTATTGCTGTAATTGGTACTGAGGTAATACTATAATTCTATTTAAGTGTGTTTTAATTGTGACAAATTTCAAAACCATTTAAAAAAACTAGGGCACAGAAGTTTTAACTGTATTTGTGATGCATTATAAATTGTTTGTATTAGTTTAAAAGCAGGAAAACTTACGTGAATGTTGTTGACTGTTTGCTTTCATGTCTTCTATATATTGTTGATCCCATTCAATTAATTTTGATGTACACTTTAATGCTACAGGGAAATGCGAACACTTAATCGTTTTGATATTTTATATTTATGTACAAAGCTTGTAGTAATACAGCTTTTCCTGCAATTCTGTATAATAAACCTCGCATGTACTTTGTAATGATGATAATCAAACATTTTTTATTGCTGACTACTCTGGTTGTTATATTTTAAATTTTTGAACTGATTTTACAACTATTTGTTGTTTATCAATGTTCAGTGTTCATATGTCATAATACATATTCTGACAAAAGGAAAATGCCAGCAGCAATGATTGGAGGAACTTATCGAAAATTTGTTTTATAGTATGTGATTTTACATTAATAAAACTCAGGGGAGAAACCTATGGTACGTTAACCTGGTTATCTATTTGTAACAGGACTGAAACTGTCAGAATTCTTTTTATGATTGTTGTTAATATGGGGTTATGCGATTATCCATTTTTAAAGTAAACCTTGATATGTATTTCTTTGATTGTTTGTGTCTCACTACTTTGAACATTTAATCAATCTTTTTCATTTAGTCATTTTACTTCCTATTTCAAATGTTCATTAACCAACAATAAAAAGCAGACAAGATTTGATTAAAATGTGGCCACAATAAAATACATCATTATTTCATTCAAGTAACATTTCCATTCACTTATAACTTGAGAACAATAGTATGATTCACAAATCACAAATTTCACAAATATAAAGCGTTAGTTTAATAAATATTTACTTACTACCATTTACATGAATAGCATATTTATTACAGCACAATGTACTAAAGTACAATAATCACCTTATGAGGCACAATATAAATTCAATTTAGATGCACCATAATATTAACTATAATTTAGCACCATAGGCCTATATGGAGGGGCTTGCCCTATTAGCCAGTAAAAGCTACGAGAGTCGTCCTCGTTGCGTATGTAGAGCGGCTTTATATAAACTTTTCCTTCATAAATTAATCTAAATAGTGGGCTTCATGCAATGCATACTTGTATGGTCTGAAACTACCTACAGACCTATTCTAACGGCAAATCTAAGTCTGACATTCAAGGCTATATTACAAGACTGTAGTTAAAGGAAAATTCATTAAGAAAAATGCTAGAGAATTTAGGGGGGGGGATTTTATAGACACATAAAATTAAATTTATCTTCGGGAAATATTTCCCGACAGAACTTGCCTGTTTGACTACTGGCCAGTGACATCCAAACCTAAGGTATTTGAAAAAGTATCTGATGAGTACGTCTGAGTCTATCCGTAACCAATTGCTATGCAAGCCACACAAACACATAGGCGTGTGAAGTAGCAGCAGCTTCTTTGCTCTTGCAGAGTACACAATGACGAAAATAAAAGGCTGAAATTAAATTATGATACCTACATCGGTTGTAACTGTTTTTTCTGCAAATAACATAGTGTATACCATAGAGTAAGAAGAAGGTGTAACGCATTACGCAGCGTCTCGAGTTAAAAACGCAGGATTCATACTGCTTTGGCAAATAAAGTGAGTTGAATCTCATGCCGTTTTTGAAAGACAACCACTGAGGGTAACCACTCTTGCTAATAAAATTTCGGGAGAGCTCACCCACGCTTTTATAATTGTAGGACATTTATACTGCGTGACACTCTCTAACCTCAAACTCAGAAGTGTGACCTGCTTGCGTATTATCGTCGGTCAGAAATTACATTTGTTGCGATTTGATTTACTACTATGAATGCCTTGGTGAGTTACTCTCAACACATCTTGCAGGGAACAGAGAAGTGAGTCGCACATGCTGTCAGAGAGTAATTTACATGCTTACGTTTTGCTAGCTCTCTAGTCTGAACACACTTGCAAAAAAACTCGCTAGTCCGGACATGCCGTAATAGATCTTAGTAATCAGTTCTTGAGATTAGTGACACTTTTTAAGATTTAAGCCAAATTTGTAATTGGATCTGCTAGAATATGTTGTGTGCCACGGATGGTTGATTTCCAAAACTAGGCTTACGCATAATGCTTTTCTAAGAGAATTTTCAGGTGATTCATCCAATGTATAAATGCAATACTAGAAAATATGTCAAACTCTTTGTATAACTTAACCTGGAAGTGTAAACTATATACGAGTTGCTGCATGCTAGCAGGACACAGTAAATGGCAGAACATTCGTCACATAAAGGCAGCAAAGGACAAAGCTCGAGCATCTGTGATTTCAAAATATATCAACAGTATGAAAGTTGCTGTCAGAGGTAAGTGTTTGAATGTACGAAATATCAGTTTTAAAAAATAGCTGTATACTGCTGCTATGCACGTATGATTTTCTCATTTACACACAAATCTCCAAAATTTCTGTACACTGTTTGATTTTTCTTATTTTTAGTAAATGTGTGTAACTTTCTTGTGAAGTAACATTTGTGCACTGTGCAGCATTAGAGCATAAATGTGTGTAGATAGAGAATAAATTTTGCTGTTTACATGAATGGAAGCAATTATAAGACAATTAACTGTACTTGTATAACTACTCTCTTAGTGAAATTTCAAGTTTTCATCACCCCATTACCACCAATCAGGATCTTGTTGTAAACGAGCTTTGCTCAGTCAAGTTCATCCTCAATACATATCTTTTCTTATCTTACCTAGAAATATGGCTGGCCAAAGTGCAGCAAGGCTACACATATTTTACACACATAAAATAAAATTCAGATTATTTTGACGTGAAAACATCTTTTATAATGTTTGATATTTGAGCATGCCACATTTTTTGTACTGAATTCACATTGGACTTTAATTTCTTACTTCAAATTTTATATTTTTCAGTCTAGTTAGGAACACAGTCGGTATGGTGTGACTTTTGCATAGCTTGTAATGTTGTTTAGTGATAAAATTAGGACATCGAATTTTATGTAGTATGAACTTAGATTGTAATTTTTCATATGCATAAGTGTATTTTGCTCCTTTATAAAGCACTTAATACTAAATCTTAATACTTAATTTTGCTCGTCTAATGCTAATTATTCAATATAGACATTTTAATGCAGAAGGTAAATCAGCTAATCCGAATCAGAACAGGGCTTTAGCGACACTGATAGAGCAAGCGAAAAGTCATGATGTTCCACATAACACGATTAATGAGGCTCTAAAGAGATTTGTAAGTTGTTTTTTGTTTCTTATTTTTAAAAACAGCAGCACAGAAAGCCTCGGCAACTTTTGCATTTTGCACTTTTCTTTGATTTACATGTTTTTCAATGTGTAGCAGTATAACGTATATTGCTTATTTTGAAGTTATAGTCTATGATGTGTAATCTAACACTTTTATTAAGCTTTCGAAACCAATTGAAGAACGTGAAAAAGTCGTTTCTGAGCATCAGCATTCTGCATTTCCAGAATGAGTCTAACACTGTGAATACTAAGCTGCACAGCCCTTTGTAGTCATAACAATCGTAATTCAGTCCTGATACTCCAACCAGTATTTTCAAGCTATATGCCCACGCTAACAAATTTCACTGTTTTTTTGTAATTAATATAAAGCATGGAATAATTTTTGGGTTAGTAATTAATTATTTATAACCCTTATTTCATATTATCACTTAACAATAGAATATACCTTTTAATATTATCACTATTATATCAATTTATATGATCTTTTTTTCTCTTATCATACTAATAAATTTTTGGAAACAAACTTGATCAAAAGAAAGATGTGAAAAATTAAGGTTTGCACCCGGATTGTGACTTATCATGCTCAAAACTGGCTATGCAGTTTTGTAGTTATATAGTTGTGGAACTAAATTTATAATCCAAAAGTCTTGGTGCAAATCTAGGCTCAGTCCTGATTTTTTAAATTGCCACTTAAGTTTCAGGGATTTAGTACTGAACCTACCCAAAAGCTAGGTACTAGAAACAAAGTTGTAAAAACTTCTCAATGTGTTTCAGTGTGGTAGTTTTTATTGCATAGTGTTGAATGGTCATCATAGAAATCATAGGTGTAGTAAACACTTCTGCAACATGATACATGTGGTGTGAAACAAGATAAAAAAAGTTTAAAAAGTGACTCTTTTTCAATTTTTTACCATGTTACATGATTATTGACATTGAAAAATGTGCCTAATGTTTCTTTTTGATTTTTGGATGCTTTAAAAGTTACTACTATAGTTGTTGAGAGTTGACTGATGCAAATGCTTCAAGTCTGGTATGATATCTCATGGTCAAGAATGTTCAGTTCCCGAGGCAAGACTATTTTAAAAAAAGATTGTAAAGTTGTTAATTTGTTTTCCTAGTCAAAGTTATTTGATTGAAGTGTCCCATTATAGGCCTGAAAAAATGTGTCAAATTACAGTATATTTTCTTCCTCAAGCTCATTTCATATTATTTTACTTGTACCAGTAGCTGCTTAGGTACTTCAGTAATTAAAGCTTGTTTTTCATTTAGATAAGTTTATATTGTTGCTTTCTGTCTTGTTTTCTGTTTTAAGTGTGCATTTAGGGCAATGTCTTCAGTGCAATAACCTAGTAGAGATTCTGAAACTGTAAGTTTTTTGCTGGTAAGGCGAAATTTAAGTTCTACCATTACAGGTTGCAGTTTATTGCGATTAAAATAATTTGCATATTTTTATAGGCGTCGAGCAAAACTGGTACACAGCAGTATATCGTGGGTGGCCATGGGCCAAATGGCTCATTTTTTGTCGTTGAAACTGAAACTGAAAAAACTCAACGAACGAGGCAGACATTGACTTTCATCATGAGTAAATATGGGTTTGTAATTTGCATACTTAATGGCCTTTTTAAAATGGAACAGTAGTACTCTTAACAGGAAGTCCTATCATGTCAAAGCAGCTACTAGTATACTACAGTGTTGTAATTACTGTTCTGAATAGTTTGGAATTCAGTGTAAAACTTGAAATTTTAATGTCTCACATCCATTACAGGACACAGCCATTAAAGCTGCCATTTTAATGCCTGCTCGTATGTTATGAAGACAAGCTGAATACTGTTGATATATCTAACGACATTCTGCTAAAAATAGGCACAGTGCACAATTTATTAAATTAGAAATTACATTACTTTGTGAATAAGCTAAATAATATTCAACTTTTTGACATTGTACATTTGTAAACCCAGTTTTTTTTAACTTTTGCCGGTATATCATAAAGAAATTGTTTCTTGGAAAAGGTCTTAGAGGAAAATGTATGGCTTTTTTGAAAGAGTGGGGCTATATGATAATATGGATTCCTTTGAAAAAAGAGTAAACATACTTATACTAAAAATAGATACTGCTTACTGATGTTTAAATATATGTAGGACCTACACGAATTTGTGTGTAGCTATCTACTGCGCACTTGTTCTAAGAATGGGACAGTTTAATTGCATACGCAATGATTGTAGTATCCTAGTCATGGAAAACCTAATTATTGTTAGCGTCATCTATTGTCTGTATACATAACAAATAAACGGAAGCTTCGAGTTTTGGAATTACTACAATGATTATTAATCTGTTTTTTTATTTCAGAGTTAAGTTAGTTGATATGAGTAATATCAAGAGCTCGTTTGAACATAAAGGCATTTTCATGGCCAGTGATATTATGACTTTGGATGCTGCCGAGGAAATTGCAATTGAAGCTGGTGTGGAAGAAGTCCAAAAAATACCAGATCCAGAGAATGAAAATAGTGAACTCATACAGGTAAAACTTAATTTTACTCTTGTAATTGATATGTAGTCATAATTTTGTTGCTTCATTTCTTTTACTATATTATAAATTTGTGCATTGCGCGATTTTGTTAAATCTGATCAAGTAGAATACCTAGAAAGTTATTCCACTTTGAAACCATTCTGCATGTTTTTGGGACAAAAAATTTGTCATGACTCCTTCTCTATAATGAAGAAGCTTATTGTGGAGGCGTATAATGAAATCCCAAAGAGTACTGCGCGACATAAATGTACAAATGTGCAACATATTAGATAAAACAAAACAAAGAACAAGAGGAAGTGGCCATGTGCCGTAGTTAAATTTTTTTTAAATATCATTTATGCATAAAAATTCAATAAGTTCTAGTTTAACGATGCTAATACGTTTCAGCAAAATGTGACGCTAAGCGAAATGTCGTTAAACGAATCCAAGACTTCCAATTAAAGTAATGTAAAAGAATTGAGATACATTTCTGCAAAAATCAATGCTGTTTGAATCACGCAAATTAAACGTTTTATAAGATTTGTTCATGTCTCTGCTGACTAATTTTGTTCTGCTTGTTTGAAACAACCTATCTTTCTTATCAATACCTAGTTACCAGTTTCTCTTTCAGTAACGTTGAAACCTAGGCAGCTGTTAAATAATAAGCCCTGCATAGTCAAAGCCAACTTGGTATGATTTTGGGACAGTTTCATCCATCAAAAGTCTCATTGCTATAGCAATGAGACCAGACTGACACTTCATGCAAAAGTGGTTGCATGTTGTAGTAGAATGCCTGATTAATCAGCAAACTTAAGTGATGTCATCTCTACACTGTGCCTTTTCGTTGTTTCATTGATATTTTTGAGGCATCATAAAAGTACAAAATTTAATTTTTGTACTTTGTGCAAGTTTCAGTTTTTCTGTTATATAAAATATTAATTGTAGCAAACACCTACTATTAAAAATTGGGCTGCCAATGTCCTATAGTAAACAGTAAAGTTATTTTACTGCACTAGTAAGCAAACTAGTATGCACTAGGAATAAAATTACCAACCATTATATTACACGTTTATTATTCAGCTATTCTTCCCTTGAAGCTATTTGTCGAATAGAAAGGAATACTCTAGATAGTGTATTTTGTTAATTGTGCAGTGTTACCAGTACTTTTTGTAACTCAATATCAGATTAATCATTTTTTTGGAACAGTCATACGAAGTGTATAATAGTATCGGGTTGAAATGACACTGGGCTGGCACTTCATCAAAAACTAATGCTGTACTGTAGCAGAATGCCTGATTAATCGCAGAGTGATGTCATCTTTGCAACCAATAGTCAAAAAGCAAAGTTTTGCATAAACATACAAGTTAATATGAAATGTGATTAAACCATTTTTTTGCTATCTGTCACATGATGAAATCGTTCATGATACTGAATTTAACTCTTTTTTTATTTTACAGTTGTAAATTTTCTTTTGCTGTCAGCAGCCATTTTGCTTTTGAATAAGAGCTACTGTTCTGTTCTAGTTTGCATGTGATGCGGCGGATTTCTATGCTGTTAAAAAGAATTTGGAATCAACGCTGGGAGACGGTCTGCGATCAGCACAACTAGAATATTTACCCATCAGTCGTATTGAACTAAGTGATGAAACAATGTCAGTTCTATCAAAGATGATTGAAAAGTTAGAAGAGGAGGAAGATGTAGTAAAAATTGTAGACAATATTGTGTGATTTACGCTTTGTGAAATAATTTTTACGTTATCGTTTTTTTCATATGACTTGTTTAAGGATTTGGACTGAAGTACAGTGTGTGCCTACTGCAGATTAGCTTTCTTTTGGGCATGAGTTGTGGAATTACAAAAATTTTTGGTTAAGGACTGGATCACTATTACTGAACCCAAGTATCAAATGTTAGAGTACCTATGATCTTTCAGGTAAATTACAAAAATATCATTTGTGTTAAAGAGAAATTCTTAAAAAAGAAAACTAATATTAATTTTGCTGCAATTTATTTTGAGTTGGAAGTGGTATATTCTGTCAAAAAGAACAAAAGTTTAACCTTTTCTGAATTAAGTGCTAGATGTAATAGTTACACAGTAATTTAACTACTCTGCTACATATTGTAGTTTAAAATATATGAATAGCTTTCATTGACAGGAATCCAAAGCATGTTATAAGAAAAATTATTGAAGAAAACATTTAAACAGTGACATATGCTGGAAGTACAATACATGAATTATCCTAATAAAAGTGAAATAAGATTTATTATATAGTGGGCTGTTTATGAAATTTAGCAGCTTTAAGTGTTTGGGGCCAATTAAACGCAATATATAAATTATGCAAAAGCTTTGGTTTCATTTGACAAAAACTGAAGCATACCTGAGTGCTTAATAAGTAGTAATAATTAATTATTAATATTTAAAAATTTTCATGAAGGAAGGCTAAAACAAAAAAAAAACATCTACGTTTAGTTAGGATATTCATTGGTTATCTTACGAATTTTACCACAAAGATTTATTAAAGAGTGCATAAACTACATTCAGTAAGTAAAGAGATTTAAAGCAGTTAGAATAAAAGTTGCTTAAATTGCTTACCTGTTTTAAAGTAAGAATCTTTAGTTATTGCAAACTTTTGTGGTGAAATTTGAAACACTAATGTCATCCTAAAGCTAAATAAAATTCGTAATAACAATAATGGTATCAATTTGATAAATAGCCCACAATATCAACAAATTTTATAACATTTTTATTAAACGATATTACCAAATCTATCATTAATGATTAGTAAATTAATTAATTAAGTCGAAATTATATTTTGACAACAAGATGGGATACAGTTGAATCCGTCTTAATGTAAAAATTCTAATTTGGCTTTAAGGCAAAATTAAGGTTTTGCTCAACAGAATATTTTTACATAATAAGGATTTTATAAAATTTGTTATTATTGTGGATTATGCATTAACTTAAATGTAAAACTTTCAACCGGCAAGACAGTTAAGCTTAAGCATACATTTGCACCACTACTATTGTTTTGAATTGTGTTACCAATGTATACATACCAGTAAAATAAGATATACAGATGCGATTGTTGAAAATGAAGTGCACATGTTTTATAATATGTCTAAAAATTTAAAATGAAGATTTTTCTTCTACATTTCAATTTAATTGGCTTTTAAATGTCATTGTGAGTCCAGGCATAAATAGTTGTCTTCAATGAAAAAGCTGTTTCAAGGTTCTGAAGTGTGCTGCAGTTTTGTAGAAATTTGGGCCTTCAGTAAGGTGCAAGTAATAGACTGCTCACTTTTGCAGTTAGATAATATAATCACCCAAATATAATCGTGGGTGTTAAAAGACTAGAAATAATACCTACCATATAATCAAGCACTTACAATATTAGATCAAAATCTGATCGCAAAGGCCAATTGACTTCATCCTATAATGGGTTCGGCTGAGTTAGATCTCTGTAGTTTTTGCAGAGTGAATCTATTCTTAATAGATTGTTTGCATTACTTTGCATTTGATGAACAGACATCATGAAAATATGGCTGATGACTCTTCGAAAGCGTTTAGAATGCAAACAAGGACAAACGTCGCTTGCTGAACTCTTCAAGCAAATTACATTACTTTAAAACTTATGTTTTGCAATTGAGAAAGTTATATTTCCTCTTTTAACACGTATGGTACTTGTGTGTAATTTCCTCCTATGCTGAATGCCTCAGCTCAAGTCTTGCAGTAAGGCTTATATTAATTGTATCGCCTATAAACATCCACTGATAGATAATAGGAGCAAATTAGTCCATTTTCATCAGTCTGCGTAGTCTTTTCCTTGATCACACGATTGGACATTAATGCTCTGTAATGTAAGTATGTAAAGTGCTTCTAAAGAAAACATCTTAAAGGAATTAATTAGGGAAAGGAATATCTATTTTATTTGATCATGAACTTCGGTGAACAAAACTATGAACAGACATTTTATGACAAATACAAAAGAATAAGTGAACACAATAATAAAATATGTAGCATTTATCACATAATTCTGAATTGATTGCATATCATTATTTTGCTACTACAAATAAATAACAAAAAAATCATTGGAAAAAATTGACCAAATTCGCAAAACAATAGAGTAAATAGTAAACAATACATCAAATGGTAAAAATTCCCAGGGAAAAATTAATTTAATTCATAAGAAACAACAAAACACTGTTGTAAATTGAATATTCTTAAGTTTATAAGAGCAATCGATGGATTACACAACACTAAAAGCCAATGAACAAAAGGCTGTAAAATTTTCTAGGTTGGGCAACTCTACACCACTAAGTAGCACAAAAATTGTTCAGGGCAGTTCGTCATGTAGTGCAGCCTAAAACGAAGCTCATTATGCACCCTAAGTAATGCTAAAACCATTCTGGATCAATCTTTTCATGTATAGTTGCTCGGCGCATTCGTCTCATTGCACTCATGTGCTCTACTTTTTGTTTTACTACTTGTAGGTTAGCAGTTCCACCCATCTCACGCCTGACGTACTCAATAACATCAAGTTTAATGGGTTTTATAGTCCACAGTGTAAACACGGCTGTGTAAGCTTGCATTAATACAGAGCGGAAGATGGACATCACATAAATGAAGGCAAAGAACATGAACAATCCAAAGAACAAAGGGCCAGTTATAGAACCGGTAGCATAAATAATGGCATGGAAATCTCCAATTCGCACAAGCATGTTCATTAATGTAAATAGAGCACTGGGAACATTCTTAAAATCATCTACTTGCGTACCGAAAACAAGTATACCCACATGAGTGAAGAGAACGAAGGAAAAGAAAACGATTATCAGGTAGTTAAATATCACAGGCAGTGCAGCCTTGATAGTGTAAAAGTATTTCCCCAATAGTTTTGTAAAAGACGTGAACTCCACAACTTTAACTGTAATCAGAAACACCTGTACAGCCAGAAGGTATCTAAGCGTGGTGTCCCATACTGCCACCTCATAGAAATTGATAAAGGCACTCTCGGTACTGTATATGAGTTCAGGTATATCACTCATGTCTTGCAACCGAGTGGCTACATCACTTTTACCAAATAACTGACTAGTGGCTCCATTTTTGCCTGGTAACTGATAATTCAACAGATTGCTGATTACTACTGTTTTTCTTATGAACAATACCATGCTTGCGAGGGACAGAACAACAACGGAAAGCTCAAAACATTCCCTAAAGTAAGTGAAGTAGGCTAAGCGATGAAGGAAAGCATTTCTAAGCACTCTGAAGATAAAAACGATCATTATGACAACATATATGAAATGCGTAGTAATAAAAGACCATTCGATGCTCTGCCAGTAGCGGAGTATATTCAGAGTGGTGATGTCGTACTTGGAATACAGTCTGCCCTCTTGAGTAAATTCCACGAGCATTATGACGACACTAAAGATATGAGAGTTGGAATTGTACAAAGTGAATTCCACGAATACTGCGCGAGTGAGATCATTTATCCATCGGGAATCAATAAGAGATTCAATAATTGCAATGTTGTTTGTGCTGTTGTCTGTAAATTCCTTAACGAAGCCTCCACCACTGTATAAGGCAAATTTACCTGCAAGCAAAATGATTACATTTTGGTTGTATCGATAAATAAGGTTATGCATGTATATAATTTGACAATATTTTGCACATTATAAGCCATATGTACCTACAAAAGAGACGATTATGTAAACATACGTACATAGTTCTTTTGTTTAGTTACAATCTTAGTTAATTAGTCAGAGCCAATCGATGATAGACATTAGGTGCAGTACAGGTAAACATGTAAATCAGCAACTAATGAAAGCAACGCTTTTAAAGATAATGATATTTTGCTATCAATTATCTCACTTAACTTGATTCCCACTAACAATGAATTCTTGATTAGTGACAAGCATAAAACTGTTTTTGTCAGGTAGACGATTAGAAAAACCCACTAGTAATGCAAATCTACCATAACTATCATACTTTTATTTGTCTCACAGTCAAATGTTCATATCTAATCAAATCAAATCATTTATTTTTCATCCCAAAAACAATACAAAGAAAAATAGGTATAAATAAAAAAAGCCAAACAAATGGGAAGGGGTGAAAAACATCAGTTATCGGATCAGCCACCCAAAACCGAGTATTAAATTAGTATTATGCAGTGCTGTAATTACATATTAATTGTATATAAACTGAAGTTTACCCATATATATATATATATATATATATGTACTATAAATATATATACCGTAAATACATGTACTATAGTAATATTAAAAAAGAAAAAAGTTATTTCATTAAGTTATGTATTTCATTTGCCTGTGTTTTTCAGTACATACTTTTTAACTAAGAAAACGAAAATAAAATTACCAGAAACTAACAAAATTGTTACTATAATTTTGACTTAAATATTAATATTTCATTTCAAGTTGAAATAAAAATATGAAAATGTAACTGTTTATGATAGCATACAAATCATGCTACAGATCAACGTTAATTAATTTCTCTAGCTGTCTATTATGAGTCAAGTAATAATCAATATCAGTAATGATCAATAAACAATATTAAACGTTATACCACGTTTTTTGTGTCATAATGCGAAGAACTTGTAGTACACCTACTTAAACCTTTCTGTGATATAAAGTGCATCACGTACCTGGAAATGGAGGTGCTCGCAGCTCAAGTGTTGACTGAAATGTCCATTGGTCTGGAGGATACATAGGATATTTAATATACCTCCATCCTGACCTGTATGACTTATTGTCTTCAAATGGCCAGTAATAATAAGACGTACACCGTCGACCAAATGGTTGAACTCTTGGGTCTATGGAGCACTGACCTAGTCAAGAAAAAGCTACAAGTCAGCAATGTGGTAATTTCACTGTTTCGTTATAGTACAGCGAAGAGAAAAAAGGAAAAGACAGAAAGCGAGAGAGTGAGAGAGAGAAAGATTTACTTCATTTTGAACAATTTTGTTCATACCATTACAAGGCCACACAATTATATACATAAATAAATAATTAAATAACTTGGTGCTAGTATAAAGTTTTAGTTAGCTAAGTCACGATTACTTTTTATTTCACAGTGTTACCAAAAACGCATTACGCACTTTGTTGCCTATATAATAAAGTTCGCCAATATTTTCTGATTTGAAACGGACATCGCTTTTAAACATCGTCATGCAGATTACATTAGAACTGCTATTCAAACGGGTTAACAAGCTGTACACACATTTTCTGTGTATTACACCAAAATATTTTAAATTTAGTTGTACACACATAGATCTAGCACTAAAATCATAGTCATAACTGAAGAGCTTCCTCATCGATATATTCTATGCTACTTTTAACTTTTGTAGATTATAATCATAAAAATTTCTCCACGTGGACATGCAATAAAAACTGTTACAGAAGGAGATAAATAACTGTTTCTTTACATCATTTGTACAATAAGCAAATTTTCTAATAAGTTTGTTCGCTTTGCAATAGAACAAAGACCTCTGACGAATAATATCTAAATCATCTCTATTATCTTGAGACATGATGTGGCCAAGGTATTTTTCTTTCTCATTTGGTATTAAAACCAAATTACATAATTCACTGTACCAAAGGTATGATGCAACATTGCCTGAGACATACATCATCAATTTACATAAAATAGTTTACAGAAATGTTTGCAATTTGGCAACCGAGTTGTGTAGATGCCAGTTTCAAACTCAAATCTTTAAAATTTAAATTAAATAGAATCGAGGACATTTTACCCCCTTGCCTGACTCCATTGCCAACTTTGAAAACATTTGAATGCTGAATGTCAACAGTGATCAAAGGCTTTTGATGCGTCGCAAGACAGAGAGAAATCTACCTGCTTTAGTTCGAAGTTGACGTAATCTTATAACTCCTACCAATCTGCTTACTAAGTTAACTGAAAAGCCAGGTGGTGCTAAACTTCCATCATACATAGTGTCTAAAAATAGATTTGGTACCAGAGTGTTGTTCATGTAGTCCCACATACTATTCACATCCTTAATCTGAAAAGAAAATCAAGTATTTTGATATTTAGTAAGTATGTCTAGGACACAGTCTAGGGGTAGGCCTAATATCCAAAATATTTTAATACTAGTTTCCATTGGCAGTACCATTTTTCAAGGCTTTGGTCAGGAAATGAACCCTGGATGAAAAGCAAGCACATTATGATGACTTAACTCTGCGTTCGAAATAACAATACATGAAATATTGTATTTTTTGTACAAAACAAAAATAATATTAACACGAATAATATTCGAAAAAAATAAAATTGGCAAGGCAAAGTGCACAAGAAGATTCACAATTTGTGTTACAATAAATTTCATACTTATACACAACAGGTGCTATAAGATTAAGCACGTTTGTCACATTAATATCAACTAATAATATGGATACCTGACTAAATTTGGTTTGTCCAGGCATTTTAGGATTAATAACAAGATCTTCAACCGACTTCGTTACCAAATAAGCTCTGCAAAAAAGACACTAAATAATCTAGAATTGCTTTTACAGCATGTGTATTCAGTACTACATATACACAGAAAGCTTATTATTACAGAAAATTTTATTCTACGAAATTGTTGTTCACTGTTACTCACTGTTCATAGTTTGTAATACCACAATCAATTCATTTAATAAAAAATTCTTCAGATTTTAAAGCAAATAAATAAACCTTAATACCCAAAGCTTAGAATGAAGTGAATCTTTAAAATATACATAAACTGACAAAAAGACTTGCATTACTCCTCAGTTGTTTGCATGCTGATTTTTAGATCACTCATCTCTCTTCTTTACTCTCTTGATCCCTCTCTCTTTCTCCCCCCCTCTCTCTTTAACACATTCCTCTTTTCTTGCTCCTTACTTCTCTCTCTCTTCTGTACTCTCTCTTTCTCATATTCTAGTTATTCAACTTTGCCACGTGAAATTTTCATGTGAAATTAGAAGCGCTAGCAACTTAATTATAATGCAGTTATTGCTGAAATCCCATTAAGTGTTCCTGTCACTGAAACAATATTTAAGCTTTGTATCTCATATGATAACATACCATATTTCAGATGGAAATAAAATTTTAGAAAAACCAAAATTACTGACTTCCAACAATCTTCAGCTGGCTTAGGGTAAGCAAGGCCTATTTCAAGTTACCAGACTGTTTGACTTCTAATAATGGACAGGTGATGGCACAAATAGTAAAACAAGGTTAAGCTTCAAATCCAAAATTATCTAAAAAGTGAAAATCTTTTCATGCAATACTTCTCACTATGAAGGTACAATAGAGTCTATCACACTAATGGTCTAGTTCACATATACTGTTTGAGTTCGTTTATTTAGAGAAATAAAATTTTTATGAGAATTAATACTATGTTAGTATGGAAAATCTTACCTACTATCAACAACATGGTAGATGAATCTGGATAGTACCAAAGCATAACAAAAGTATAGTGCAATATCATTAAGAAGCCGCCGCATTTTTCGTCGGTAAACGAGGCGTTCCCTGGTGGCAGCAATTTGCCTCTCATCTGGAGGTTGGTATTTCTCCCGACGCTGAAGCAAGCTAAAAATGTAGAAAGCTAAAATAGCTGTGGGCAAAATACACACAAAGTTAAACAAAATGTATGAGTATAGTGGAATGTTGCTACACGGTGTTCATTTTTCAAGTCAGCATTTACATTTTCTCAGATCAACAAAACTGGGAATGTTTTCTGTAATTATGGAAACTACAAAATCTACAAGGTAAGCATAAGCAAACAAATAAATTTTTTAATAACTTTTTATAAATTTTTCAGGACAAGAAAATTAACTAACTTTAAAAAACTTGAAGTATGAGCTGATTTAGACAAATTTGGTTGTGCACTAATTGATACTGATGGAATCCGAGGTCCAATACCTGGGTATATTTTTATCAGGTTATAGCAAATAGTTGAAAATGAAAGTACAATTTCTAGTTAATGTGTTTAGTAGTTATACTGGGTGATTTTGCATAAACTGTTCAAGGCCAGGATTATTTGCATCTCAGAAATTTCAGTTAGAACACTCTATTACTTTATATATGTAATAATATTTCTATTAGTGTCAAAGGAACAACAAAAAAAGTTGGCCATAGTTAACGCTGATAAAGAGGCCTCATTAATAAGAAATGATATACAGGTGGGATAATTAATAAAAATGATATGCATAGAAATAAATTACTATACAATATAATACGTATATTAGTACAATATGTTATGCACTAATAAGCAAAAGCATAAAAATGTGCCACACTAATAAACGAATCAACAAGTACTTTTTATATATGTTTGAACAATATCAGATATAACTATAGGCCTTATTTCCAAAATTCCAAGAAGCTGAAACACCAACTTGCATAATAAATTTTTGTGGGTGGCCAGAAGGCCTATACAGTCAGTGGCATTCTCTGCAAGTAGGTTTATGGTGAATATTTAAAAAAGTAGACGTTCATCTGCACTCAAAACATAAGAAGTGGCCAAGAGAATCAAATGGCTATCAGACTGTTACATCAAAATTCAGAAAGAGAAAAACATCCTATTTACAGACTATGCTTGAGCAAGAGTGTGAACAAATATCTATAACACAGTTGCAATAGGGATTGCTCACACGGTGCACGTAATTGTGACACTTATTTTTATAATGGAATATTTTTTCTCACCTTTGATAGGTACCAAAATAAGTTTGTTGACGATACTCTTCATCTTCCTGCAAAGGAACATTATAAGGTTCTGCCTCCAACTCTGGCGGCTTTCTAAATAGAAAAGCGAGAAATGCAGCCGTAAACAAAGCCTTTGTTGGTTCACTGATAAACAGGCTTTGAAAGAATGATGTCATCATGGAAATCAACCAGTCAACGCTTTTGTTATATCCGTAACTTAGTCCATAAAGCATGACTAGGTAAGAAGAAATTAATGAGGAAACAATAAGAACTGTCCAGGCAACATAGAGACACCACCAGGGTAACTTACATTCATGGTCACGAGTATTAATATGACTATTATGATCATTATGACGAATATTAAACAAGGCAGTGATGCCATCCCAAAAACCTCGTTCTTTTTTAATGTAGGTGTGTTTGTATCCCCACCAGTCATCAGTTCCGTATACGCTCGCGCCTCTCTTTCTCAGGTCTGCTTTACGTTTCAGAATTTCACTTTCAGCCACATAAGCCTTTCTAAACTCCTCCTGTGCACCTTTGCTAAACATTTTTGCCAACTTTACCAGCTTTTTGTTTGCGGTTTTGAGTTTTTTATATATTTCTTTTTCAGCTTTATCTTCTGAACGGTTAGAATTCCGCAACCAGGCTAACCAATCCTCTTCCTGGTCAAATTTTATTTCGCTTTTTCCTACCTGAAAAAAACGATTTTGCAAATGAAAGCAAGAACAAGTGCAAAACTTTAAAACATGAGTGTTGATAAACAGTTTTGTTATTCATATATGATATTTCAAGATGGTTATTGTTGAAATAATCAAATCAGCAATACAGTAGTCGCCGCTTAATAGACTCACTTTGGTACCGACGTGTTTTGACCCAATTAATCGACTGAACCTATTAACCGATGGGTGTAGTATTACTGCTATAGAAGTATGAGTCATCAGGTTACTATGCACTGCAAAGCTTTTAATTAATTTTAGAAACGAAGTACTGCCTAAATTCCTTTGTGCAGTTAAAAATTAGGAAAAAATATTTTAAAATATTAATTTATATAAGTGAATCAACAATAAATTAAAAATTATACTTTTCTAAATCACACTTTTCTCTTAAACCACACTTTTAACGCTGAAACCACTTCACAGTCTTTTCCTGTGCGTCGCCTGTTAGATGCAAGATTCTAATTTTGGCTTGCTGACTGCTCAATTTCTGATCATTTTTTCAATATTCAGCTGAGAGTACTTTAAGAAATTTTCGACTATGCTGCTGCACACCTCTGCCCCATCTTTGGAAGTTTATTGTACTGCTCTAAAATTTTCAGTTTCTCCTTAACTGATAGATCTTTACACTTATCTTTACACCATTTTTCAAACTTCTTAACTCTATGCCCTTATTTGCTGTATAGGAAACAAGGAATACTGGCTGATTACTGTACCTGCATCTTTGACCGCTAGGCAAGTGATTTAATGTTTAGCTTCCAGAAATTCTTTGGGTAACAAGGTTAATTGCAGTGGGTGAGCATGTAACAGATTCAAAGAAAAACCGCTACGCTAGCATATTAGCAAATGATAAACGTACCTGTTTACAAACAAAACGGTACTTAACATGATTGTTTCTACTTAAATAATGCACAAAGTCGAAGTACAGATGACATAAAAGCAGGAAAGGCTGTTTGGGCACATACAAATGACTTATTTTAAGTACGTGAAGGAAAAATATTGAGTCAATTAGGCGAAGTTATTTGAGTCAATTACCGTTAGTTTTGATGCATATTTGAAAGGAAGCTGCCCATATCCAGGTATTTTTGAGTCAATTAAGCGATTGAGTGTATTAACCTTGAGTATACTAAGAGGTGACTACTGTAGTAACATTTGTAAAATGTAGCATAGCTCTTTGGATATCAACAGTCAACATTCAAAAGCACTAATGCAAACACACAAAGTAGCAGATTGGTTTGCCAGTAACTTTGATATTTCTCAAAATAAACAATTCAACATATCATTATTATTTAAAAGCAGTTTTGGTACAATAATACTGATAAACCAAGTAATCTAATTAAGATTCCAATTGGTTGAGAGTGTTGTATTGGAAAATCATTTACATGAACAACATGAATGACCTATATCATCAACATTAACAAGTCTGAAAAAACATGCCTAATTTATTTAGCACAGAAATGTTTCCAAAACGTTTCCAACAGATGAGACCAATTTAGAAAAAAACATAACAGCCTGACAATACTTGGAAAAACAGCACGTTTAACAGCCCCAAAATGACGAACCCACGCGTATAGAAAGTTGTGGTTAGGCCTTACTTTTTCTAACATTGGTAATAATTCCTTGAACCGCTATTGGTCAAGATTTATAGACAAATTGCTAAGCAGACGAAATTTCCCAAGTTATTAAGTATGATGAAACCACAATGTGTAGCCTTAGTTGCAAACTAGTTAACATCCAGTTTGGTTAGTTTGATCAGCAACTTAAAAAAGTTAGTTTAATCTAAAAACCGCTTTAATATTATTTGGTTGCTGTACTTACCCATGAAGATACTCTAAGAAAAGATTCGGCAGCAAGTGAACCCGTCTGTTTGTCCCGAAATTGTTCCGCTACTCTTTCAATTGCATCTGCAGTTTTCTCTTTACTGTGAAAATATAAAACTCACTAAAACTGCATCTAAATGACAAATCTGAGAACCTGGAGATTTTAAACTGATTGCTTCAAAAAGATCGTCGAAGACTATTGAGGTTTTGGATGTGTTTAAAATTAAATAAAAATTAGCATATTCCCAACCAAAAAAGGATAATTTTAAAAAAAGTAATGTATTAAACTGACTGAAAGCAGCATTTTTTGGATCAGGTAAATGTATCTCTACAGCTCAGTCAACTTATCAGCAGTTGAGGACCTGGTGTCGAGCCCAAAAGCAGACCAATCCATCCCAGAAGTCTCTGTTTCATTTTGCAGTGTAACTGGCACGAACGTGTCTATCTTTTGAGGACAAAATGAAGCAAAAGCGGTCTTGGGGATAGCCGAGATGGATAGATGTGTAATATAATTAAGAAAAAGCTAAGTAAAAGCACTAACAGAATGTGCAATAGTAGCAGCCGAGAGAAATTGGTGGAGAATGCAGACAAAAAAGTTGTCTGCAGAATTTCCGATCCTAAGACTAGTAGAAACCAGTGAAGAATGGAATAGGTCAAGCAAGATTAAATATATCAGTATATATTGACATTTATACGAACATTGAATGTGTATATTCATGTAGAGAAACTTGTACAATTTATTTATAGCCGAGTAGTGCTAGTATACTTAAAACCAGCACATGTCAACAAATTAGCTTGCAACAGCATCACTAACAAAAGATTAATAAATCTTACAGCTCTCTAACAAATTCTGGGGTCTTGTCTTCATGGGTAGTTGTCCTGCGGAACAACTGGACTACAAGCAAATTAATTGGAAAAACGATTAAGTTGGTTTGTATACCTGCAATTAAAAAAACAAAAAAATTAAGAAATGACCACTCACCAAGCAATTCACTACAGACATTCCTAACATTAAGAGTATATGCAATCCTATACTAACATTAGACGTATACCTAGATGACAGCTTTATGTTTTTAGCCATAAATACGGCAATTGTTAAAAGAATGACATAACGTATAAACTGTATATTGTAAAATTGTATAAATAGTGAAGATTAAATGTAACAGAGTGTCAATTAATTATAAGAATTATGAAGAAATTAAGATGTACCAATAAGAAATTGTTGTATAGAAATTTTGAACTCCCCTATGGCAAGTTGATCTTCTGGTTTCTCAGTAATTCCATAAAACATAATGCTGGCTAGCATAGCATGAAGCAACAATGATAAGGCACATGACAATCTCTGTAAAGCCAAAAAACAGACAATTAAAATATGCAATGAACAGTACATAACATCAAAATAGTTAGCGCAGCACCAAGGATTTACAAGAAGTAAGAAAACATACCAAATATTGATCAAATATATGACATAGAATTTTAAAAAGATTGCAAAATTTAGGACAGGAATCTACAAAATCTTTTATATAGGTCTCATCACCATAACATTAATGATTGCCATTATTATTTAAAACTTGTTATATTTGCAATACTCTGTCCCTCAAAATATGGGGTAGATTCGTTTCCCAGAAAAGTTTTTGCCAGCTTAATTTTTTCCCCCGACAAAAAAACCACAGAAAACGTTTTTTTCAGAAAAATTTACTTCCCAGAAAAGATTTTTCTAAGAACAGTCATTTCCCAAATGTTATTTGCAGAACTGCCATTTCCCAGAAAATAAAATTCGCAGAAAAAACGTAATGAATCCTTTTAAAGCACGGTTAGATGATACGAAATAAAATCTAGTTCATTTATACTATGTTTATTTGGTATTGGTATTAATCAAATGAATGTTCATTTATTTTTTTGGAAAATTTTGAGTTGGTAGTTATTGATTATTTTATCGATTAACTACTATTAAAAAGTTTTGAGAACTATTAAATAAAAACGAAACACACATTCTGTATTATTGATTTACAGTACATAAAAGTAATAATAATAAGCAAACCATGGATAATAATAATAAGCAAACCATGGATAATTACAATCATTTCACCTAAGTGCATATGCTGAATCTGTAATTCAAACCACCGGACAACCAACTAAAACTAATTCAACTTAATGAATCAAGTCAACCAAACTCAACAAAGAAAACTGAAAAGCTTTAGAAGAGTTTGCCAAGGTAAGAGAGTCTATTAGTCAGGTGAAGCATTGAGGTTCACTCAAAGTTCGAGTACTTTAACTAATACTATATTCAAATGCAATACGAAATGTGAAAAAGAAAAAGTCCACAAAAGAAAGCACCACAAACCTGGACTCGTGTAAAAGCACTTTGTGGAGGTCTCCAAAATATGCTGGCCCACAGGTGATCATCTCTCAAATCTCCCACGAATTTATTTGTGAAGAGGTGAGAGAATTGCTGCAAAAAATTATAATCATTTTTAACAACAAATCATTATTTCTCATAACACTGAGAGTAGATCTTGTGATGAAGATGTTCCATTTATTTTCATTTTTCATTATGCATAGTCATAGTGATATATTCTATACTGGTGCTCAAACTGAATCCAATAAGCATGTGCTTGCTTTTAGCTCAGTGATATGTTGCATAATTGTCAAAATAGTGACACAAATGTGAGTCTTCATGCTCTAGTGACCATGTAGTTACCAACTAAAATTTGTAGTTTTTATTAGTTTATAAGGTAAATAACTAAGGTTTATATCATGAAATAGCTTTTACAATGCTAGTGCAAGTATTTTGTACTAGTTTAAGTATATATATCATATATATATGTATATAATACAGAAGATTGGTTAGCTGAGCTAATTAACTTCAGTAGTTCTTCAAGCTTGATAATCCGATTGTTTGATACTGTTGTAGTGTAAAAACTGTCAAACAACTATCTATTTTCTACTACAAACTTATTTCAGTTTGCAGATTTTGTGTTTCTACATTATAATTAGAATTAACTGACTTTGACTATTAAATGACAGAACGATTATTAGTTTTTTGCATTTTAAACATTATTTGACAAGATATACTATGTTATTGTAATAGCTCCATTATTGTATTCTCTTTACTTGAAAACCTCTCAAATGTTAGTTTCAAGCAACAGTAAAGTTAAGCAAAGTCAGATCTGGTTGACTGAAACAATAAATGGTGCTTGCTAAAATAACTGCTTTTGGGTGGTTTCACAAAGCCACTATTTATTTCACTGAGAACACCCAGGTGGATATGTGCCCAAATATGGTCAAGACATTTTTGGCAGTTCAACAAACTATTACCATTAATGAGTTCAATTTCATATCTTCCTCTGTGTCTCTCTCTCATGCATGCATGCGCACATGCGCCTGCCCATCCACATGCTTGCACACACATACACAAGACATTCACACATGGTCATGCACACACACACGTTCATACACATACACAGGACACTCACACATGGTCATGCATGCACACGCACACAAACACGCACCTTCATACACATACACAGGACACTCACACATGGTCATGCATGCACACGCACCTTCATACGCATACATAGGACACTCACACATGGTCATGCATGCACACGCACCTTCATACACATACACAGGACACTCACACACGCACACAGCAAACCATTATCATGAAACAAGACTGGCTGTGAATGGTTAGACAACAACTTATAAAATGGCAAATTGTATATAAAAAATACTTGTGCAAGATTATAAAGTTACCTTCAACTGATTTTCACCAGCTGGCTTCAATGTACAATAAATGGTCTTAGGTCCACGATCAACGGCTAGCCAGTTATTGTAGATAAAAAACCAAGTATGGTCTGTCTGTATATCCTTTATGATGATTTGTCTCAAAAACCTTAAGTAAATACTGTTGTTATGTAACCAATCCTTATTATCTCTCATTGCTCTATTGCAGAGAAACAAAAAAAATCGTGCATTTAGCAGTTGTCATTGGCCAGCTGCTTATTATCTGTAAACTAAAACTTTACACAAGGAAGAGGTTGCTTTTCTTGATAAATGCTGCTTCATAACTTGTAAAATAGACATTACTAAAGCATTTACAGCATGAATATATAGGACAGGCATGTTACTCTTGTTCAAATAATAAAAGCTAGAGCACTTTTGTTTATGATAATTTGCATAAAAAACAATTCAGGAAAATTTATCCTACATAAATTGTATATCAAAATGCCTGCCCTACATAACAGTTAAAACATTTCTTGTGTAAAATCGAGTGCTATTCCAAGCATGTACTTACCAAGAAGGATTGTCTCCTTTATTGTCATGCCAAACTTGAAGAGAATGCAAATTTCCCAGGCAATGTGGTGTGGTCATTACAAACGAGTCCTGGGATGCTTTAGTCATGATAGGTCGATTTCTATCAAAAAGTGCTATTGGCAAACTTTGTCCTACTTCTCCTAAGAAAATAAAACAAGTATATAATACATTTGTAGTGTAATATATTTCCTTAAAAAGTAGTTTTGCGGCCAGTACTTTTCACAAACCTTTAAACACATTCGTAACCATTATTGAAGTAATATTATCTAAATAATCTACTAACAAACACTGGTATCTATGCTATTCATATCATTTAACAAATCATTTGTTTGATTGGTTCCACAATTGATACAATGAATTACAAGCAACAGATTGATAACATTAGTGATCTCATCATAATCTTATTTAAGCAATATAAAAACTTTAAGGAACCTTGTAGAACCACTGTAACCAAAGCAGTTGTCTGGGCATCTTGTCTCATACCAGTATGTGTTGTTATAAGATATGTGTACGTGTCAAAGAGATTGTTCTCTTCCAAAACTGTCACACCCAACTGGAAATATAAACAAAATTTAATTGAAAAGCTAATTTCACTACTACTGATGACAAAAAATGCATTTCACTCCAAAGTTTAACTGCTTAAGCTGTACTATGCTGCTTACTGAAATCATACTGTATAAGTTTATTCCATTATTCTCGAATCTATTCCTTATTCAAGGCCAATTAATTCAAGTTACTGTATCACTATTAGACGAGATAACAACATTATTTTTTTGCAAGTAAATGCCTTTCTTTTCCTCCTCATATTATTGTCAAAAATAAAAAAATCCTGAATCAGATCTGATCTTTCAATTCCAGCTTAAGTAACAGCTAGAGCTAACAAGTGTGCACATGGATAGATGTAAGTATGTTAATAAAGAAAGTACATCGTGAAGGCTTATATATTAATAAAAACAACAACAACAACAACAACAACAACGACAACAACAACAACAACAACAACAGCAACAGCAACAACAACAACAGCAACAATAATAATCTTTTTATTTATCTTGCAACACACGCACAGTTATAATGCAATTAAATTTGAAACAAAAATGTGAAGAAAGAGCAGCGAAAGACCAATTTGCATCTATTCAGCTGCCCTTTGGTTAGTGATGAATATTTTTATAGGTGCTATGCTACAATGTATTAGTGTTAGTACTGCTTATAATAAAAATTTAATTGTTACGAATGACATTAAAATGATCTGCTTATAACATCAAACAAGAACTGAAATAAAGATCTGACAACAGAAACATAATAACAATGGCAACTGAAATATACTTTATAACACAAGCATAATTCTTAGACATAAGCAAGCGAATGTATAATGGAGTCATTAAAAATTAATGATCTGAGGTAAAATAAATAGGCAGACAGTTTAAACAAAAAGACAATGGCAAAATGTCCACCTAGTTTAATAGCATATAAATAACTAACCCGTATTACATCCTCCCGATCCTTTCTTCTTGCATAAATCAACACAACAAAGTACAGCATCCATATGAACAAAACAAACACGACAATGACGGGGTTATTGAAAAACTCGGCAAACAAGACAATGTCTTTGAAAGGATGGATCTTGTTTGGCATGACAAAAAAACGTCCAGCAAATGTAGACATGTGGAGGCACTGACAATGGATTTTGTTCCATGTCCTGTTAGGCCCAACCTGTAAAAATGGCTTCATGAAGTGTTATGATATTATTGCATTGTAAATCAAACAGAACTAGGCAAAATTAGGCTGACAAGGCCAAAAATGACTTTTCAAACATTTTTTCAACTGCTGTGAGATTTATGAATTTGTTTGTTATATTATATAGGTGCCTATGGATAAGTAATAAAATAGTTCAAAAATAAAATTTGAAAGTAATTACTTGTCTTTTAACACTATCGTTTCTACAAAAAGTTGCACTGGTTCTGATAACAACTGCAAGCTTTTATACTATTTCCTACGGAAAACATGGTTTCAATTTAACATCACGTTTTGGTGCAACACAACAGCTTTGTTCAGAAAACTCTACAGGATACATGAACAAGCAAAAATTTTGATCAGCAGGCATTTTTAATTGGGCGAAACTGTTTTCTTTAGCACAAATCCATGCAAGAAGTTCCATTCATCGACAGATACCTCGCAGTGATTATAACCAAATGAGGGAAGTAAATTTTATTGTGAATACTAGAACTTAAAGTTTTGATATGTGTTTAACAGTAACTGCACTTTTTATCAACAAAAGTGTTAAGCTAATGATTACAAAATCAGCATTACCATACAGTTCTCAGAAGACCATTGTTCCAATGTGAAATTCCAGAATAAACACTGAAAGGAAGCAAAACTTATTTTGAAGTTTACACGCGCCAGTTCTGGATCTGAAAAAAGTAAATATTTACACTTTCACACAAAAGTAATTACAACAGGTTTCTGTTTATAAGAGATTTTATTAACTATAACCATAGTAATGTACAGTATTAGAAATCCAGAAGTTTTACGTGATAAGTACGATTCTCATAGACAAACAAGCACTTCACATTAATAATATTTTCTGGCACCTTTTGTGGAAGACAATTATAATTTAATATTTTTGTAAAACTTACAGTTTTCTTCACTTTCAAAGTTTCTGCATCTCGAATTAACTGTGATAATTACTTATAAACAAGCTCTTTCCTGTATTAACATTTGAAGAAACCTCTAAAGCATACAGGAAGAACTCATTTATTTTCACACCACAAAGTTTTCAAGTTATCTTCACAGCTTCTTGCAACTATGAGACAACACTGTTAAATTTTAGAAATCTAAAAGCAATTACCACACAAGGATGCTGCTATGCTATTATTTTTCAAAGGGAAAAGGAAAAAAGTGTCCATGAACATCAAGTATCGCCCATGCAGGGCGCCGCAAGTCCTAGCTAGTGAAGCGCCCTTTTCAGTAAAAATAATGCGACAGTTCACATTTGATATTAATAGTAAATATACAATACTGACTTGGAAAAGTTTAAAACGTTAACCCAGCATATGTAAGAAATATTTCAACTGACATGCTATTAAATTTGAAACCGAGTATATTTTTTCTGGAAGAGAGACTAATTTGATGATTGCTTTGCTAACATACTACAATAGCCGCCGCTTAATAGACTCACGGTTAATAGACTCAATCTCTTAATTGACTCAAATAACTTCGCTTAATTGACTTAGTATTTTTCTTTCATGTACTTAAAATGTGCGCAAACAACCTTTCCTACTTTTATGTTATCTTTACTTCCCATTTGTGCATCATATATGTAGCAACAATCATGTTAAGTACCGTTTTGTTTTGTTAGTATATGCTAGGTTTTGCTTTGAATCTGTTACCTGCTCGCCCACTGCAATTAACCTCGTTACCCAAAGAATTTCTGGAAGCTAAACATTGAATCACTTGCCTAGCAGTTAGCTTTTGATGCTCTTGTTGCAAGCCATGCTTTCAGCATAATGAGTTAAGAGCCAAAGATGCAGTTACAGTAATCAGTCAGTATTCGTTGTGAATTACAAGAGTAAACATCACACAGCAAATAAGGGCATAGAGTTAGGAAGTTTGAAAAATGGAGCATAAGCATAAAGATCTAGCAGTTAAGGAGAAACTGAATATTTTAGAGCAGTACAATAAACTTCCAAAGATGGGGCAGAGGTGTGCAGCAGCACAGTTGAAAATTTCTCAAAGTACTCACGGCAGAATAGTGAAAAAACAATCCGAAATTCAATCAGAAATTGAGCAGTCAGCAAGCCAAAATGAGTATCTAGCATCTGACAGGCGATGCACAGGAAACGACTGTGAAGTGGAGTCAGCGTTATAAGTGTGGTTTACAAATGCAAGAGAAAAGTGTGATTTAGAAAAGTATAATTTTTAATTTATTGTTGATTCACTTATATAAATTAATATTTTAAAATATTTTTTCCTAATTTTTAACTGCACAAAGGAATTTAGGCATTACTTCGTTTCTAAAATTAATTAAAAGCTTTGCGGTGCATAGTAACCTGATGACTCATACTTCTATAGCAGTAATACTACACCCATCGGTTTATAGGCTCAGTCGGTTAATTGGGTCAAAACACGTCGATCCCAAAATGAGTCTATTAAGTGGCGACTACAATACTTTAAACAGTCATCAAGAAAAACTTGCAATTTAAATAAAATGGTTGTCGAAGGAAAATGCAAGGTAAGCATACATGTCTAATTAATAGTATGACAAATTAAATTTTACGAATACCTATAGGAGTATAATCTGCACTAAGAAAGCACGGTATTGTCTGAAGATTGATGTTAGGAGGTCCCTCTAGCCATGTCATGCAAGGACAAGTAAACTGATGATATTGTTTCACCAAGATAACCTAATAAAGTATTCACAAAAATTCACTTTCAAATACAAGTAAATGTAATGGACTGACAATCTAATTGGCAAATTTCACATTCACAATAACATTTCATAAAGTACCACAAGTGTGCTTGCAAAGCAAAAACATGTGCACATCAGCAATTATGCTTTCTTAGTTACTTGTGATCTATGTGCTTCGATGTTCTAAAACACGACATGTCAATGCAACTTGTTGATGCCAAATACTCCTGTCAGCTGCAACTACATACGATTGTACTAAATTTGGAGTTGTACTTGCTAAGCCTTTCGCAGAACAATTAATTATTAGGCTCTTAAAAACATTTATAGCTAAAAATGACACAACTACATTAAAACTATTACTTTACAAAGTTAAAAACATGCCAAACGTTTTGACAAACTACTGCTGTCACCAACAATGGTAAATTTACAAACATACAAACAGTTTATATAGGCAGAACCCATTATGCAGTTAACAGAAGGTAGTTAACAGAAGCCAAATAGGCAATGAACAAGCAGACCAGTAAAGAAATTGATACAGTAACAAATAGCTAAGAATTTGAAAATAAAGTTAAAGGAATTGAACTGCTTTGTACATTAAGATAAGGCTTATTAGGGTATATAGATAAACTTTCTTTTATTAGTAAGTCTCAGTTATTTGTAGCTCTGGTCGTAACATTAAGATTATCAAAACCAGCTTTGTGGCTAGAGGCGCAACTATGGTCATTAATCCTGAACTGAGGAGACTTTAAATTTTTTGCCAGTTTTAGACAAAATATCCAAATGCTCACAAATTCTTACTGTGAAGAGCTTAGCATTCAAGTATGTTGTTTAATGCTTAGTGCTAGTTACTAATGCATTACTATCGATTCGTGCATAAGTTATTGTATCAATTTCTTCATTGATCTGCTCTGCCTATATAAACTGGTTGTATGTTCGTAAATTACCACTGATGATGGCAGCAGTAGTCTATCGAAACGTTTGACATAATATTAGCTTTTTACCTTTGTAAAGTGAAAGTTTAAATAAGGTTGTGTTGATTTTAACTATGAACATTTAATTATGTGAGTAGTTGGCTATTGTTGACATAAGAGCTTTATGCAGCATTGTAGGAAGAAATGATTCTGGGCAATCGTAATGCACATCTAGTCCAAAGCAGTTTTCTTATTTGGATCTGCTTACTCCAAAGGCCTTTCTTCATAACTTCAGGCCATTTGATACCAAATAACTTGTACGAACATAAATATATTTTTGTTGTTCAACTTTTATTCTTCATAGTTCGTACTGTACTTTAATTATTGCAAATGTCCTCAATCTTTATGTTTCATAAGGATCATTTTAATATCAAGCTCATCACTCTATGTCATTTCTGACCTGAGATGATCTTTGTTTGAGATGAACACTGAAAGTTAGTCTACAAAAAAAAAAAACCACTGTTAAAGTTTGCATTGTTTTTGTCCCATTTCTAAAAAAAATCTTTTAGTAAAATTACAAAAATGCAGTACTATGGGTTTTGTAAGAGCGTCTTGAAGTCACGTTTGAAAATGGTTGTTAGAGTTGGCTTGACAACAAGAAGCACTGCAAGCAAAATGGCTGCTTCCATGAGCTACATACCATGAGTTACAAAATACAAGTTTTTTGCAACCGAAATACTACCCTTTTAGGCAGAGAAGCTGGATGGAAGTTATAAAGTTATTCAATTTTTAGTATTTTTAAAACATTTTATTAACAATTTGATAGAAGAATATTAAATCCCAATATGTTTTGCATTTAGTATAGTGATAAGCAAAACATTGATTGACTTGTTCTAGTTTGAACGATCATAACCAAGTTTTAACTATAACAACTTGTGGACGGTTTTGGCTTACATACATGCATGTATGAGAATAATTACTTTTGCTTTTTATTTATTATAAATCTACATAAAAAGTAAATTTATATAGTCAGATTGCAAGAGTAAATCATGTAATGTCTCCTTTCAAAACACAGAGCTTGAGATTAGTGAAACTAGTTTTCTCCACCAGGGACTACCTTTTCGAGCAACCACTTTGGGTCTGGTCCGGTATTGTCATGCCAAACACTGATACTGTTTATTTGCCCCACATCTGTTTCCTCAATTTGAAACCAGTCAACTCTGAAAGTAAATAGCACCATAAAATATTTATATTGCTAATTTGGCTAAAAAAGATAAGTGAGGAGACTAGAAAAAACTGAGAGACTTGCCACAGAGATCTTCAGATATAACAGATACTGAGTTTAAAAATCTATTCTACCTATATATCACACACGCACGCACGTACGCACACACACACGCATGCACACACACACACACGCACGCACGCACCCCCCCCCCCCCAGACACACACATGCAAATACAACACTGATGTGGGCAATATCAATATGGGTCTAAACGTGTTACACTAAGTCTTGTAAATACATTTCTCTCACAAAGCTGTTGAACATGTATACATGTATGTCCAAATTAATTCTTTCAAGTCTGTTCATACAAATCTGCATTTGTTAAAATGCTGAAAGATCCCTGTTTGAGGTTCTGAAAGTAACAAAGTGTCTTTTTAAAGAACTCGCCTTGGAGCAAGATGCATGGCCTAGTGTATGTGGTGTCATCTTGGCAACCGAAGTTAAAAATGACTGGCTAACTGACTAACCAAGCTGATTAGTGGGCGGATAGATCAACTGTATTAGGTTTTACTCTAACCATGCTGAGAGAGAACGTATACACAGCTAAATGTGTTTATTGACTAGTCCTAAATCTCGAGTCATAGACTTGATAATGACTCAGATTCCTATTTCACAACGACCATTCATTTTTGAATTTTATGCCATTGAATGTTTGCAGGATTTCGAATTGTTTAAAAAAGCCATACAGCCCAGTATTCTTCCATTATGCCACATAAAATCATAAATTTGGTTGTGATACCAAGTGAAAAAAGAGCTTAAAATTACTTCTATAATGTACAATCAAATACACCAAACATGTATACTGGTACAACACATATAATACTGGTATAAATTAGGCTACCAAAAATTATTACTACACTATATTATTACCAAAAAATAGCCAAATTTCGATTGTGTACATGTTAACAATTACCAGAACTGTAAGCTGCTTTACAGCTCTTTTAAATTAATAAACAATAAACACATCATGTAATATACAGTGAAAATGTAGCAGCTTACACTGCCCGGTGAAGGTTAGTCACGTGTAGGTTAAATGTAGTATTTCCTGGGACTCCGACTAAAATTACAGCATTTAAAACTTTTCATCACCGTATAATTTGCTGTTTTCGTTTGCTAAAAGAATCAGTTTCTACAGTGTAAAGTAACTCTCTGAATAACGATCCTGAAGCTCACTGAGCACTACTAAAACTTACTGTCCTCGACTGAAGTCGCGTATAGTGCTGTCCAAGGCTCTTCCATAAGTACTGTTCAAACTGCCATGAAGAGAAACAGCCACAGTTGCAGCGGTTCCACTAAACTGCACATCAGCTGTCAGCAATGCAATGTGATAGAGAACATTACCAACTGTAAAAAAAGAAAATAAATGATTTTCTACATTGCAAAAGGCATAATAAAGACCCTTCACAATAAGTGAGAATTTCGTAATGCCAAGGCTATTCCAGTATTTTATTAGCACTAAGAAAAACAGTTTAACAGCTAACATATAGCATGTTTAATATTTAATCACAAGCTGCAACTTCACAGTGGGATAAAGTTCAATCTGCTATTGCTGCCCATAAGCAAGATGAACTGTTAGGAGGCAGATATTTGAATCTAAGATAAAAAACAAGCATTCTAAAAGCAATAGATGCTAGAGCACATTCACATTAAAGCCTTTCACAGGGTTCGCGACTTCAGTGATCCGAAGATGTCGCCGAAGATGCACCGAAAGTTTGCCAGACAGTTGCAAAAAAGTGGAAAAATTATCGACTTTGGAAATTTTTTAAATGATGTATGAAGTTTGTCACCGAAGTCGCAAGACTAGTGGTGGGTGATACCGCTGATTTAATGAAGAGGCGATTAACGATTACTGTGATTGGGCTTCGGCATCTGTACCTGACATGGGTGTCTATATACAGATTTGTGTTTCTGTCACTCAGAGTTGCAATGAATAAACGCCCAAGTCTCTAGAATCTTCAGCAGCATATACTTTAGTTATTATAGACCTTCCCTATAATAGAGTATGAGACACTTATCACGTTTTATTTAAAAAGTTTCCTTAAATTTATTTGCGAGAAACTTCTGAAGTAACTTACATTAAAATACTTATTTTTATAGTCAGCAAATTTGTTAGGCTTCTGGTCATGCTAAACTGATAAAACTTAACTGGAGTCGGTGTGAGAAGGTGTAGTTATGTTCACTTCCATGATTTTACCACGTTAAAAATTATTTCAAACAAATTTTTATTTTTTTGTATTTCAAAATTTATTATAAATTTATAGGCACAAAAGTAATTGTTTATATTCAATCACTTAACAAAGTAATTGATACTATTGATATTAAGTAATCGAAGTAATCTTGTAAATGACCGCACCCACTACTACTCAAAATTCAATACCTTGCCAAAGCTTCGCCAAACTGTCATAGTTGTAGTAACATGTATCAGATCTGTGAAAATTTGTTGCCAAACGTTGGAACAATTTCAGAATCTGCAAAAACTTGGCAAAGATTTTGTGGCATTTTGGTGGACCTTGTGAAAATTTCGTGATATTGTAGTGATCATAATGTTTTGACTGTTTTGCGAATGTTTTGTGACAGTCGCTTTGTCGCACAAGTGTCCCTAAAGTCGGCAAAGATAACCAAAAAATTGCAAATTTCACACCACATTTTTGCTCAAGAAAAACACGAAATTCGCAAAAGTGCAACGAAAGTCACACAAACTTCACACAAATGGTTTGAGACAAAATACATTCGCATAAATATTTTGGTGACAGTTGGATTTAGGAAATTTTTATTTACCTCAAAAAAGTTGAAGTCCTGTGAAATCCTGCCTTAAAAGATACTTAAAATAAGAGGTTCATGACATGCTAACATGATCTCCTTGCTAGAGAGTACCAATGTTAGGCCATGTTATTATTCCGCTTAGCTTTCTAACAAAACATACCATTTGCTGCAGGTACTGGCTCTTGCACATCGTTAGTCAGCTCATCTTCTGGCCATAATATCTGATCGCACAAAGAGACATTGTGAAACTGTTGCATAAATTTTTTGCATTTCTCCGGTTTAGCTTTTGCACAGTTAAAATGTTCCTGATCGCAGAAAGCAAGACAGTCACCCAGGAGTGCTGAATCACAACGTGGCTTACACAAACGACACTCGCCGTTGCAGTTCGCAAGTTCGCGATCACACCTCGCCTCGCCTTCTGCACTGCAATTGTAATAAAGGTCCTTACAATACTGCCTTTTAGGAAGGAGAAAAAGCGTTTCAACACATAACAAATTTCTCTTTCTTAAACAAACAGCAGTCGATTCGCATGTACCGTTCGCAGCATTAGTACAGTTAATTTTCCTTTGACTGCAGTAATAGCTACAAGTTGAGTCATTCGAGAACACTTTGCAACCATCCACACAGTACCTGAAATATATGTCACATTTGTTCAAGTTTGATAAATTACATTTGACTTGTCGCCTAATGCAGACCTCCATTGCTTTTTGGCAGTAAGCTACCCAGTCGGGATAACACGGTTGCTTCTCCATGCAAATATCAATGCCGCATGACAGGTACGTTCTAGTTCTGCAATCGTCATCATTCACGTGACACTGGTCAACGTTGCGCTGTTCTCTACACTCATCTGTTTTGGTCGAACACATTTGTAGTGGTTTGTAGCAGGAAGGATCGTTATACGAGTCAAACAAAATCCCCACATACCATACGTCTGGATGCTCCTTATCATTGTACACGTTTATAGTGCGAAATTGGTAGTAAGAAGCATGGTATGACTCGTTGCGTGAGCTCGGAATGTAATGCACTAGAGATTTTTTCTTAAAATCATCAATCACCGGTTTGCTAGATCTCTTTAAAACTACCTGTAATCAAACGTGGTCAAAGAAATTAAGCAGGCACTTTACAAAATAGTTATCAATAATATGTCAGTGTAACAATCGGAAACATTAAATTTTACTAGTTAATGCATTTCGAAAAAAAAAAACTCCACAAAATTCCAGTGCAATTCTGTACAAAACCTAAAAAATAAATGCAAATATTTTATAACTGTAGAATTATGTTTAGTTACTGTTTTAGCAAAATATTCTGATGCAATGCCAGAGAACAAGCTGTCAAAAACAAGATTAGAGTCCCTTCAAAGCACCATACCTTAAAAGAATTAACAATTTTACATGCACGATCGCCTGACTGTCCAGGTTTGTCTCGAATTTTGTTCATTCAAATGTTTTGTTTGTTACAGGCAAACTGGGAATTATTTAGGACAATAAAATTACACAATGTTTTATAACTGAAAACAGAAGGAAAACAGGCCTACATAAATGCAATAATAAATATTTTTTCACTTAATTATAATAATAATCATGATAATAGTAATAATCTTTATCCAACGTCGGCTTTTTTGAATGAACAATTAACATAAGCACCAAAGAGCTCTTGGGCCGTCTGTAAATAATAATCTATATAACAGAGGCTATCATTACTCGAAATACCACATGCCAATCAGAGTAACTGCAGATACCATTTTTAAAAATACATACCATTTTGGTACGACCTCGCCACTGTATCAAACTCACGACCTCCCAGACAGAAAGCAGATGCGTTACCATTAGACTAAACTCTCTGCTAGTCATGTGATGTCAAATATTTCTTTTATATTATATTTATATTGCTATACAACTACATCATTATTATTATTGTTCTAATTAAATTAAGCAAAAAATGTAAGTTGGTTTAAATTTTACAGCTTTAAAAATCCATCAATATAAAAACCACTTGCACTTATTTAATCATGTGCCTAAATGGTGATATGACCTCCAATATCAAATACTTATGAAATAAAGTGTGTTGTGTGTGTGATTTTCTGTATGTTTCCATATAAAGCAGGTCTTCACATGCATCAAAATTGCTTCCTTCGGTTTGAGAAAAATTGTCCTACCACATCGAGATCTATACTAAGAACAGCAAAATGTGTGTAGCGAAGATAAAAAATCAGCTTACCAAGCCAAGACAGAAGATTAATGATTGAACTGGTCCTGGAGTAATCAGGTAGTAGTTCTAACATTGACCAGATCACATTTTTATTCGAGCAATAATTCTACAAATGTCCTTTACGAGTACTAAGGTACACATTAAATGTCCGAAATTACCTTAAGTAAAACGTCCTCAGGCAAATTTAGAAAAGATACACTTCCATAGCTGTTTCCATTTATAATAAAACTGTGCACAGTAATATCTTTATCTGTGTTTAAGCGTGGATGTATAACAACATTTGTTTCACTTTCAAGAACGTCTAAAATAAAATGAAAAATTTCAATAGATTTGGTGTCCTTAACTGAATACACATAATTTTTTTTATAATTTATAAATTCGTGGGCTGAGCTGAGCTTCATCTTTGAGTCCATCAATCATATCTATAATTAAAATCGGAAATATAATTTATTAAGACCAAACTAGCATCGTTTACCTTGATTAAACAGACATTGGGGAAAACTTGTATGGAAGCATATTAGAACTTGCAACTTCAATATAATGAATAGATAGTTGGGTAAAGAAAAGACCAACAAATGATTCCGAATAAGTTACTATGTGTAAATGAGTTGAGTCCTAATTACTCTAAACATGCTTAGCTTATTACACTTACGTACACTGCTACAGATGCTGCAGATGCTACAAATTAAATGAAATGCAAAAGAAGTCAATTAAGACCAATAAAACACTGAGTTTATAAATGTACCTGCTTTTCTTTTTTGCTTGTAACGAAGAATGTGAAAAACCAGAAGCAAAAGCTGTAAGGCTGATTTAACTTAAATCTTAATAAAGCCTAAAACACTCACAAATAAATTTATATTAATTGGGGAAGTCCTAGCATGAATACTACATAAAAACTGTTAGATGAAGAATGCCAGTGAAATTTCAGTTTATAACATACTACTTAACCTTTAACCTTGCTACTTTAGTTATTTTACTTTGAAAAATGACAAATAAAGGCACTATACAGACTGTAAAAGTACTGGCACAGTAAAAATTGGAAATACCAATTTACTATTGAAATTTGCAATTGTTACATGCCCAATCTTTAAGATTGCTTCACCGCAATTGACCGATAAAAATGACATTCTCCAGGCTAATGGTTCAAATTTCCTATTGTCACTTTAAGAAAAAGAGCAAACAGTGTCTTTAAAGAAGAATGCAACCATTTGTATCAAAAGTAAAAGAATTGTCTCCAAAAAGAATGGAAGAGCACATTGCACTGGATAAAGACTGAAGACATATGCCTATTGAAAGATTTATATGAATAAACTGTAAAAAGTATTTAACTTTTACGGATGCCAACTGAATTCCTGCACTCCTTAGCTATAATTTCTCCCCTAAATCATTTTTAAACAATTAAACTTTACAGCTCTTTTCCTGTTGCCACCAGACTTATAGAAAAAGCCATAATTCACATGCATGCACCTATACCTGGTACTTCTAAGAAATAATGTATGGGATCCGTCAAATGCCCCTCATGGTCAGTGTCATTGTACTGTTTGCTAACATCTATGCTGACAACGGATGTATTTACCAGTTTTGAAGTGTTATCCCAGTTGTATGGATTAGTGTGCATGCTTGCCACCTGTAAATGTGTCAACAAGTATGAATGTTTACCAGTATTAAAGCTTTTCTGTTTTTTATTCAGTTACAAAGCTAAAATCCAGGTTCATTACCTTCACAAAAACAAATTTTTAAATTTAATGACATAACAATTGTGGACATACAGCTTGGCTTGATTTACAACATGACAAAATTTAATAAATTTTTATAGTTCTATGATTTTTAATTAAATAAGCCGTTATTATGAGATATGCATATTACTTGATTGAAATTTCCTTATTCAGTCTGATTATTTAACAGGTTTTTCATGCCACTGATCCAAAGTCTAAAATCTTTGTTATAATATGTCTAATATCTTTGTTGTTGTGTGACATTTAAATAAACACATATCTATGAAAAAGGCATTGCAAGAAGGACTGTAAGTTTAATAATTCCAGGACAGAAGTGCAACTTTTACAATACAATCAATACTTAAACTGCAATAACTTATTTGTTTTTGCTCATTCTGAATGAAAATACAATATTTTGTGGAGAAATGTGCAAAACCACAACCTAGGAGGACCCAAGTCAAATATTTAGTTGTGAACAAAGCGAGTATGGCACTGCATGCTAATTTCAGGTGTAGCACGAGCGGTAAACCTTTTGTTTATATTTACATAATTAATATCTAGATATTGCTTATTCAATGTTTTTAACAATAAAAAAAACAAGTTAAAGCAGTTAAGTATACGCAGACGTCAGAAAAAGTCTTTATGTTGAGTTGCAAGTCAAGTTATTGATGTCTAAGTCTAAGCCGAATAAGTCCAGTTGGCGACTCTGAATTTATTCCGCGACTATCTTTGAAATATCGAATAGGAAATAACATTTACAGTTTTTCATGTAGAACATTTAAATTTTAAATGAATGTCACAACTTTAACATTTATGTATCATATGGTAACAACCTTGATGTCATGAACTTCACTATCTTCTCCATCAAGGAATGTTAAACTAGAGGGTAATTTAAAGTGCGAGTCACCTTCAATGGTCACCTCAGATCCTGAAATATTAACAAAGAAGTTCAACATTTCATAAACTAAAAAAGGCACAGGGGCAGTAGGAAGAAATTTAAATGTGACTGTCAGTAATTATTTGCCCTGTCGTTTGACTTTTTGTGTGTGTGTGTTTCACTTAACGTGTGAGTGAGGGCGCACCTAAGTGCAGGTGTGTGTGTGTGTTTCACTTAACGTGTGAGTGAGGGCGCACCTAAGTGCAGGTGTGTAGGTGTGTGTATTTTTGCAAGCCAAAAAATGATAACACACTAAGTATATACAACTATGCATTATTCTGGTACTCCAGCTCTGCTTCATGACCAAAGCCACTCCCATACCACGGCGCCTCCCAATGCAGAGTTTACAGATGAATAGTTGTAGTCACAGGGATTTACCGTAAAGCCACTTGCAAGTGCAGGTTTATATACATTTTTCCTATAATAAAACAGCCAGGGCCAGTACGGAAAATTAAAGTGTTCAGAAATGATCTCCCAGTAGTCATCCAGCCATTTGAGTAAGCCTTATACAATGAAAAAGCTTTGCATTTCATACAAATATGTTTGTTTTTCATTTACAAGTCCTAAGCTTTTGTGTTAAGCTTTTTCTCATATCAATTAAATAGGTAATTACCAAACCACAGGGAAATGCATATCATACTACATATAAAAATCATTGAGTTATTGTGGTTCTCCTTTACTTGAGTCAGCATAATGCTAATTAGTGATTATCATTTGCCACTAAGACTGGCACATCACATTAGCCAACAAAAACTGAACTAACATACATATCAGTTGAAAACAGCACAGCTTTGTCACTAGAAATGTTTTAGTAATAAAATTACACATATAGTAATAGTTAATCCATTTTTAACAGTGTTGCCATGTCAAAAAAGCGTCATAGCATAGTTACCTCTTAAATGACGTGCTCTCTGACGTTCAAGACTAAGAGTAAGAGACACCGTGTTAAGGATAACTGGCTCATCCCCCGGAACAGCATTCAAAAAAATTGCATCAGAAACCAGATCAGTAAAGTACACAAACCGCTTTGTTATGTTCTTTTGCTAAATAATACAATATAAAATGTTGTTAGGAATTTTGCCAAAAAATAACCTTAAAATTAGCAATTAATACTGCTAGAACAGTATCCAATAGTGTACTGCGTATTTTGCCGTATCAGTATTTAGTCCCGTTTCATTAAAAAGAAATGGTCGATAGCACACTGGCAAATAACAGTAAGAGTTAATGAAACTCAATTATCAAAGATAGAGAAAAACACAAAATATTTAAAAGTTTAATCCCGTACAAGTTAAACTGCTGATGTACTGAAAACCCAGCATACCACTCGGATAAATATTCGACCACAATGATTTTTTAAATGACAAAACAGAAAAACTGCACCCAAGAACATAAAGCAGAAAAAGTGCTGAAGTTGAAAAATGCAAAAATAGAATCTACAATGTGTGCATACCAACTACACACTTTTTCACAAGAGATAAGTGACTATTAAATTAATAAAGTGTAATTCAGCTTTTTTCATTTTAATCAAATTCCTTCACAAACTGATGTCATATTCTAATTTGATACTTGAACTTTAAATGCAAGTGAACAACAATTAGAATTGCAGTCATTGAAATTATATATGCTTAATCAGCTGAAACCTTACTTGCTCTATTATCTCTTCTGTGGACCGAGTGTCGGGAATGACCACAGGTTTTCCTATGCCAAGCTCATCTCTGTTGCCCCGTACAGCTTTTAGAGTTTGATTTATTGAAGCACTAAGAACGTTTCCAAATGCACTAACAACAAATCTGGAAAGAGAAATTCAAATAAGTATCCACAGTATAATTCCTCAATTTACCAATAGCACAGGTCAGCTTCGTATGAATGAAAATGTGAAATTATTTTTATCAGCTTCGAAATAAATCACGTAAAAAATCGGCTCCTTTGTGTTGTAGTGAAATGTAAAAATAATTATGTGAAGTTTTAACTGCTATTGAGAAAATGAAGTTGCATTGAATTGAATTTAACGGAATTGTGTGATGCAAAAAGTGGTCCAAATTTATTTTAAATGTCCCCTAAAACAGCTGATATTTTGAATGAGACCAGAATAAGTAAGTTGCAAACTGCAAAGTTTGCAAAAGTGATGTGCTTGTGGACACCATAAGTTCTGGGTGGCAGCTGACAAGCGTATATTTAGAGGTGATACAGTTATCTTGAATCCACTTGTTGATCAAAGATCGAGTCAAGCTAAAGCAAGTCATTGAGAGGTAATCAAATCCAACTAGGTTTTGTACAGCAAACTGAAAAACATAAAACTTGACATCCAAAGAGTTTGTTGTAGAAAACCGTGTCTTTTTGCATCATTGGATTAATTATAAAGCATTTCCAATCATTCGCATTAGTAATTTGCATATCTATAAAACCTAGCAAACAGCATGGCCAAATAGGCAACGGGGCATTTGGACTCAGGACACTTGGGGAAGAGACATTTTGGCAGGGGACATTTAGTCACAGAGTCACTTGGGCACCAATAAAATTTGATGTTGTACCCATTTTTTCGTTTTTACATATTAAATTTTTAATGACTCACTATAATTTCCAAACTCTCACAATAGTTTTTAAAAATCATGGCTTCACCAAATTAAACAGTATGCAGTTACTGCAGTAGTATATGTAAATAATTAAAACCAGTCAATTGTCTTTGCACATTCTAGTTTTTCATTTTAAAATTTCAGTATTTTGTGTGTAGCCTTCAAAATGAAAGAAGCAGAAGACAGTACAAGTTTACACTAGCATTTTGCTAAAATATGACAGCATTTCATTTACGAAATAATTAATGAATTATAACACAAAGCCCGTAACATCCTGCATACTTACCTAACGCAAAGTCTGTAGCAGCGTTTACTCCTGCCTACTGTATGTTTATCTAACACAAAGCAGCTTTTAGTACAGCAGGCAGCGTTTACTGAATTAACGTTATAGGCAGAGTACAATGGATGACGTCAGCACAATGGAATGCGTCACCACAGTTTTCTAAGCGAAAATTGTCGAAAATAGAACACATAATTAACTCGTCGATACTCCTCACGGTGGACCTGCCCTAAAATATAACCCACATCATCGTGTAGCCCTGTCCTTCCTCTTTCTGATGAGCCGTATATCTCCTTCCGAGAGTCCCATCGGGCGCCGCTAAAACGTTTTTCCCGCAGGCTGTTTGGTCAAAATTTCGAAAAAATCGCAAGTTGGGTCCGGGAAAACGCCTGTTGCGGGACCCCGTGGCCTTCTCGCGAATTCTAAATATGCCTACTACACCCACCGCTGAACGGGCTATCTATCCATACCCAGCACCCCCCTCGACCCGTTCCCGTTCTCTACAAGTCAGCCGTATAACTTTTGCAATTTTTTGCAAAAAACGGCCGAAAAATGGCCATTTTGGGGGTTTTTTCACCCCCCCTTCCTTCCGGTGGGCCCAATTCTAAAAATAAACCATCAATGGCACGACACTAGATCGAGACCTTTCGTTTGATGTATAGATCGCCGCAAATGGTCCCTCGTCCGGGCTGTAGCCTCGAATCTTATATATATAAAACATACCAAGAATATTAATATAAGAGACTAGCAAAGGCCCCGCAAAAGATTTTGCGTATAAATACACGTGTAATCAATAATACGCGAACATTCTACCTAGTCCTCATTTATAACACAAAGCCCGTAACATCCTGCCTACTGTTTGTTTACTTACCTAACGCAAAACCTGTAGCAGCTTTTTGCTGAATTAAAGTTATAAGATTACAGCAGAGTACAATGGATGACATCAGAATAATGGCTTTGCGTCAGCAGTTTTCTAAGCGAAAATTGCGAAAAATAGAACATCTAATTAACTCGTCAATACTCCTCTCAGTGGACGTGTCCCAACATATAGCCCACATCATCGTGTAGCCCCGTTCGTCCTCTTTCTAAAGAGCTATATATCTCCTTCCAAGAGTCCCACCGGGCGCCGCTAGAACGTTTTGCCCGCAGGCTGTTTGGTCAAAATTTCGAAAAAATCACGAGTTGGGTCCGGGAAAACGCCCGTTGCGGGATGCCGTGGTCCTCTCGGGAATTCTAAATATGCCTTCTACACCCACCGCTGAACGGGCTATCTATCCATACCCAGTACCACCCTCGACCAGTTCCCGTTCTCTACATCTCAGCCGTATAACTTTTGCAAAAAAACGGCCGAAAAAGGGCCATTTTTGGAGGTTTTTCGCCCCCCCTCCTCCCGGTGGGCCTGATTCGAAAAATAAATCATCAATGAGACGACACTAGATCGAGACCTTTCGTTTGATATATAGATCACCACAAATGGTGCCCTCGTCGAAGCTGTAGCCTCGAATCTTATATATAAATATATATACCAAGAATATTAATATAAGAGACTAGCCAAACCCCACAAAAAGAATTTTGTGCACAAATCAACACAAAACCCACACCACACCACTCCACCTCATCACACCACACTGCACCACACCATACCACTCCACCACATCACACCGCACAGCACCACACCATAACACCACACTGCACCACACCACCCACCCACCTACACACCACACCACCCACACCATACCACTCCACCACATCACACCACACCGCACCACACCATACCACCTATACACCACACCACCCACACCATACCACTCCACCACATCACCACCACACTGCACCACACACCATACCACTCCACCACATCACACCGCACAGCACCACACCATAACACCACACTGCACCACACCGCACAGCACCACACCATAACACCACACTGCACCACACCGCACAGCACCACACCATAACACCACACTGCACCACACCACCCACCCACCTACACACCACACCACACCATACCGCTGCAGCACACCGCACCACCCACACACCACACCAACCACACCATACGACTCCACCACATCACACCACACTGCACCACACCATACCACTGCACCGCACCACCCACACACCACACCACACCACCCACACCATAATACTCCACCACATCACACCGCACAGCACCACACAATAACACCACACTGCACCACACCACCCACCCACCTACACACCACACCACCCACACCATACCACTCCACCACATCACACCACACCGCACCACAACATACCACTGCAGCACACCGCACGACCTACATACCACACCACACCAACCACACCATACGACTCCACCACATCACACCACACTGCACCACACCATACCACATCACATCACACCGCACTGCACCACACCATAACACCACACCGCACCACAACACCCACCCACCCACACACCACGCCACCCACTCCATACCACACTACCCACACCACACCCCACACACCCTATCACCCCACCACACCATCCATAGCACAACACACAAAGCACACCACCACCACACCACATCAAATCCACCACCTCACGTGGTGATCATGATGTTAATGATGATGATGGTGGCAACGATGACAACACCTTTAGCACAAGCACCAACAGCACAGCATTACAACAAAACCAGTCCAAACATTTTTCACAAAGCTGAAACTATGTGCTATAATATAATAAATAGCAAAGGCCCCGCAAAAGATTTTGCGTATAAATACACGTGTAATCAATAATACGCGAACATCCTACCTAGTCCACATTTATAACACAAAGCCCGTAACATCGTGCCTACCGTTTGTTTAACTAACGCAAAGCCTGTAGCTTTTTGCTGAATTAAAGTTATAAGATTATAGACAGAGTACAATGGATGACGTCACAACAATGCCTTTGCGTCAGCAGTTTTCTAAGTGAAAATTGCCGAAAATGGAACTTCTAATTAACTCGCCAGTACTCCTCTCGGTGGACCTGCCCTAAAATATATCCCACATCATCGTGTAGCCCTGTCCTTCCTCTTTGTAAAGAGCCGTATATCTCCTTCCGAGAGTCCCACTGGGCGACGCTAGAACGTTTTTCCCGCAGGCTGTTTGGTCAAAATTTCGAAAAAATCGCGAGTTGGGTCCGGGAAAACGCCCATTACGGGACGCCGTGGCCCTCTCGGGAATTCTAAATATGCCTACTACACCCACCGCTGAACGGGCTATCTATCCATACCCAGCACCACCCTCGGCCCGTTCCCGTTCTCTACATCTCAGCCGTATAACTTTTGCAGAAAACGGCCGAAAAAGGGCCATTTTTGGAGGTTTTTCGCCTCCCCCTTCTCCCGGTGGGCCCCATTCGAAAAATAAACCATCAATGGCACGACACTAGATCGAGACCTTTCGTTTGATGTATAGATCGCCGCAAATGGTGCCCTCGTCCGGGCTGTAGCCTCGAATCTTATATATATATTAAGATACCAAGAATATTAATATAAGAGATCATAAAAACGCTAAATAACAGAAAAGCACGACACAAAAAATCTATTGGCACCAAAATTTTAGCGTCAGTACAACTAGCGTATCAATTCCACTAGTGTTATATCACAGTGAGCTATATTCAATGAACTGATGGTGTTTTTTTAGAAGAAACGGACCTAGAATGTTATGTTTAGTTCATCAGTTGCTTACAACTAGCTGTTAACTCCAGAACAACTAGTTAGATTTCTTAGCAAGCAAATGAAATATTTTATATCTATCAATATTAAACCTGCAAACCTTTTTTGCTCTATCACTTGTGAAATACATGATAATATTGTAATGACAGCTGGAAAGGGGCCCAGAGTTCGCTACTGGAATGTCGCAACCTTCATAGTACCATATGCCCAATATGGTATTTGAAGACATCAAAAATGCAAATTGAAAAGGAACTTTATAAGAAGAAACAGCCACAACGTTAATCATGTGTTCCTATATGCTGTTTAGAATTATGCAACAAAACGCACTTGGCCCATTCACCTACTGAATCGACGGGAACATTCCATAGTGACAGCTTAATACCTGGTATTCAAAGCCACTATGCAATGGCTTCATATGGACTAGGTCATCATAATGTAGAGGATGGGGGATCGAAAAAAATCGCCTTTGTAACACTGCCCTCCTCTACAGAAAATAGTTTATACTCAAACCAGCAGCAAAAATGCAAGAGGAGAAGAAACCTTTTATTGCCAAAAGTAAAAGGAGAAGTGTTCAGTTAAGAACTGAAGCATAAAATTTTGCATAATGCATGAAAACTTTTCGCAAGACACCTACAGTAACAGAGAATAACACCTTACACCTGAAAAGTTACTTCAAAAAATACAAAACTGCACTGCAAGAAAGTAGAAACTGCAAAAGGGGTTCATACTTATTCACAGGGCTGATGCATTCTTCAAAATGTCTTTCCTCTTGGGGTAGTCGAGGCTCACACGGTGTCTACAAAGCTGGCTCTTAAGGATATGTCACTGCACAAACATATTTAGACACAAAAATTGCAAACCATGAATAAAACCATAGTTCAAGTGCTGCTATCACCTGTTCAAACTACATAAATTTCATAGCCACTAGTTTCTCACCAAAGTTATCTATTTACAGAAAACGAAAAACTACTCTTTCTTTGCAACTAGCCCACACACCCACTGCGACAAGTTACGGTATCACAGACACAGCAGAACCATAGAGGTTTGATTCTAGGAAACAACGATCAGGAATGTGAATCATTCTTCACCAAACCAACCAAAGGATCCCACTTCTGACACCAGTGTAAAGACGGTGGCCAAGAGGTGCAAGGTTCAGTACTGGTTTGTTGCAATCTTGTACTATATACCCAGCAATGATGACGTAAAAAATGCAAATTGAACAGAACATTTATAAGAAGAAACTGCCAGACATCAATGACATTTTCGTCATGCTATACATCATTTTATACATGGTATTAAATGCAACTATGCAATGGCTTCGTACAAGTGAGGCCATCACAATATAGAGGGATGGGTCGAAAATAAATGGCATTTTGCCCCCGTACAAATATTAAGAGTTCAGCAGTCTTTTTTTAGTTAAAATACCTAGTTGTTTCCAGTCGTTTCTGGTCGTACTCACGAAAATCATAATATTATTTCTTTTGTTACAAAAACGTTTTTAGATGCTTTAGATGCTTCACATAAAAAATTACTATAGATTTTGTAATTGTCACAAGGTATCAGTATCACTATCAGACATTGGATGAGGAATCCCACAGTAAATTCAGCCTATTAGGCAGCATGACATGTAGCTCAAGACAGAAACAAAACATTCTTCAGTGATTGGACCATGTTGGACAGGACGCTGGTACCATAAATGTCTCACGCACATATGTTTTGTGCCTAAATAGTCATTCTAAATTTTCCGAAGCCCCAAATGTTGTGCCCCGCATATGTACAATTGTACATACTTTGCAACGATTTACACATATGCAGAACAAAACTGAAATTGCAGTATTTACTAATTTATGCAAATGTTATGACAGTAGTGAATTCCGCAGTAAAGAAAAATATTTAGCAAAACAATGTTTATACGTACTTTGTAGAGTCTTTCAATTCATCTGCTTCTGCTTCTACTGCATATTTTCCTATAGAGGTTGCAATTTGCTCAAGAACACTCAAACTTTCAACCTGTAAACAAAAAGTTACAAAAAGACTAAGCAATTAACTGCAATTAAATATGCGTAAAGCAGTGAAACCACATTTAGCACAAAAAATCTTATTGTACAGCCTACATCCATTAGGCGTACGTACTGCGTGGTATGATGAAGAAGTTTTTAGCAGCTAAGTGTCTGGTCCTTTTTGTCATCAAGGACTGAGAAAGTTTAAACTCTGCTACTTAATTATGTTAATTTGAGTTCAGTTTCTAGTAAAAGGCAAAACGTTTTCAATACTGGCCTGTATTGTAAGTATATTAAATATTACTTCAGCTATGAAATGTTTAAACAATTTTTGTTAGGAGTGTTGAATTTTTTATTAAAAAGATAAATAGCTTTAGCAAAAGTTTTTGCAATGCACTTAATTTCCTGTTACAGCCAATGATGGCATTTGAATGCTTCGAAAATTCTGTTCATCTTTTTAATTATTTAAGCAGGAGCACTTTCAGTAAACTTTTGGTTTTTCAGAAATTTCATTGAAATGTAAAAGAGCACCGATTAAAGTTGTTAAAATTTAAAACAAACCTGTTTGCTTTAGTAAAACATAATGTGAAAAATAAACTATGGCTTAGAATGCAAAAATATCTCCTCCTATATATTGTAACGTAGAGTGGATGGTGCTCCACGCCAGCTGTCATTATGGAGCAGGTGCTGAGGTAGAAAATGCACCTACCCGTCAGCCCAATGAACCGACGAGGCCAGCTACCTACTTATGGCTGCAATGCAGTGCAGATATGCAATGGCTTCGTAATGGATCGAACCACCACAATGTAGAGGGGTGGGGCGAAAATAAATGGCATTTCGCCACTGTAACACTGCCCTCCTCTATTGAAAATGGTTCATCCACGCACTAAAATAAAGCATGCAGAAGAAGAGATCAATTTTTATTGAAACAAAAACGTTTACAAAGATTGCATAAGGCTTATGGCTTACCAAAATGAATTTTCCGAATATCAGTTTATAGACAATTCAAAATATGAGAAAATTCTTGAGAAAATTTCAGGAAAATTTTCAATTGTAAAGTTTGCATAAAGCTTACAAGACATGAAAAATTTTTGTCAGTGAAGAATTCTAGTTTTGGATTCTAGAAATTAATAAATTTGCAGCAGTTCTAGTTTAAGCAAATTGAATTTACAGCAGTTTTACTTTAAAGGACAAGAAAAGGCGTACCTGAAGAAGGTTTGAGAAAAATTGCATTAGAAAAGTATATTACTGTGATGGTTAGGGTTAGAAAGAGCCACAGCGCTGAAAACCACCTTTTGACGTAGCGTGTGCCAAAAGGTGTATGCTAATTATTTATGCTAATTTTAAGATATGTTCATAAAATGTTCACGGGAATAAATACTTTGTCCATAATTTTCCTAAATAATATGTGGGTTGTTTTCTTTTCATTGGTTAACGACATTTTATCCGACTCTCAATAAACAACTAATGACATGTAACAACAAATTTAATAAGATTCAAAATATTCAAAAAAATGACAATGAGCACCAATATACAAAAAAGGAAAACCCCTTCCCTAGAATATTGGCGACCTGCCCAGGTTTTGCTGAGTGTTCACTGGCGGTACAACAGTCCACACTGACAGTCACAGATTTTTTGCATGACAGTGTCGCACAGACGACGATCCCAACATGGTAAACATTTTAACATCTACGTGAAGCACAGGATCCCATATGGCGATGGAAACAGCCATCACACTTTTCAAGTGAACCTAACCACTTTACAGTCTACCACCACTATGGTGTTAACCCAACAAATGGCAATCAGCGTAAATCAGTGATTTACGGGAGTAATAACATAAGAAGATGAATACCGTTAAGTCTTTCTGTGATTTGCTAGCGTCTCCTCGGGTCCGTGAAGCTTGAACCAGAACTCGGGGACCACATCACATGTCTTGCGATTTTGTAGAACATCAAATTAAATTAAGACGGCGAAAGAAAGGTAAATTTTATCTCTTCATCAGCCTAACTTATGAATGTAAACAAATAATGTGCAAGGTTGTTAGGCTAGTGATTCCCTACATTACCATACTGGACCACCACAATTACTTTATAGCAATTTTATGCATATGTCGTACTCGCATTGAAAGGAATTTCTGTTTATCTTCATTTTAAATGTCCCACAATACTGTTCAGACTGCGCCATTACATATATGCACAGCGTAGATCAGAGGAAGAAAAGGCAATTTTAGATTATGTCCCAAAAACTTTCCATGCAAATCTATTGTTGGAAGCGGTGTAGGACACTAGTCAAAGTAGTACAATTGGCGTACATGGGCTAGCCCAAGTACGATGCGTCATACATGGGCTACCCCAAGTAGGACACTAGAGACAAGTCACTTGAGTCGTTAACTGTACCAGTCTGATGTCTTTGTTTATTTACTAATAATAACAGAAAACGTCAATGCACGTTGAATAATTTATTATAAATCTGATAAAATAAAAGAATGTTATTCTGAGCTATATTAGAATAGCCAATATTAAATTTGGCTCTGATATTAATCTTTTTGAAGTGAAATAAGTGCACTTTTTAGGCGATTTTTTATTCCATCTAGCTTTACAGACAGGTGATCTGTTTAACTACCTCTTGGACAAATAACTGTTTCCTACTAAATAAACGGGCTAGCGAACTATGTGCCCTACATATTTTCTGTCTTTAAAGCATTAGATACTTAGTTTAATGTATGTTTAACTATGTTATGATGATATTATTGTAAAAAATACATTTGTAAATTGTCAAGGACTATCCATCAGTATTATAAAGTTAGTTTTTTTTAAAAAACAAATGTAGTTTGATCTTTTATTAATTGTCATAATTCTCCATCCTTCACGCCCTACACCTATATTAGTTAACTTTTCGCCTACCTGCAGGAAAGACTTATGTAATTAGAAAAGAAAATTTTAAATTATTTAAAAATGTTTTCACCAATTGGTAAAATGTCGTAACTCACCCTTGAGAGTGCACCTCTCATTAACCAAAAACATATTTTTAATCTTATTGACAAGATACAGTAATTTAAATTTTGCTCAGTTAATGACTTGTGCTCTACGAACGCTCTGATTATTTTTTCAAAGTTTACATAAAGTTATCTAAACTTGTCTCAAATGACCTGTCATCAAAATGGCTGCAGCTAAAGGTCATCGTCAGCTAGCATGTAAATGTTTTATTCAGCATGACTCCGATTGAAGTCCTGTATATAAACAGGCAGTAAGTGGTATAAAATTTCAAGACGAATTTTTTAAGCTTCACCTTTATGGAGAATTTTCTTGTGCTTTAAGCATTTTCAAATTTATAAATTTGCAACAATTCTAGTTGAAACATTTTGAAATTTGATATTTTAAAATTTACGAAAGTAATGCTCAAAAGGCTGGCTCCATCCGGGCCGGATTCAGCGGGTGGTCTTCAACATGAAGATTTCTAGGGTTCAACTTGCCATAAAAAATTATGTCCGAATACATGCAAGGAGGGTGTTCCTCAACCAGAAGGCTAGAGGAGGTCCGCAGGCTCATAAGGACTGCCCCAACCAACGTAACACCATTGTTCTTCTTCTCTGAGACGATAACAGACCGGGAAGCTCTTTGCATCAATTAATGTAGCTGGTCCTTCAATTGTACAAACCAGGTGAATTGCTAGACTAGTTATGGCGTCCATACTGCCGACAAAATCGTCAAACCAAGCGAGTGTGACGAGGCCCTGAGTGACTGCGGGTCTGGTCCTCATGATATGTCTGCACATCGACATAACTTTTCCCAAGATTCAATCATTAATTTGAAATGAACAGTCCAGGTGCTGCTACGGCAAGTACAGGCTACACTTTGTACAATACACTTTTTAAAAATCGACATTTATTTAGAGTATACAAGAACTGTATCCTCACAGGTAGACATTCCTCTACGAGGCCACAAAAAGACATACAGCATACAAGAACTCCAAGTTAATTTTGTCATATTACTACTGCAAAGTTTTTTTGGAATACCTTGTACTACTTTAGAATTACTGGCTGAGACCAATTCAGAAACAACTATGCAATGGCAAAAGTTCTTAATAAAAATTTGTACTAATAATAGATTTCTATACTCTGCCAAATGTTAAGAAGATATACAGTGAATATTCCCATGAAGCACAGATTAAAATGACATCCAATTTGCTAACTAAAATTTAGAAAAATTAAGTGCTTTACCATTGCACCTTTAAAACATTCCAGCTCTAAAGGAAACAACCACAGAATTTATGATATACTATAAAACAAAGAATAAAGTTTCAAAAACTATTATGCATTAATTGGTTTAATGATTTCAGCAGGGTTTTGTTAGGCAGTGTCATGTGTCAATTAAGGAAAGACTCACCTGTAGTTCTGGCGTAAAATCTGTGGATGTGCCTAGTGTCTGGTTTAGTAAGTTGGCTGATTGCTTCGCTGCATTAAAACTGTAAATTGGTAGCTTGGGTATGGATTTCACCATTGTTGTTCTCACCTGAAATTATATTATTGACTCCAAAAAATGCCCTAGAAGTGAAGAAAGTTACTGTCAGTAGTGTAGTACTCTGAGAATGTATGGGAATGGTAATTTCTTATTCTGTTTGTGAAATGAGATGGAGTTTAGTCACACTGTCATTGTCACAAAAATTCGAGCGCATTTCTCTAAACGGAGTGAAAATGCTGCATTCCAGTGAAAATTTCACATTATACACCTAAAAATAAGAGATAAGAGAAACTCACTGACAGAAATTATAAAATGGAGTAAGGAGGATGAATGTCATTTTTACGATATTCATCGCCTAAAAAGTTCTGATCACCATTTTGTAATATTAAATCTGAAGAAAACCTATATATGGGCATTTCTGACATATTCAGGCATTTTAATTTTGTTTACCTCAGATTTAATTTCCAATATGTTTTTTATTCCTTGTAGATCTTCTACGGTGTTTGGTGGAACATGGAGTACACGTTGTCCTGCTTCAATAGCATTTACTTCAGCAGACACAAATAACATAATGCGTGCAGCAGCTGTTAACAAAATAAGGACTAATTTATCATGGGGTTAAACAAATGTCAATTTGACAGGATGAAAAATGCTTATGTTCACGTTAGTATGTAGGAGCTGACCATTCTTAATGGTTTGTCACTGTTGTTTATCATTTTTGGTTCTCCTCAAAAGGACTGAGTCCCCAGCTAATGAAATTTTATTTTTGTCTGCAGGTGTCAATTTTTCAGTATGCAAAAGAACAACAAAACACCTCATTAGCTGAAGGCACAAAAGATCAATATATGACAACTGTCTGAATCACTGCAAGAGGCTGTGAGATCAGAATCAGGCAGAGAGTAGTTGTAACGCTACAGACTTCACTGTACATTGTCCTAATCAATCGACCACCTGTACCAGCAAAAAACGGGAGTGATTTTGTTGAAATTTAGTAAAACCTCACAAATAAAAAATGTTAGATTTGAGAAAACATTAAGCGATGATGCTATGACAACCTAATTTTTCTGCGTTATTTAAAGATGAAAATTTGTCAAGTAACAGAACATACATGATGTTATCGGAATATAATTGAAAAAATCATTTGCGCTTCTGCTTTTAATACCTGAAATATTTGACAGTAATTTCTTGCTTCATTTTGATGCTTAAGTTCGTTTTTTTTTCATTTCCGCTAAAAAAGCTGGTTTTCATAGAAGCTGTGTTGGTGGTATTCAGAAAGAAAGAGAAGTCCAACCTTCAACAAATAGTTATGTGCAAAGTAATTCTCAGTGAAACTGATTGTATGGACAGAGTTTAATGTTTTGAGTACCATTCTTTTGAAAAACTATGTGAACAAGCCATAACTCAATATTAACTGTGTTTTTAGACTAACTAAATATATACAAGGCTTTTATACTGACCAGTAAAATCGCCTGCTTTAATCATGGTATCCAACCTGCAGGTGCTGTTAGGGCTCGATATGATAAACGTTTTCAGAAAGTTCAAATACTCTATAATGGATGAGATGTTGTTCTGGCTACGCAGCAAAAGTTTATGCGGCCAAACCTGGAAGATGAAGAAATTTTCACAAAAACTGGGCAGAGTAAGTACTATAATTGGCCATAGAATGTTGAACAAATAATAGACTCACAATCAATAAATGTAAGATTGAATAAAACAGCTAAAGTGGAATTTGTTAACAGACCATATAATCACAGTTTCCCAGTTCTTAAAGTGCACTTGTTAGGTAAGGCATCTAGCTCATGGTGAATAGAACAGGAAACAAATACAAGATTTATTGCCCTGGAAACTGATTTCTGTGAGTCCAATAGATCAACTTCATCAACAGATGAGCAAATTCTTCTTATTTTTTTTGCAAGAATAAATTTCACTGTATTTTGGATCATATTTTCATGTTTCTTTTTGTATTGACGACTTATTTTTTAATTCAGATCTTCACCAATTTGTTTGCGCTGCATCATACATATTTCAACATATTTCACCACACTTTGAAGTTTATGTACATTATTTCTATACATATCATCTACCGATAGTTTAATTTCATCAGACGTTCCTCAATGGATTTTCTTGAATCTTAGGCATTTTTGGGCTTTAATGATTGCAAAATTAATGAAAAAAAACGAGCAGTTCAGTAAGCAATTTTCTACAGCCTTTTGCAGTCAAGGATGTAAAATATAGGCTTTACTTCAAACAACAATTGTCTTTAATCAGCAAATTAACTAGTGTTCATTTATTACCCCAATCAAGTGAACATATGAATGTAGGAAAGTCTGTTACACATAAGTTTGGTGCACGTAAAATTAGTACAAGATAAGTTTGGTACCAGCAAAATTTGGCACTAGGGCTTTTTAGTACATGGTAATTCTAGTACAGGTAAATTTGGTGCTATGATCTTTATGTACGAAGAATTTTGTTCCTAGGAAAATGTGTTATAAAGAATGCTTGGTACAAGAAAAATATAGTACCAGAATTGTTTGGTACTAACAAATATTACTTACCAGTGTAGTCCAAACCGGTGCCTCATGAAGAAAGATCAAGAATAATACCAGTTGCAATTACAATTTGTTTACATTGTTAGTTGTTTTTTTACTGGAGACTAATGGTCGTAAACGTAGCTAATTACTTAAAAGTGACTCACAGTAACATTGATTGTAGTTTCAACAGATGCCCCGTAGAAATCAGAAACAATTAGTAGAATTTCAGCTTGATAGTTTCTAGATTTTAATCCTGCTGAAAGAATTGTGGGTGGCAATCTAGAGTTATGACTGTAGTGCAAGTAAATTCCTGAAATAAATGGCATTAAAGTTTTGGTAATAAAAAAATTATTAATAATTTGTGAATCACAAAAAACTTAGGGATAAAATTTTGAAAAAAATGTGTTTCTTACAGAGAGTTTTAAATTTCTATAAGTTAAGAAGAGAGTTAGGATGATAGAAACAGTGATAAACAGACAAAGGTCAATAACACGTTTACTTCATACATTCTTTTATTCTTACTACTCAGCAATGGCCGTTAGGGATTCATTGCACCCAATACTGCATGAGTGAGGGATGACAATTGTTGTACCAAACCATAAAAAGAGTACAGATCTTGTTATGTTGTGAAGTGTGGGAAAATTCTGGATGGCTTCCACTAGCTGATTCAATTCTATAGCCAAAGAATAGCAAGACGTCAACTCAATGATGAAAACTCACATAAAAAACTAAAAGTGATGTAATTTTTTACACCCAGTCTTTAGTCTTTAACGGTGCAATCAATTTAATTGAAAGCCAAATACTGTAAGTACAGAACAAGAGATTCTGTTCGTATAAAATAATTCTTAAATATTACATTCATTTAACAACATTTCACAAAACGTGGGGTATATCTTATATAAAGAGTTTACACACATTTGTATGATATTGTAACAACAGTAAATAAAATTCTTCAGTTTTCGCTCACTTTGAGTTATTGCAATGCTTACTGCCAGTTCTTTTCATCACGAGCTCCAACAACTAAATCCTTAGCAAATCTGGATTTTTATTCAGAGTAAGACGAACATAAGACGAAACCTTGAGGCCATTGTATTGGTCATGCAATTAATAATCTTTATTAATTAATTATAAAGAAGGACATATGCTTGGCCTGTCACGAGAATGTGAATTAGATTGAGGTTGTGAATTGACTATGAAAAAAAGGCTAGACTGTTGCAAGATTATTTGTTTGCAGCACTTCGTGGGAATAAGTAGATTTAAATTAAAATTTGTAATGGTGAGGAGGTTTTGCAAAACTCAGCACAACACTGCATACCCAGAGCATGCACAACAAAAATATATGCAGTGTGATAGCTGCTGTGAAATGCTTTTGGGTTTTCATAATCGATCAGTAGAAATTATAAATGAGTTAGATGAACAGAACTGAGTTTATTTATTTGAGTTAAGTGACAGGTACTACCAACCGAATAACATACAAAACTTCATTTTTGTGCCGCCATTTCACTCATCAACTATCGTAACCACAAACTATTCCAAAATTTTAATGATAGATCAAGCTGACTATACACAAGAGACAATAAATAAATCCGAATCTCACTTTCCACAATGCGTAGTTGATGTAATTACACAAATTCCGCCTTAAAATAAGATACCTACCTTTATCATCTAAATTTTCAGGATCAGTTTTGTAGTAGAATTTGTAGGTAAGTGGAGTGTCATGGTCAGCAAATGGATTACACTCTATTTTGAAATCTGTGACAAATGCTTTACCTAGGTAAAATGTAAAATAAAATATGAAGTATATTTAAGAAAAGCTTTATTTCTACTTTGCCTGGACATTGAAAGGTAACATTTGCAGAGACAATGCAATATAATACCAATAATAATTATAATTACTAAGCTAAGTGATGAGTTAACCAGTGACTAAAGACAGTAAAAAAATGTAGTAGAGCCCACCCAGGAATGAAAAGCCGCTACAAATTGGAATTTAATGAAATATTAATGTCAGTTCCATAGGCATAATTAGGCGCTATGCATTTTCGACACAAGCTATTTTGACATAAGCATTTTCGACACAGGCTAGACACATAAAATATTGAGACACAAAGACATATGAAGACACAGGACACATAAGAAATTGCGATACGAGGAAAATTGGACAAATGACATTTGGACACAACATTTTGAACAAGGACACATAGTACGTTTGGAAACACTGTATATTTGGATACAAGTAAAAAAAATTGCTATATGATGTTGTTACATGAAACAGTACAGTGCTTTATATGTACAGTCCTAGGCAACTTAATGATTTCCATATTATTCCAAAAATAAAAACTAACATTATGAATAATTTCAAAATTTATAAGAATACCTTGGCATTTGGTGTCAAATCGCAGCCATGTTTTAAAAAGAAAATGAAAATCTTACTATTTTTTTATAATACCAAAAAAATTTATTGTACATTTTTATTTTAATTATTGGAAAATTTTATTTATTTTAGGGGATGTGGTCCTATAAGTCAGGTGAATTTGTAGCCAGCCATTTTGATTTGTGTCATGAAAATGATGTATTTATTGATCAGAAGCGTACTATTTATGTCAATTTTTTTTTGTTATTTACTTACAATTCATTTTCCCTTTTATTCTTATTTATACACATTTACTAATATAAATCCATTATTGCATGCATAAATGTTTTTATGGTAATAAACCAAATTAAAATAAACTTGCAAACCTGAAAGTGCACAGGACAAGTACTGCATCACCTTAACACTTTCAAATGCACACTTTTTGAGGAGGCAGTACATTCACTCCAGATATATCAATATTAGGTGTTTATTAAGTTCTGGTCGATTAGTGATCGTTTATTGATCAGTTCTCCGAAGAATAGCCACATAAATTGTTTCCAGGGATCTATTGAACTATGTGCTTTTGTGCAATTTTCATGAAGCTTTCGTTAAACTAAAAATATGAATCACAATATCAGCTCTACGCTGAAACGAGGCAACCAACTAGAAGCAATATGTCCAGAACAACTGGCTTGTTGACTACATAAAAATGAGTAGCTTTATAATTAGGAGAAGTGGAGAGAAAATAATCAGTGGTCATGTCGTGTACTTGATTAAATTAGTTAAGCTACAATGACTTTGAGCAGAGTATGGATGAGTGAATGCTTAAAAATTTAAAACCATTTCCTAGAAAATAACTTCCCAGAAATTGCCACAAAATGGGGTAAAAATGACTGCCAAAAATTATAATCATTAAAAACGTCAACAATGTTTAAAGGTTAATCTGACTGTTAAGTCAGTTATGGAAAAAATATTTTGTTTAGAAACTTCGTTGCTACAATTTTAAGTTATTTCTAGAGTGAAATAGGTTTCTCAAAGTAATTTGCATTGTATCATTTGCTGCGTGTAATACAACAAATACAGTTAATTTTTACAGGATTTGAAATAAAGTTTAATAAATAATAATTGCAAAAAATAAAAAATAAAGGCTTTACAGATTTATAGATCTGTGAATATTTTGGGGCTAATATTTGCCCAATAAATTATGCTCCTTTGCAAGATTTTTATAGGTTCTTTTGTGCTGAGACTAGATGATCCTAGTTCACTATCAAAATATTCCTGTGAGAAGGAATATTAAACTGTCAGATATGTCACAGTTACATTTGGATGCATAGTACATCTTCGATAAACACTAAGAACAAACGAAATAATTCGGAATCGTAGTAAAAAAACGCCCAACAGTAAAATTTCTAAGCAGTCTTCCAGCAAATTAGTTGCCTGGCTTGGCATTGCTTAACTATGGTAACTAATCATATGCCGTGATCATTCACTATTGAGTAATTGCTACTTGAAAGAATCGTTTTGATTTGTCAAATGTACTTTTTAGCCTTAATAATAATAATAATAATAATAATAATAATAATAATAATAATAATAATAATAATAATAATAATAATAATAATAAATCAGTTTATGTCATATATACAGAAACTGAACATTGCAAATAATATTATTTAAGACAGTGGTGGATATTACAATTACAATTTAAAATAATGTACAAGTTAATTAATGTATGAAATGTAGGAATGAAGTGTAAGTTAATGAATGTGATTAATAAGAATTATTCTTATAATATATTTCATCTAGTTAAAAGATAATGCAAATATTAAAAATACATTTAAAACAGTAAATATATACACATTTTAAAAATATTTAGATAATATGGTGTACAAAAAATGCCACCAATTATTTATATTTCTCTAACATTTTCTCTCTAACCCGTCTTTAAAGATATGCAGACTAAAACAATTTTTTTGAATCCTTATATAGAGCTTAGCACCACGAAAAGACAGACTCATTGTTTTCAAAGTGGTTTTAGCCAGTGGTATTTTGCATTTGCATTTGAGGTTATTGTTTAACATACAATACTGTTATTTACTAGGTTAAAGTGTAAAAAACTACTGCTATAGTTAATTCAATTGTGTAGCCGTAATCACGGTATAGTAATTCATAACATGACTGTCAAAATCAACGGCAATTTTGTTAGCTTACAACTCATACATGATTACGAGCAATCGACGAATCCCTCAGTTGTCATTATCATCACCCGCTGTCGTCGCCGGATCCTTGTATAATTTGCCATCAATGAATAGTTTACCTGTGGCAGGCTTCTTGCATTTTTGGCTTCAGTTTTTTTCAAGTTCGTAGTTGTGCTTGGTGAGAAGACGACTGTTCCAAGAGATTTTCCCTTTTTTATTTTTATATATCAAAATAATTTTTATTATCATTTTGCGGCTGTAACATCTAACAATCATGGGCCGTAGTTTAGTTTTCGATCTTAATCGATGCGCTGTCTCGATAAGGGATTCAGGGTGTTCAATGTGCAACGCATTTTCGAGAAAGTTTAGAACAGTTTTGAAAGAGTTTTCACTTTGGCGTTCAGCTAAGCACATAACCATGAAGTTGTACAACCTGCTATATCGTTCCATTTTACATAAGGATGATTTCATATCTAAAATTTCATTATATGATTTTTCGAAGTTGGCTAGCAAGTCTCTATTCAATATCTCACACTCTGTAACTTTGTTACTCACTGCTGCCATAATTGTCTTTAAGGGTTCCAACAAGTATGGATGAGACTTCTAAACCTTTTTCGCAGATGACATTCAGTTTTGCCACAATCGCGTCAAGAGTCAGAGAAGAATCCGATTTCCTCGCACTTCTTGTTGTTACTTTATCATTCATATTCGTATTGATGATTGAGGCTTCAATTAAACGAGATAATTTAATGATCCCTATTACTCTGCAGCTTTGTTGCGGTGTCCGTTTGGCATCAGTTTTTTAGGGCAGCGTGAAAAGTTACAGCAATTTCGGTATGGTTGTCACAGTCGCCACACTGTGGTAATCGCACCTGCTGCAGTTGCCGTAATCACCACAACTACCGTCACTGCATCTGTATATCTGCATACTACGCACCCTAATATTTACGGCTACTTTAAACCTAGAAACTGCAGTTAAGGAAGGACTGGATTCGAGAAAGCGAGAGTAGCAGATTATATATTATATAGTAGATAATATTTCAAGGTAGTTCATATATCATTTTTGATCTATGGTTTATGATCGTTTATTAGACATTAGAAAGCCATTGATTTTACAATGACTTAAATTCACTTACCTTCAGGACAGTGTCTAACTAAATAACCCATGTTGCTAAATGGTACGATCTCCCGATTGAATCTTAACAGTTACTGAATTCAGATTACCAACGTATCTAAATATCCTATATCAAAAATACCAAGTGCTCAAATGTCCTATGTGTTCAAAACTCCTAGTGTAAACAGCTTATGCAATGTGTCTGAATGTCTTTGTGTCCAAATGTCCTATGTGTAGAAATTTCCTTGATTCAAAGTGTGGTATGTGTCCAAATGTCTTGTGGCGAAATGTCCCGTGTCAAAATGTTTGTGTCGAAATATCTGCACACCGACTAATTAATGTCAATCATTATCAGACAAGTTTTGCTGACTGCCCAATCAGCGTGCATGATTTTTCACGCACCCTTAAAATGGTTCGCCGTTCTTTTGGGACAATAGAGGTCTTAAGCTGCGACTACGTATTGCCAGTATATGTTATACTGTAACGTAAAATGCTCAATTTTTCATTAGTCGGAGGAAGAAACCGGCCTGGTTTTAGATTCTATTACATATTGTTGATTGTTTGTATTGTCGATTGAAATTGCAAGCGAATTCAGGCAAGACTAATTTTCAGCCCAAATAATGCAACATTCCCTGGGTGAGATTCGCATTGAAAATAAAAAATTTTGATTACCTTACATAAGAACCCGAAAACTCGATTTATTTCATTTTCACTTAATTTGCACCTGCGAAAACGCTTGTTGTATCAACTTTTATACTCAGCATGAAATTACCAGTTTCACAGTATGCCAAACAAAATACAACAGAAATCTTATAAGTCAGGTATGCATATTCCCACTAACAAAATATTTTTATAAACAACACAACTAGAAGAATATTACAGTGTATCACCAAAATGTCCTTCTCTTTGTAACTAGAAGAGTATTACAGTGCACCTCCAAAATGTCATTCCACTTGTGTTGTTTATTGCCAAAACATTTTCTTTTTCTTTTTAAATCTAACTATAACCTAATTACTTACACCCAAAATGTGTGAGTATATTCCACTAAAATCATCTTTTCATAATTTTTAAAAACTTAGGAAATGTAACAGATTATTAATATTAATTAAGCGCTCTTTGTTACCTTGAGGAGGATCGAGAGTACAGTTCCTGGTGAAAGTACCATTCTCTGGTAGAAAATTTGTAACTTCAGCTACATACACAGCAAGTCCAAACTTCGACGGTCCAGCTAAACAGATAATCATTAAATTTTGCACCTGAAAATACTGTAGCATTTTTCTAGGTTTTAGTATGGGCTTCATAACTGTAGCATTACTAAACTAGTCACTTACGGCAAAATTAAAGTGCAAGAGGTTCATCGCACATGAACTGTAAGAAGCTAGATAACCAAATTTTGAGCATGAAAAAGGTGGGCAGGTTTTAATTGGGTATTCAGTGAACTTGTATTTATTATTCATATATTCATTGTGTTTCAAAATGCACATGTATTGTGTTTCAGCAGTTCAAAACCATGGGTTAGTTTATTTATTTATAGTTTCTTCCTTTGCACAACAAAAGGTCATTTCTTAACACAATGTGATTTAACCAATATTTGCTCCACTGTCTTTGAAACGCTTACAAAACATTACAAAATAAAGAGAATACTGGTAATACTGGTAATAACAATATGAACAAGAATATAAAAAATGGTATAGTGTCACTATGCTGTATGAGCCTTTGTGTGAAACTCTTAGATATGTCAGTGTTTTAAGTGATTATATGTCACTTTGCAAGTTCACAGTTCACCAGTGCATCGTTTCGCCTGTCTATTTTTTCGCCAGTGCATTATTTTGCCAGTTAACCTTTTTGCCAGTTCATCATTTTGCTAATGTATCTTTTTACCAGTCTATTTTTTCAGTGTATCATATGATACATATTGCCAGTTGATATTAGAAGTAGTGCAATACATAGGACTGTTCATCATACTGCTAACAGGAAATTTTCAAATTGTAACTAAGGTACTCATCTATGATACAAAATTCTTGTGCTACTTTTATTGTCCTTTTCATTGAGTTTCGGCTGGGTCGAAATGGTTATGACAAATACCAGAGCGGCCTCTAACCGAAATATGCGTTGTGGGGTAAGTCTGTATCTCCCTAGTTTACTAGCTTGGCTCCGCAATAAGCCGTTTCAGTGTGCCAGATTCGCGCAACAGATAGCGTTTTTACAGATTTTGCAAAATCTTTAAATATTTCTTGATTGTACAAATCATTGTAAATGCTATATTAACAGTTGCATATACGGTTCATTAATTTAACTGGTTTTAATAATATTAATATTTTTGGAAAATAACGATTTAAAAAAATTCACAATATGAGATTATAATCGAACAACAGAGCAATTACAGTGTATCGGTACAACTTCGTTAAGTTCACAAATAATAAATTCCTCTAATAACAATGTACAGTTTTCAGCAATTAAATACGATTCTGTTCATTAACCAGAAATATAGTATATAACTTCACTTAACTATGGGACTGGCCAATTTACGAATCTCAAAAACTCCCATAGTCTTGTTCCTTATACGAGCTGTTCTGAGCTTCAGGAGTTGGCTCAATCCAACGACGCAGATGAAGTCTACGCTGAGCAAAAAGATACGATAGCTCCTACCTTCAGACTTACTGGCTGAGAGTCCCCACCTTCCTGACATCGATCAAAAAACCAGGACACTCGCTGTAACCCCACTCCCCCTTACGAAACCCCCCAGTTATGTAACATGATATACGTCGTGGCTGGCTATCTGAGTATTCTGACTTCTGAGCGCTTCGTTGCCCCAATCGTCTGGGCATCTCGACTTTAAGCGCTCCGCTACTTTTTACTATTTGTAGGACAGTCCTAGAATGCCATTGCTCCAAAATCCATGACCGTACTTTCAGCCCTGATTAACTGTTTACTAAATTAGCTAGTGCTGAGGTTCCCAGTTCACATGATCGAGCTCGGACAATATTTCTCTCAATTATGAACAATAGTGCAACACCTGTTAATTGGCTAAACTGACATCCTCGTCATTGCTCGTGGACACTGCTAACGAGCTTCGAATTACATTCTAGCAACTTACAAATCTACACCTGTCTCGGAAATACAGATCCATGTCGGCCAAACTTCTCCTAATTATTACAAAGTTCATCTTGTAGTTACAGTTCCATTTATTTATCAATTTAGTATCTATCATATTCAGATTGTTAGACATGCCTTCATAAGTATATTAAATGCTAGGGAGAAGCTGAGTGAGTTGTTTGCACAACGCAGTGAATAACCTTCTTTTCTGATTATGTTTATTCATTAAATGGTTTTAATTATTCTTTGATAAATAATTTTACATTATGAAATAAATTCATAACAGAACGCTAAAGCGCTATCTACCAACATGGCGTCTAGTGGCGAATCTCCGATAATACAGCCCTTTTTCTGGACCCATGTTGGTACCATACTCAAAATATATACATATATATATATATATATATATATATATATATATAAATGGTTTCATCAAGAAAATGTCGATGAGCAAGATGCAGGGTATCTAGAAAACGTACATTCCGAATCCGCTATTATTTTTACTCTGCGATGTTTAGTTTCTGAGGTAGGCATCTTTTTGGAATAACTCAAAAGCTAGATTGGGTTGCTTGACCAAATTTGGTGTGCATGTAGAAAGGGTAGAGGGTCACCGTAGAGTAAAATTCTGGTTGGCGACCCTTTGACCTGCTTAGTTATGACCTAAAAGTCGTCAAAATCTGTCCATTTTCAGAACTGTTATTCTTACAAAAAGTGACACCTATCGAAATAAAAAACAAGTAAAGTACTACGCATTTGTTATCCACAGCGGGCTCCATTTTGACGGAACTGTTGGCGTGTTATAGGCCCCCAAACATGTCCGTTTAGCAAAAAAAAAACGGATCAACATGACCAAACGTGGGAAGAAGCCATATCTCCTGAAAGATGCCTTTGGAATCATGTGACTAACATTAGATAATGACGCGACTCTAGCCTACTAGGCCTAGAAGCCATTTGGATTGTCATACGTTTTGCAGTACTCTTACGTTACTCTATAATAACCCTATAATAACGTTAAGCATCGATAAGATTGAAGCTCCACGTACCAAGAACGCAGCCAGTGGCGATAGTCCCATCGCTGCCATCAACACAGTGCTGCCACCTACTTACAACAGTTTTGTAAAGGCCGTTTTTAAAACCTATTTCTCCAACTGTCAAGGTATAGGTGAGCCTAAACCACGTCCCAATACATAAGGTACAGGAAAGAGGGACGACTTCGAGGAGCCGTTACTCCCAAATGACGCAGCCCTCAATCTTTGTCGCAATGCTGATAGTGCAATCAATTCTCTACCAGCACACGAAACCGTGAACTTTCCCAACCTTCGGTGTCTCTTCCACAGTTAATTCCCCAGACCAAATTTTACATTCTTAAAAGCTAAGGAATAACACTTAACCCTAACCTTAGAAATACCCTGAAATCCAGTGAAATAATGGACTGGCGAAATGATAAACTGGTGAAAAAATGCACTTGCGATAAGTGTACTCCTATTTAAATACTTACTGTGCTATTTCTAATTACAACTGACAAAAGTACTTCTATTTAAATACATACTGTGCTATTACTAATTTTTACTGCTGGTCAATTCGAATAGCCGGGAAACAATTTTCTATTATGTGCTTGAGAACCAATAGTCACAAATTTATCCTTGAATCATCAAGGCTGTCATGGACCATATGACTTGAGGCAAGTCAAAAATACATGAATCCAAACACATTTGATATATTGAGACGATACCCAACAACAAAGCTTAATTTAACAATATGCTTTATTGCAATGAAGTAACTGCTCCGTGACGCCAACAGAAATACATGTCTCCAATTGATTGCACTGTATTTATACACACAATCACTTTAATCTTACATCACAAATAATAAGATTCCTATCAAAATGATAATAACTCTTGGACCACTCTCTGCATTTCTTGCCTCAAAAGTGAGGTCATGTGACTCAACACGCGGGAAAGAGAACAATCTAACGGAAAAATTTATCACATTAATCCACAATTTCAGGCCATCTGCATGAATCCACAATTAACTATAACAATTATGTAAATTGAAAAATTTAAACCGAATAACTGTAAAAAAACACGACGTTTCAGTCTAGCGGTGTAAGCCATCATCAGGTAAAAGAAAGAATAAAAACAGGGAAGGAAATGGAAACGAAATTTGGAACAAGTTACATGTGCCTCGAAGAACAAAGACATACAGCCAATGGCTGCAACTCTCAAAATTATTAATTTCGAATGCCAAAGAAATTTGCCTTCTCTATATAAAGAACTATGCAGTTTCTTCTGTCATCAGTTTTTGTGGCAGACAGCAGTAGTATTGATGATCAACCTGTATGCATATTTGAGTGCTTTTGAATAGAAATAGAACCACCTGCCAGTGATCTCATTTTCGTAACAGGTTCTTTTGCCTTCGGGATGAATTACCTAAATTGATGTAATTCAAGTGATATCACTGTTGTCACTTAAACAAACCGTCATGTGTCATTATACAATTAAAAAACATGCGTTTTAACGCTTACGCCTCATAAACAACACTCAGTGTGTTTTTGCTATTTTCTTCATTCGGAAGTTTGTTTTATTTGTGCCCGTTAAAGTTTTTAAAATGTTTTAAATCTTCCTTTACTTTTCAATATATATCTGCTTCTATTTGAATTGACAAGCAGTGAATCTCTTTGAAAATTTAGTCCTTTGCTGTCATCCTTGGTGCACAGATGTAGACAAAATTTAGGCCACAATTAATATAATTTTAGAATTTTTTGCTCATTTTTACTAACTAGTGCAAATTGCACGTTGTTGCGCTTAATTAATACTAACAAATGAATAACATAATTCACTGGGATAAACTGAAACGTTGTGTCATTTTATTTCTTTCAACTGTTATAAGATGTTATTAAAAACTGAAATGAACTCGAAGAATTTATTCCTAATTAATTAATGTATCCCCAATCTAATTTAGTAATCCAAACAATGTTACTTAAAAACTTTTGCATTCGATATCAAAAGTATTTATTGTACATTTAAAAATTACTTCTTTGCTTTAGGCTACAAATAGTAGAAAAGCACCAGCATGCACTACATACCTATAAGTCTTATGTAGTATTCAAATCCTTCAAGGAACAGTTCTGCTAGTAAAGTAAGGTGGTCCGTTCGATCATCGTATGTATAAAGGACGTTACTACCATAGGCAATGTATGGGAGCTCACTTTTAGGTTTTCCCCGGATAATCTGCCAATCGTATGTAATCGACTCTAAATCTTCTTCATCGCAATCAGAGCATTCCGCTCGCAAAATCAGGTTCTCATTAGGATTTATCTTTTCTTCACAATTTTTCACGCACCTGTCAAAAATGTACCAACAGTTATGTAAACCCCGACACAGCAATCTACAGTAACACGTTTTGTGCCATATTTTCCTTTTTCATTCCTGTTAGTTCCAAATCCTTTGTACTACCTATAATGATAACTAGTGGACCGTTTTGACTGTGTAAAAACTGTGGTAAGATTCTGCTTGTGTGACAGGAGATACTTTATGTAACGGCTTTTGTTTTTTAAACAAAAATGTTTTAAAATAGTTAACAAGATTTAGAATAATTTTATATAAGAGTTGTTGTGCTTGATAATTGAAAGTTTCAGTGAAATCGGAACTTATCGCTTTTTCATAGGTATCAAGGCCCTGAAGGGCATAATATTGCCTCCATTGAACTTGCCATGTATGATTACTTAGGAATTGCATTTTGTCCAAACTATAATTTCCTGGCAGGTGGCCAATCACCAGTCTAATTATTAACTGAGTCCAGCGTTCGTTTTCTTAGTAATCAAGCATACAACATGACCACACAAGTATTTCTTCCACAGTTATGACTCAGTTCCAGAAAGCTGCAAAACAATTAATTTTACTGGAATTTAAACAATGGCAGATTCAAGGCAAATTTGACGAAAATACCAACTAATGTAATTTTGTGGAAATTAGCAAAATCTGACAGAAACATTTTGTATAATGTCCAAATAGTGTGAATTGGAAAAATATATAAAACATATACTTAACGGGGAATCGAACTCATTGCTTTCAGATGCAAAATATGGGCAGTCACGGAGCACTGTGCGACTGTGTGACGTGATGCGTGTTCCTCGAGAACACAGTGAGAACACAAATTTTCGCTATATTTTGCATGGAAATAGTCGATCGTTTTTCGGAATACATTAACATAAATATAGTGTTCTGCGAGTTTCGTGTCCTTACCACTGTGCGTGTGCAAGTTATTACAAAAACAAAATGGCAGAATAATAAATAAATAAAAAAATAATAATAACAAAATCCAGGGGTAAATCAAGAAGATTCTTCTGTAATAATTAGTAACTTATCTCAACAAACATTACACCCGAAGAAACGTACACGTAAGCATTATATCGTAAATGTACCATATTAAAAATCAGACATTATTTATACCTACCTCTATATCGATATACTGTACATACATTTACATACATATACATACATTCACGCACGCACACGCACGCACGCATGCACGCACGCACGCACACACACACACGCACACACACACAAGTAACAGAGCTAGCATTTCAATATTGTTAACTTGCAAATCGGTTCATACTTATGTCAATGCTCTGCATATAGACTGCTTGTAAAGAGTAGCTTCTTGTAAAGGTCAGCAGGCATGAGATTATAATACTTATGTCTCTTATATGTGTCTTATATTACAGCGCTTAAAGGCCAACCAACAGCAGGTCAGCAGAGGCTCGTTGCTAGGTTTTGTTAAGGATAGATATTTTTAGGTATGCGACATAAGTTTAACCTCAGAATTGCAGTATATGAAGACCAGTATTACCAGATAAAACACACGTTAGTTTACAGACGCCAGTGCTTTGCTATAGATTCTGAACCAGGCATTTTCTTAGACTTACTGCGAATGTTCAGCAGACTTTATGTTCAATATACTATACGATCACATGTGTTAAACAAGTTTTAAACTTCATCAAAGCAAAAAAGACAACCACAAAACATCGTTCATTATTACTGATACAGAGATACAAAACAACATCATTATCACTGGTGTCGCTGTGTCGATTCTCGTTGCTGCTATAAGTAGCCGACTGCGACTCTGCGATATACTACAGCTTTCGTGCGAGAGATAATCAGATTTGATTATTGCAATCTCTTTCAATTTTAAGAAGTTATTTTTAGCAGAAGCCTCTGACACATATGTGAAAAGCTGATTTTCCTTATTTTATTTTAGTTACTTCACTTTACTTTACTTTGTTTCCTTACTGATCCCGCCTAGCCAGATTTTTTAAATTAGCTTGGTGATTACGTTTATCCTTACGTTTTAGCCAGTAACGAGCATTTTGTTTTTCTAAAACTCTAAAACTTGACAATTATAATTGCGTTTGATAAATAGTCAGCGTAATTATTAATAGTGAGTATTCTGTTTTAAAAATGCTAAATTTGCAATGCAATTGCAAATTTACTTTTATGAATTTATCAAGTAACAACCTTAGAACTTAGCCTTTCAAATAATAAAAACACTTTGTTCTCAATAGTACAATTATAATGGATCTTGACCGTTTCTGAGTCTATTAATTTCAGCAAATGATTATGTTCTGACTCTTGAAAATGTCTGGCTTTAGTGCATGAAAAACTTCCTACAAGCATACCCTAGTTACTAGTAACTATACGGGAGCTTAAAGTTCCCTAGCCAGGTCTCATTAGATTATTTGCAGTTACCCTTAACCCACGTTTTTTTCAAATATAAAAACATGTTGCCCTCAAATATAAACCTATATTGTACACAGGGCTATGATTAAAAAATCTTGTCCATTTACTATGTTTGCTTGCCTCCACCACTAGATAATTTTTAAACTTTAAGCAAATGTCAGCTTTTGAAGCCATGTGAAGTTGTAGGGAGCCTGAAAAGAAATAGCATTTGATGCCTGTAGAAAAATCAAAGGTACGACTACCACATGACTAGGCTGATTAATAGTAGCATTGTACACTAGGGGCACAAAATCACAAGTTTGACATTTCTGCATACAAGTATTATAAATACACTATGGACACTTGCCAAAGCATAAATATTTAATATAAATTAAAATATTAACAATTAACAGTACAGCTAAAAAATAAAACATGCCTCCATGAAAGTAACTACAGTGTTACGGCCAAAGGCCAATTTATAAAATATCTAAATTATATATAAATTTACTATACCTTAAAATACTCCAAATTATTCCCTGTAGGTGGTACACTTAAAAAGGCCCTAATTATTATTGGCAGAAAGTTATAAATTTTTCAACGAAAACTTAAAAATATTTTACCTAAGCCATAACAACATATGTACAAAAAACGAAAGCCTTTTTCAAATTAATATCAGGAATAAATTGTTATTAATGTGCAGAATTGCCAGAGAATCTTGGCGTCAGTGAATTCTATTTAGCTTAAAACTTGAACTAAACATCAACAGAAAAAGTTATATAAGTAATGTACTAACAATTGTAAAGAACACTGTAATTGTTAAAAATAGGCATGTAATTGTTAAAAATAAAAGAATTAAAAAATCTTACAGTTTTGGAAACTATGAACATTATAAAAAATAAATGTCCTAATTAAAAAAACCTAATCAATTCTAAAAATGATTTCACATACAAAAGAAAATAAATTGAATTCTACCTTTTTAGAAAACATAATCACTTAACTTGAATCTATAATAATTGATAAATCTATAATTCTGGCTAAAAATTAAACTAACAAAAATTATATAATTTAAAATTACTACTAATGATGCATCATACTACATACAGCAAAACAACCAGCTCCTTGGTTGAGCAGGTAAACGATCTTTTTTAAGAAACCAAGGAAGTTGTCGTGCATGTCTGCATACTGACGAACGAACGGCCTACTTTGGTTTAAAAATTTAACAAATGTAGGTTATTACACCACTGAAAGGTCTTTCTTCGAGAAGAATCTTTCAAGTTTTTCATGTTTTCTCATTCTTGAAAGGTTTTTCAAACATAGGATTTCCTCATAAAACGGTTAAGGGTTCTATTAGGGACACAAAGAAAGAACACATTTTGAAATACTTTCAGAAAAACATTTCCTTTTAAGTGTGTTTGCAATTTTAAATTCATAAAATTCTTGAAAGCCCAGTTCACATAGATGAAGCAAAATACGATGCGCAAAACGGGACACTTCACATTCAGAAAATTCCAGTGCCCTATTTTCTAGTTATGAGAGTGCAATCAGTATGATCAGTATGGTCGACAAAGAACATTTAGCGTGTAAATAGACAAAGACCATTTAAACATGTTGTCACAATAATTTTGATTAAAACAACTTTTCTAGTGCAGTAATAAGTTAGATGATTGGTTTTGTTTTTCTTATTACACAATACGTTGGTTTGATTTAGCTAATAACTAAAAAAACTAATGTTTTATGTGAAAAAGCAAGTTCTGAAAGCAATTAGCGCCGGCAGCGAAACAGTGATCAAGGCCACATTGAATACCTTGAAGCTATCGATCTCGCTGAATTTCGACTGTAATCAAAATCAAATGACCTAAGCAAAGGTGGATAGATAAGGTAGTAAACTTACTTGATGAGTAAAGTTGGATGATCTCCAGGAAATACTTCAACAAGCTGCGTTGCCTTCTGAGTTAATACTCGGTTTGCTCTTCCGACTTCAACAACGAATGTGTAAATACTAAACTGTTTTAAGCTTTTAGGAGGCACAGTAAAACTCACACCTAAACAAGATATAAGTTTAGTCTTCAGCTTCTAGGACAACATAAGACAATCTCAGTCACTTTACAGGTGCAATGCAATACAGTATACACCAACATGCTATTATTTCATTTGAGAAGTGCATCTTAAAACTTTTTTCAAGATCCGGAAATGTCGACTTATATTTTAACTGGGAGATAAAGTTTTCTTCAGATGGTAAGTTTGATGACTTTAATAAAGTTTGAAGAGCAATTGTGGTGTGCAATTTGAGTCCATTAAATTGACTGCGTGGTAGTATGTATGTACTGCTTGTATGTGTTTTGTAATAGCTGTGCCGTCTTCCAAAATCTACAGCGATCTCTCAACGAATAGAATTCACATCATTACCGAATTGAAATTTTTTTACAACCGCTCTTTCGCATGATGGATAAAATAGTTGTAAAACAAATAGAAAATAAGATTGAACAACATTCTACGATTAAAGCAACATTCATGGGGCCAGGATTCGTGTAGCGTACTGAACACATACGTTGTGTGTACGAACGATTTACGTATGCTAAATACGAATTATGTATTTGCGATTCACGAAGGTGCACTAAAAAACATAATGCGCAAACTAAAACTCCACATCACATTTAGGAAATTCCAATGTCCTAATCTCTAGTATTAGAGTGCGGTCAATTTGACTAACACAGAACATAAGCTTAAGCGGCGCATATGTAAGCGATTTAGGTGTAACTCACTTGCAAGCAAAGTTAAGCATGCGTAAGTTAGGTGTGCAATTAAAGGAAGACTGGATGATTTTTCATATATTATCCCTTTTTCAAGTCGTATAAAAAGTGTACAGTTTAAGACAATTAATAATGCAAAAGCGTTGATGGCAGGCGAGCTCAACTATTCATGATGTCACAAGCTAACATAATTTACAACAACAAAAGTATCCCACCAGCGTGTTGCACATGTTTGCGAAAGCGAAAATTGAAGTACAGTGCTACTGTAAGATATTCAGCATGTTGTACTAAAACTAGGCAAGTTTTAATATAAAAATTCAAATTTTAAAATTACTGCAATACTCACGCATGAGCTGTCAAACGTGTGTACTTTGTCACAAACTAACACATCTGAATTAAGAGATACTGCGCCAGTTTTTTGTGCAATGCATTTCCGAAATGCAGGTGCTGTGCCATCTAACTAGCGAATGGCAAAATGCATGTAACAGCGAAGAGCTAGCGGAGCAAACATAAAATGTTTGTAGCAATAAAACGAAACGTTTCATGTAATTCTTTCACGTAAGTCATTTTTGCAAAAAAAATAGTATGCTTTCTTTCAATATTTTAGAGACTAGATTGTTTTGACCTAAAGTTTAAGATCCGGTTTTGCTTTAACGAATCTCAAAACTGTCGTAGAAACGTTTTTAATGCCACTCGTAAAAGAGACTCGTAGGTCTCTTTGAGCGATGCGATCTAATAATAAGAGACTAAAAAATCTCCTCTCATTTTCCTCACTTTCACTCAACGCCGTGCCTTGTGTTTTGTTGAAAAATTTGTTAAAGTATTTTCTTAAGCGCGTTACATTTCTTGTAATATTTTTTAGTAAAAAGCTGTATTTAGGTGTTTTGGTTATAGTTGCATATAGCTTCAGTTACCGTGCATACCGTAGTTACATTCTAACCTTATCACCACCAGTGGCGAGCAAACATACATAAAAAAGTGTCTGTTTTCGAGATTAAAACACGATTAATTTATTAAACGAATCTCACCAAATATCTTTTACGTCAACTTGTCTTTACTTTTCACTCGTCTTTAACTATATTTTTTGTTTCAACTGCTCGTTAACATACATCCTAGTCAATAGTAATTTTATCTATCTCTATTCACTTATATCTAGCATGGATAGACCCAATTTGTTGATACACACAGCTTTGCATTCAAAAAGATGTGAAGTAGAATCCTCTGTTACCTAACATAAAGAACATTTCAATCCACTTTATACAGATCTTTAAAATTTGCATTAACATCTTTATCATGAGGAGTATAGCTGGCACAGATTTAAAATGTAAGCAACTGCAGTTCGATCTTGACTCACTTTTTTGTGGGCATATTTGAATGGAACGAGATTTCATCCTGCCAAATCTAAAGTAATTTCTAAATTTAATTGCTTTTGTTTATTAGTCACTGTTATTTGTTTATTTGTTTATTATCATAAGTTAACTGCATTAATGCTCGCTTTTGTTCATTTGCTACGTTTAAAATCTGACTGCACATTTTAAACTGAGCCATGCATTCTGCAGTCCTTTAAAATACAAGTTACATAGGGGTGGTTGACTTGCTAATTTTCTAGTCTCTCGCCTCTCCAATTCTACACACTTTGTGCAATTTGTTGTCTTCTAGTCGAATACTGTAATTTGCATGATAAGGCTATTTGCCCTACCTTTCACGTTTTGGCGCCTGTCTTCGAACTTTCCTACAAGAATTTATAAAAAATACCTAATGCACATCTACTGTGCAAGACCTAAATAACTGTGAAAAAATTGAATTCAACTTAAAGCTCTACGAGGAATAGAGTACTAATCCAAAAACGGACCAATGTCCAGTATCTTTGACCCTTTGACATCAGGTCACCATTCATCAGACCACAGTCTTCTCACCTGCCCCAAGCGTCTTATATATAGTGTCTAACCGGAAAGTTTTGTGATTCTAGCTCTTTTAGTTTTGGAGTCAATAAGTCTTCAAAATTGGAGTAACAAAAAATAAACGGTTGATTTCCAACAATGTTCTGTAAGTATTGCAGAAATTTGATAAACAAAACTTGATAAATAAGGAAAAATGAGTGGCTTACAGATAACAAAATAAAAAGAACTCTTTTATTTCGAAGACCTACTACGCAAGCAGTATTCTACTTGCATTTTTGATTTTTTAATGTGCTGTTTTGATTTTTGATTTTTGCTGAGAATGAATGAATGTTTGCTGTGCAATTTTGAGCTTGAAATGGTGCAGTTGAATTTCAAATCAGCAAAGAAATTTATTGCTTTATTCACTTACTGTGATAAGGAAGCTGAACAGTATGATTGGCGTAGCAGCCTGGGTCAGTTGGTTTAGGCATGCGTTCGTCAGTGCCACGATAGCAATACCACGTGTAACTAAAAAACCAAAATTACGAAAATATAACAAACAAGAATGGCATAACATAACCACATACTCATGCATACTGTGATAACACGCTATAAAACTGTGATAATTTGTAGATGGATTGACATCATGTTTTGAGAATAGATCAAAACCAGAATGTAAATCGGAAAATGTAGTACAAACTTCCTTTGCGATGGGTGGAATGCTATTGATTATCAACGTTTTAAACAGACTTGCATAACTAAAGTTCAAGTTTAACTAACGCAGAAGAAAAACTGCAAAACTGGTTTATGCAACTAAATTATTAGCAGAAAAGTTGATTCTGTTACAAGTGAATGATTACGCCTACAACATATAAACTTAATCAAGATAGCCATATAACTATCTGAACATAATACACCTATGCAATATTACATATCCAAATTTTGGAAACCTTCATTTATAATTGCGAAGCAATTTGCTGATGATATTTTCTGTATTTTAAAAAAATTAAATAAAATACAATAAGTCAAAGATAGAACAGCTAAGCTCAAATTGTTATACGGCTAAATTGTCAAGCCACGCACCCAAATTATCACGTTTGAACAACCAGACACAAATTTTTTTAAGAAACTCCTACTATGAGATCCTCAATAAACATGCGAATGAGACAGGGAATGATTTGTCTGAACATCAAGGAAGGGGTTTAAATTCACCAAACAAAAATAATGGGATATTTAAGAAGGCTGAATAATTTTAGAAATTAATACATTACTTACAAGTATCAGAAGCGTAATTAATTTAATGTTTAAGTAGTAATGCCTCAAACAATGTTCAAGTTAAAAAAGTAAGTATATTTTCTTCTATGCTGAGAGTTTCTGCCAGTGTATTCCCTGGCATTTCTTAGTGCCTGTTCAACTGCAATGATTCTTTCATAGCCTTTTCGTATAGTTTAGACTACAGACACCCATTCATTTTGCTGAAACTCTGGTCATTTTTTTGAAGTCATAATTAGGCAGTTAGCAGTGCTCAAATTTCGGCCTGTTTTTTGTCACTTACTGTCACTTACAGAAGACTTTGGTTTGTTTCTCCAGCAGAAAATTTAACATCAGGATCATAAGAAGGTGAGGCATCCATGGTGAATGCTTTCTCCCATGCTGCTATCCTGTAATGACCTCTGAGTATTGCAGCCACTATAGGATTCCTATCAACTAGTATCCATTTCTAAATCACAGAAATCAATGACTTCTATGGAACACAATCTAACATAACAAAGATTTATATCAGCTGTTATCATTCAATAACCTTATACAGAGATTTATACAGGTATTAAAGAGCATTTGTGATATTTGCTACATTACCCAATGTCACTATATATCCTTAAAAAAATCCTGTTCATTTCATTGATCATTTACTTTGTTAACCAAGATTGGCATTACATGATGATGAAACTTGGGGAGATGATGTAAATCATTTTTTGTGGGCACTACATATATCCTTAAATGAAAGTTGTGATGTGTGAGTGAGTGGCTCAGACGCACGGGCGTCCACCACAGAATTTCTTCAGAAAAAATGTTCAATGGTGACATTTTTAGCAGTAAACCAAGACGCACATCAATCCCTTGTTTGTTTGAGCAATCCCGAGTAGTAAGCTAATTTCTACAGTGAAGTTATATTTATGTATGTCACTTACATAGGGAAGAAGCAAATACTGATGACCTGGTTATGGCCCTAGGTGATTGTGTACGAGTCAGAATTCAACCTGCTGACATCAGCATCTCACATAGACTCGTTCAAGGATCTGTGCCAATTATCGTGAAATTTACACGAAGAAATGTACGTGATCAATTGTACAACCATCGCAAAAGTGTACCCTCTACAGATGCTCTTGGTTTTACCAGCAAAAACAAAATTCTTGTCAACGAATGGCTAACCGAAAGGAGGAGAAGACTATACAAAAACTGTATGGACTTCAAAAAGCAGCAAAACTACAAATACCTCAGGACAAGATCAGGAGAAATCCTACTAAGAAAAACAGAAAACACTGAAGTAATAAAAATCAAAAATCAAACGGATTTGAACAATTTGGCTGCTGTCAATATGCCTACATGTAGTGCTTGAACTAACTAGACCCACTTATTAATCTTGCTGGTAACCATTAGAGAGTAATAATTGTTACCCGACCAAAGTCTAGTCATCACTACAAATCTGGAAACTTTATGCAATATTTATTTCAAAAATTGTACGAAAAAATACAATTGTATTTGGCGTGATCTGTGTGAACGTTGGATCCACCTTCGTTTTACTTTACTCACAAATCAACAGTTAGGATTATCTACTGATCCATATTACTGTCTAGCTTGTTTTAACGATCTTTTTCCTTTTCAAAGTGTGGACACTGAGGATTTACCCGAACTGCTTTCTTCTTCTGCTATGTGTGCTGTGAAACTTTTAACTCTCTTCTACAGTTTTCTGCTTTAAATCATGTAAGTTCTGATCAGTATGACATAGATAATTTTATGCCTCATTATGATAGTAAATATCACAAGATTCAAACTTTATTAGAAGATCAGAAATTTAACACAGAATCGAGAGACATAACTTTCGTCCATTTTAACAGCAACAGTTTACATAAGTATTTCTCCGACATGCTTGACCATATAGCTCACTTTCCACAAAAACCAGCTGTAACAGAGACACGCCACAAAGATAATGCCTATTTTATCTGTAATTTGCCTAATTATTCATTTATAAATATAAATTCTAAAACTGCTGCTAGGGGAGTAGGCTTGTATATCCATGAAAACTTTTCCTTCAATCTATTCTATGAATTTAAAATAAACTGTTCGAAAATTCTTCCATATTACAAACTATAGTCCTATTTCATAACTGTCCCCCATTGCAAAATTTTTGAATATGTAATATATTCTAGACTTTCCAACTTTTTTGCCAGTCGGGAACAGAAATGCATCGAGTGTATGCGAACAGTACTATGTAGCACATCAAATAAAAGGTCTCGATGGGGCGAATCGAATGCCATAAATTACAACGAGAATGGCTAACCTGCGACACCACTAGGGGACAAAATAAGAGTTGAAGTGACAAGTGCCTTCCAGTGTTAAGCAAAGCTGGCTTACAGTATATTAAATAAAAAATTTCAATGAAACAAACTAAATGATATAAGTTATGGCAAGATTGGTTGACCTTTGATCAGTGGGTGATGGGCTGAACAGTTAAATGCCAAGGTTTCATTGTAAAAAAACTTCCAAAAAAAGGCTGTCGCCTCTTTATTTTTACGGCCCAATTTTATAACTATTGTCCACAATATCTTGAGCTTCTGACGACGTCAGAAACATTGATAACTAATTTATACTTGGTTTTCGATGTCTTGAGAAAATTTTTATACTAGCCTAGTAATGTTCACGGTGTAATTCTAAGACATTCACTGCGTCTTCACTTGCTGACTCTTCTAAAATTTCATCCTCATCATCTTCAAGCTTAGTCACCTGTATAGCTAATTTCCCGCCATATTAGTAAGTGAAGAATGTCCAAAAACTTTAATATGAAATTTCCTCACCAGATCGATAAAAAAGTCTCTTTGTAGAACTGTAGGCCAAATTGGAGGTTTGCAGCACTTACGAGTTTTGAAAGTAAACACATGGTGCTACCAGAAAGAAAAATACTGCAAAGTAAATTGCAAAATTCTGCCTATATAAAAAACTGAAGTTACCCCACATCTGGCACCCGTGTTTTGTAAAAGCATGAATAATTCTTTTCAACAAAACAAAGACATGGTTGAATAGCAAATCCAAAAATATTTAATTGCTACTTGTTTGAAAATTTTTCCTTGTGCGCATCACCATAAAAAATGTGAGCAAACACTCCTGGAGAAATTTTTTACCTCACTTTGGCTAAGGGTCAAGGTCGATCAAGGTTTTCATCGTTACCAATTCGACGCAGCCTACGGTCTCATAGGCGGGGATTAATTATTACTAGTACTACCATTGTGTAACACCAAGCAATCACTGCAAAATACAATCATCTGCATATCTTTCTGTTAGGCGTACCACTAGCCACGTTACACTCATCAATGAGCTGCGTACTTCATGCAATTACTTGCCGCGAATCGCGGAAATGGTGAAACCTTTAGACTCCTAGTGTGTAGCTCATTCGAACTGTAAACATTCAAAGTGTCGCACACACCACACAAACGTAGGAGTCATGCTCATGTGACCCTTGAGTGAGTAGCTAAGGATCAAGAATTTTATCTGCTCAAAAGGCGAGGTTTAAATGCCACTGGACTGGGGGTTGCCAAATGAGCACTAATCAAGGCTTGGAGAGGGAGAGGCATGAATGAACATCATATAAACAGAATAAGATATTGTTAGTAATGAATAAGACGTTTGAAAATAATATTACCTCGTCTCCGTTTGAACTCTGTAGCATGTCCGTCTCCACTGTTATAGTAACATTGGCAATGTAAAATCCAGGTAGTAAAGTATATTCCGGTATTGTGATATAAGAGTTATTCGTGGTAATATTAAAGTCTTGCAATACCACAGGAATTCGCTTCTGTCCAGCTTCAGGTATATTATACAATTTCCATGTGTAATATCGTGATATCTCACTAGGACAAACATACAGATTCGACTTCATCGTAAATGCGTCGGAAACAATGTAAGGGTGTTGTTTGGCCTGTTCTTTAGTGATACCACCAGCATCAACAATATGTGTTTCTCCTATGCAGTTAACTGTTATGCTTACAGAAGTTTTCCAGTATTCAAAAGTATATAACTTTTGTGTCAGGGTTAGTGCAAAAATACCATGCTTCTTGTAGATGTGAGTGAACTCCTTTCCCATGTAATGATTAAAATAGTCTTTTGGAAAATTTGAAATTTTTTGTCCATAGTATTCAGTTCCATTGATGTGTTGTAGCTCAGCTTGAGAATGAAAAAAACTTTTTCCGTCGCCAAAACTAACTTCAAATGTCAAATTGAAACCTTTCTCAATGTCATAGTAACGGTCAATAACACAAAGTTCCAAACTATAGACCAGAAAATGTACTTCTTGGCGATAGTGAAAAGTCCAAGAGGAATTCCTTGCTAGAACTAAAACAAACAACAAAAATCCTAAATAATACAGTTTCTACGGTCAGTCAAATTGCATTTTTCGCAACCTTTTTTTAAACCTAGAGCAAACGAGAAATCGCGTAATTGTGCTGATCTGCTCTAGGCCTTAGTGAGAAACAGATCTTAATTTTGACATTTGACATATTGAGAAGAAAGATCATTCCTCGATTAGTACATGTCAAATTGATGCTTGTTGGCTAGTATTTATCACTCGATACAAGCTATATCATCAACTACAACCAAAAAAGGAAAAATAGTTACAAGTGCAAGCAGTCAGCCAAATTACTATTACTTTTTTGTGCATTTTTTGGTTTGTAGATGGCACTCATTACAAACCATCTGTAATTATTGTAACTAGCCAATCCAGCCAAAAAATTTGCACATAAGCCCATGTCTTACCATACCACACCCAGCATACTACCCTCACATCTTCACCAACGCCACGCACACACAGTACCCGTAACACACCACACATAACACTACCCACACCCCACTACTCTACACCACACCACTCACATCCTGTCACCCTGCCGCTTTACTCACACCGCATCACCCACACCACACCACACCACACCACCCATATACACAAAACCAATCACACAATACTACACCATAATACATATCACACCCAACACACCTACCATACCACTTCACATCAAACCGGCCGCATCACATGGGGATCATGATGATAATGGCAACGACACCTGCAACATCAACAGCACAGCAACATAGCGAAACCACGCAAAACAATTTGCACAAAGTTTAAACCGTGCGCTATGACAAAGCTATTAGATCCATCGGCTAATGTTCAATAATGCAATAGTTTGGGTGGTAATAGACTAAGAGATATAACTTGCATCTACAGTCTACAACACGGAAGAATTGCGGGTGATGACAATGCGTGGAAGAGTCGCATAATTTCAAACTAAAAAAAACAATGGGTTGTTCTTGCAAAACGAGGGGGTTAAGAAAACTTCAATATGCACTCAGCCTGTTTTATCTAGTGAACGTCTCTTTCCCACAAAACTTCCTCAACATTTTTCTTCTTTCAAGAACTGTGCTTGCTTTTCCAAAGCATGCATGCATGGATTTAGTGGGTTGGCCCAAGAGCCTGCACCCGCTTTCATAGTAGCAGTTACAGCACACAGGTAAATATTTTCTCTGGGTTATAAACTTTAGAATGTTTAGTGGCAGCTTTTAATGAATTATATTGAGTAGAAAATTCTGCATTAACGATTTTAGTGTAAAAACGTTGTGCACTGTGCACAATATAGATGTAAGTTGCTCTGCAATTGGTTCGGCGGTATAATAAAACAAGTGTAAATCGACTGATCATGATGTAAGCTGCAGCTTACAGAAGATGACATATATTGCAGGTACTTAACTGCCGACGGAGCGAGCCATCCTTTGATTTCAGCATCAAAATATAATTATTATCATAGTGGCTTTCATAAATGAAGAAAAATTTAATACTGTGTGTGGAATTAGTGAACAGTCCGAAAATAACAAGTCGTGTAATTCTAGGCTTATTTAAAAGCAGCATTGTGGTATGAGACACCTGTAACAATACCATAGATATGGTTTATGTAGATCAAAGATCTTGGTGATTGCTTAGCAGTGTTCTGCATTCTAGACTGTCATGCTGCTCTGATCTTCTTTGTTTAAGTTCCTAATTAGTTTAATAAATACTACTTTATTATGCACGCATTTGTCTGGCATTTGTCTGGTTACTGATATAATTGTAGCGTGTAACAACATCTAGCACTGCACTTGCACTATATTTTCGATTACTTTGTTAATAGTAAGATCATTCAAGTCATCTTAAATGTGTCTGGAAAAGTATAATACCACATTTAACACCTGCACACCCAGTGTTGTCTCCATGAACGAGTGGGTAAGTGGAGGACTTGTGCACAACAGGTTGCAGGTTCGAATTCGACTTGAGAAAAAATTTTCAACCCTAAATTGATCTCAACAAACTAGAGTTAGGACTATTCTTACTCTATGCGAAGGAGTGAAAAAGAACTTAAGCAATAAAAAATTATTTAATGAACTAAAACTACACAGAGATGAAAATAACCCAAACCCTAGATGGAAATAACCTAACCCTAAAACACACATGGACGAAAATAACCCCAACCCTACTATTGACACCTGTAAGCAAAATGAGGCCTCTGCTATACTGATAGTTATATTAAAAAAATGACTGCGACTTGACATTAACACAAATAGTTGGTTGTATTATTAAAAAAATTGAAGAAAGTAACATGAGATACCGAATTCTTAGATATTGTGCACGATTGCCACTGGAGTTTAGTGCAGTATGTACTCGCTTAACAGCTCCCCACTTAGCGACATTTTGTTTTATTTGAACGATGTTCTTTTTATTTTGCACAAAGTCATTTTTATTTACCATATTTGAAGCATTAAAACAGCGCATACTGCATTATTATATTTCAAAAATGCTCTAGTAATGTAAAACAGCTAAATTATTATGCATTTTTCCATGACTGACTACTAAATGCTAGCTGTTTGTATCGAGCATAATACGATTATACGCCTCCAGGCACCTGAGGGCAAACTTTAGGAGAAGGAATTTTGCCCACAACCTATAAAAACCAGATTGAGTATCTAGAAGAAAATGTCTCAAGGTTGCCCAGGGCTTGGCTTTCACTATACAGTGTTTAACCACTGAATTGAACTGCTAAATATTGGTAAGAAAGATCGCTGATTTCAAGCAAGCAGAAAGAAATTAATCGTTAAATTAAAAGAAATGTTTAAAGCAGCATTGATTTTTGCCTCTGGTACGTATCTCAATTCTTTTACAATTTTCTATGGAATCTTGGTTTCGTTTAACGATGTTTTGCTTAAATGCTATGCTGGAATGCATTAGCGTTGTTAAGCAAGGACTTACTATAAGTTATTAACTCAAGTGCTTGTACTTTTTTAACAGTTTTTTACCCATTTGTTACCTTTTAGAAAATATGGTTCACTGGCACAAGTTAGATATAGGCTTGCAAATTGGCTTCGGATTCCACCAACGGTTTGAAATCCACCACAAGTACCACAGTTTTTGGTTGAATAGCATTCGAGAAGTTTCTGTGTAGATGTCCAGAAGTGGAACATGGTATCGCATTTTGCAATTCATCATATTTGGACAATTTTTTGAACATCCAGCAGCATGCATGAAAAGAAAACAACATTTAGCAATGAAGAAAAACGTAAGCACATTCATAGATATGTGAATAAACCAAAACCAGCCCATGTACATGCAGGAGGCTTTTAAAAACTTAATGAGCAATATCACGAAAATCAAGTTTAACTTATTCTACAGTTGGCTCACCTACGAACAAACTGGCAAAGTTTTTTTAACAGTGCATTGTTTAATTAATGAGTAATTAGACAACTCCAATTAATGAGTAATTAATTAGCAAAGAGGACTTTGCATCCAACAGAAAACACCACAGAGTGCACTTTAAGGCTTTCGTTGTAAAAATATAAGACTAGGTTTGAAAATGTGGAACTTTGTGAAATAACCTTTCATCCTGCACTTGGGCGTATTTAAAACAACCACTCACAGCAAAACAATATTTTAGATATTGCAAACACTGCAAAACGCTTATCAACACTTGCAGGTGACTGAATTAGAATAAAAATTTGGTGTTATACACCTGCATGAAGAGCTTACATACTGTACTTCATCAAGACGAAAGAAAAATTTGTCACATTCGCTTTTTGATTTATTTTTTGTTGTTCAATTACAAACTGTTTTAAAGTATGATAAATATAATAACAGACTATACTTTTCTATACTAGCTCTAGCTGAACTAGTAATGGACTCATAAAAACTACTCGATTCTTGATTCTATAAACTATAGGAAATAAGGCTCTTTGGGCCTTCAAACAACTTTTTTGTTTTATTTACATCTGATTGCTTTCTTCTGTAAGAGACATTGATAATATCTACATAGGTCTCTTTTTGCAAATCTAAAATGCTATAAACGTGTAAACTTTTCGAGTCACATGGTCCAGGCTAGGTCTACCTCATTCATTTCACAGTCACTGCAGATTGGTAAGATGTACTTTTTATCACGTAGCAACTAAGCCTAAAAGTGTGTCAAGAAAACTCGTTCAACACAACAATAATTACACCTACATTCAAAAATGAGTGATGCTTTTATGTATGTGATGACAAGGGGTATATCAGCCCACTTGCTCAAATACTTTACATTAAAATACTTTTACATTTGATTTTCTGTTAAATCAATCAAACCCATGTTGTAAAACACAAAGGTAACTGTAATTTTTAAAAAAATAAAAATACCTTTATTAACTTAGCTCAAAAAATTATATAAATTTCTTTTAAGTTGATCATGAAGACTTTATTGAACACTACTTTGATATTTTTATAAATTTTACAAAAGACATTGATTTGTACATAATAATTGTTTGTAAAATCGTCAAACGTTATTAGATAAGGACAATAAGTTTATAAGCCTGTCATAAGTTTTATGAATGTTACTAAATGACAGTATTCCAACATTTGCTAACCACTTTATTCGTAAAAATGATAACAGGCTCCATCTCCAAAAGAATGTCATTCATTTTGGTATGCATTAATTAATTTTGTAATTTTAAATGTATCAATTGCCAAAAAGGGTAAATAAGCATGCTTTTGGTTATGAAGTTTAAGTGCACATACACACACTTATACAGAGAAAGCACATTAACAACAATACACCATCAACTGCACAATGTTATCTTATTCATATATACAAAAACACAAATACATTATGAATGTGCAAAACAAAAATAAAGTTATAAATTTTGTAAATGCTTTCGATATAAGGTATTTTCTTATACACGAATTATTGTGAGCGACGCCCTCTAGATCTACATCCTGTCACAATTATTACTGGATGCACTGCAACCAATTAGGCCACAGATTACCTTATAGGCGAGTTACACGGTGGCTCTATCTGAGGGGACGTACAACTTGATTAGGCCCAAAAAATTATAATGTGGCCCAGAGCATGGGTTAACTTTTGAAGAAAATGAATAGTTTGGTCTATAGGTAAAACTAAAAACTTAAAAGATAACTCATGACAACAGAAACACAAAATGTGAAATGGTACCTTATTGTCCTTGTGAGCTGGCTTTGGTGCTGTGTTATCACCTTCACAAGTGGAATTGCAAGTGAACGATGGATAAACCTGGTTTTGTTGTTTGTACCACATCGACCACAGAGTATCATGCGGTAATAGGCAACTACATTCAGTGGTAAAGGTCAGAGCAAATGGATAATCTGAAATTATTGAGCAATCAAAAAGTTAAATTTTTATCAAATAAACGAAAAAAACTATTACTGGCATTATGGGATAGGGCACATTGTGCCAGTACATCTCTCTATGCGAGTACATAGCCTTTACTATACATTGCTGTACACATTCTAGGTAACACGACAATACTTTACCAATATTGACACAATATTTCTGAAAATAGTAGGACAATATTGTCAGCTGGTGTGGATATTACATGAAAATGTAGACTTGCCACAACATTGTACCAGTATTGATTAACAACATTTTTCCAATATTCTGACAATAGTGTCACTAATATTGTATCCCCACATTTATGCAATAATTATACTATGTACTGTATTTTGTGGGAATATGTGCATATCATGTGGTAGGAATATGGCAGTACAATATTGTTCATAAATTCTTGAAATTCAATATCTTTGTGTGAAGCAATGTAAAAACAGTTAATATTTTAAGTTTGCCATATCAGTCATGGCAAATATATATATATATATATATGGTATATATATATATATGTACACGGTGGGTGTGGTTACTGTGGTGTGGTATAGGTGGTGAAATGTGGGTGGCGTGATGTGGTGGATGTTGTATGATTTAACATAGTGCGCAAAATTTTATTCGTGGTATGGCTAGTCATTATAATATTTACCTTTGAGATGAAAACAGTAGTCGATGCACATTTTCGCAGTCATGGATTCCTTTCGAGAGAAGACGACACGATTCTTTGCCCAATTAGCATTACTGTCATACATGATGCACTGGAACAGTTTGGACCCTAAAAAATCTTGCAGAAAACAAGAGATACCACTTTAACACTCTTTGGTAGATGTTCCTATTAACAGCATATGAAATGTTGTAAACATTCTAATGGTGTTTCACGCCATTTGAAATTATTCCGTAAGAGTCCTATGCTTCTGAATGAACCCTCTCACTCTAGGCTATACCTACTCATGGACCAACATTCTGCATTTTCCTTCAATCAATCCCAGCTCAAACTTACAAGAGTCCCAAGAATGTCAAGCAGCAAACAATGCCAAGCTCTTCAAACATATCAAGACTAAACATTTGAAATTAACCTACCAAGCAGCTGGTACATTTAGCAGAAGTCTACAGCCAATGGCTAACTAACTGACTGACCATGAATGAATTTTGTGACAGACAGACAAACTGACAAATAAAACAGATTATCTTGTAGAAATTGTTATTGTTGTTTATGCATACATAGAAAAAAGCAAGACTACAATATTTTTATATATGCTATATTATTTGTGCATAATATGATATGTGCAGTTATAAAACTCTTAGTTAGAAAAGTTGGAGATAATAGGCATACAAGACGGGGGGTGGAGTGATGTTAGTTGCTTTCCGAGGACAAACAAATTGAATAGTTTCAGGGCAAATAATTCTGTTTTATCAGTATGAAATACTTTGTTTTAGACACTTTTGTCAGTCTACACCATACATAATTGCGTAGCCTGTTGTTTGCAGTTATTTCGAAAATGGTCAAACTAGGGCAAATTCCTTACACCCCCTTGTGAAACTTCCTCCCGTACAAAATGTATGAGGATTGTTTTCGCTGTGTGTTGAGCACTGATTCAGTTACATACAGCTTATTATTTTAGCCTTGCCGTGTAATATTTAATGGGTTTTTCTTTACATAGAAAATGGCTGGTTGCTTAAATTACAGCGTGTTTAATTACAAAAGTTCTAAATCCAAAACAATGATTTATTAAAAAAGTTATTGGCTAAAGACCTTCAGATTTAGATTTTTAATTAGATTTTATCATCTTATTTAAAGTTGCACATATTGTACACAATGTTTCTTTAAGATTATAAACACTACATTGAGATGGGGTGGCGAAATACCAAGAGGTCATCTAGCAGCCACAGTTTTGCCCCAAGAATGAGCTGTCAGTCTATTATTTTTCAATTCCTTTATTAATAATTTCTTCTAGGGTAAAAAGTACTAGGAGTTAAAACAGTTACTGTCACCTTGGTAACGATCCTCTGCTGACTTGCTGGTTAGTGTTCAATATCTGTTTTTAGTTTCTTACACCTTTTTTCAATTTTTAGGCTGTATGGGATTATGTAGCTGCTAGGCTGTTTCCAAGAAGTGAGGAAGTGAGCACAGTGGGTCATTGCCCTGACGTGGCTTCAGGTGTCCAAAAAGTGGATGCAGATGTTCACTGCTATTTCTAGGAAGTGAGCACAGTGGGTCATTGCTGTTTCCAGAAAGCACAGCAGTCAGCACCCTGTAACGGTTTCTAAGAACTGGTTAATGTGACTCTCTCTTTTCAGGAAATAAGGAAACAAGCACAATAGTTCACTGCCCTGAAAAAGCTGTTAACATTAATTATAAGAAATGAGGTAGCCGATGTCACTGACCGGGAAGTTTAGGATTCGTCTTAATGCTTTTCTACATTCAGTAAATAACGTCGACATATAGTTCTTTGATATATCGCTTGAGCAGCAGTAAGCATTAAGCAATTTAAGCATTACTTGTTTATCTGTCACTGACTCAAAGGAACACAAAATAACGTTAAGAGACGAAATAAAATCTTTTTTACATCTTACAACATCACTAATTTCATTAAGGTTCGTTGTTAGTTTGTGACCCAGATGACCCACTTCATTGATCCAATTTGACGCTGTATCATTAGCTACAATTCTAGGAAAGTTAATTAAGTTCTGGCTGTTAGTAAATAAAATACACTTTGTTTTACTGGAGTTAAAAAGCATGTCATGCTGGTCAGCATACTGGATGCACACACTGAGCATTGATTTAAGGCAGGTCGCAGACAGTGCCAGCAGGGTTACATCATCCACATACCCCACAGCTCCAGTGTAACTGTGCAGCAAGTGGCATCCAAGCGTGTGCATACCAAGTGACATAAGCAAGTCATCTATTTATATGGTTAATAAAATTCCAGACAGAACACTATTTTGGCGTATTCCATTGCTTGTTAAAAAAGATAATGCATTAGTATTGTTCTACTGAATAGATACATTTTGATTTAAGTAAGTACATAACATTAAAGCAAGAACATAGTTTGGAAGATTACAGTTTTCTTTCAGTTTTGAAATCAGCTTTGCAATGTTTACGCGGCAAAAGGCTTTTGAAAAGTCGATGAGGCAGCAATACACGGGCGAATTTTTGACCATATAATAATTTACAGTTTCTTTCAATATTAATGTACAAAGATCTGTTGAGCAACTTTTCTTGTAGGCATACTGCAAATCACAACTTTTAAGATTGTCTCGAAATTTATTGAGGACGATCCAGTCTATGAGTTTCAATAAGTATGACGTCAGGGCAATACCTCTGCAGTCTGATTTTTCATTTAGCTTCTTATGGGGGTCTTTTAGTCTAGGCGTGATGGTACTCACACAGGTAGTCTGTGGATAATATCCATTTTTAGCATGGAATTCACCAAGAATGTCAAATGAATGTTTAACAATCTTTAACCATTTATAACATGGTTGCTGGACAGACCTAGTGAGCCGTCCAGTTTGCCTGGTTTGAGCTTAGAGACAGCAGAATGTCACTTATTAATACTGAAAGTTCATTGCACTATTCTTCTCCATAGCATAGTTTGTCATATATATCGTTGATTTCTTCATAGCTTGTGCCAACACTGTTATATAGTGTCAGATAATCACGAGCAAAGTCATTAGCAACGTCTTTTAGATTATTTTTGCCATCAATGCTATTACTAACAGTTTCATTACACTAATGCAGGTTTTTATTTCTTCAAAGAGACTTGTGTTACACACAGTAAGTGCCATATTCTGGTTTCGTATTGTCAATCAATCAATCAATTTATATCACTCAAGCAATACATATGCAATACATCAACATACAATATTATTGAAACAAAAAGAAACAGTATAGGTAAAGAAAACGGAGATGAAGTCACCAAATTAACCAAATAAAAGAGTTGCTGTATGACACCTTAAAAGCTTGGCTTGTTAAGGTTGCACAAATGAGTGAATGAAAGAATGGTTGGGGTTAGTAGACATGATGGAATGGAAAAAAATAGTAAGATTAGGGATAGGAAGAAGGAAAAGAGGAGAAGAAACGACCACAGTGTATGTTTAATTTACATAGAGGTATATTAAAATTGCATTATAATTGATTGGAGGCCATATATTGTGACTGCATGAACCACTAAAATTGTATTATAAGTATGAATCCAAAATGGTCCTTTTCAAGTACTTTTTGAAACTATTAATAGTTTTGTGTATTTTTACTTGGGCACTTATTTTATTCCAGTTATTGGGGGCTGTGAATTTAATAAAGTACCTGGCACTACTAGTACGGCAGTAAGGGACATGATATTCGTTGAACCTTGTAAAGTAATGTTTAGGATTTGCTGTAATGGGATTTGCAAATGAAGTGGGAAACAAGTTGTAGTATGTCTTGTACATATAAATAGACAAGTAATATAAAACCAAGTCTTCGAGAATTACTATACCGCATTCATTAAATAACGACATACCAACAGTGGTACGTTTTGATAAATTGTTTAATATTCTGATAAACTTTCTTTGATGCCTAGATAAACTTATTAAGTTGGATGGATAGGAGGTACCCCATATAATGCAGCAATAAGTTAGGTATAGTAATACCAATGAATTATAAAGTGTTATAAGATGAGATCTGTGTAATTTATTTTTAATAAAGTTAAATATTCCCAGATTCTTAGCAATTTTTAAACTGATAGAATTGATATGTGGTTTCCAGTCAAGATTTTCATTAATTACAACGTCTAAGAATTTTATATTTGGAACTCTTTCGATTGCCTGTCCTTCAATGAATAAGTTAATGACATCCGGGAGTCTCTTATTTATAGAGTGAAATACAATGCTTTTTGTTTTAGTTGGATTCAATGACAATTTGTTTGCTTTAAACCAATCAGCTATTAATGGAAGTTTATTATTTATTTCAGGCACAGTATAAGATTGTAAATAAAAAAATAATGTGGTGTCATTGTACACCACACTTCATGGATTGAGGGCTGGACAGACAATTATTGCACTTAACTATTTGGCTTCTTGCAGAAAGATAATTATTAAACCATTCATTCGGAATACCATAGTGAGAAAGTTTTTCAAGCAGTATGTCATGGTCAATGGTGTCAAAGGCTTTAGACAAGTCACAGAAGATGCCAACAGAGATTGAATTGTTTTCGATAGTATTAACAATTTGTTCACAGACTTTAAATAAAGCTCAGTGGATAGGCCTGATCTGAATCCAAATTGACTGTTGTTAAGTATGCTATTTTTGATTAAATATTTGTGTAATATTTTTCTTTCGAGTATCTGAGAAAAAAAGGGTAGCAGGGATATTGGTCTGTAGTTACTTAAGTTTGTGTTGTCGCCAGTCTTATGGAGTGGTACTATAAGAGCTTGTTTCATCTCGATGGGAACAATGCCACTACTAAGAGATTTATTTAAAATATGAGTTATAGGTATTGATACTTGAGGAAATATATCTGCGATTATTCTAGGTATGTAGTTGTCAATCCCGGGACTCTTATTGACATTTAGGGAATTGCATATATTAAGAACGCTTTTAGGAGTAACTGGATTAAAAAAGAACGAATTGGGGTAGTTACCTTTTAAGTGGTCTCTAAAATTATGATTTGATATATTAATATTCTCAGCAAGTGATGGTCCAACATTGGCAAAATACTCGTTGAATTTATCAGCAATTAATTTATTATTTGTTTCGATTTTATTGTTGATATTTAATTTAATTTGATTTTGCATTTTGCTTTTATTCATTATTTCTTTCATAGTTGTCCATGACATTTTTATATTGCTTTTATACATTTCTAATCTATGCCTATAATAGTTATCTCTAGACGTTTTAACAAAATTGTTTAATTTGCTACGATATTCTTTGTATTGATTTAAGAATGTAGGACCGTTATTTTTTAGTGTTGCTATGTACATTTTATTTTTCTTTCTAATCGAATTTAATAATCCAATAGATATCCAGGGTTTTTTGTTTTGGCTAGGATTGATTTGTGTGCATTTCTCTCTTATATGCGAGCTGTAAATATTATTAAATTTATCATAAAAAATTTCTGTGGTTAAATTAGGATCTGGCTCTAAGAGAACGTCTTCCCAATTCGTGCTAGATAACTCGTTTCTAAAGGCTGTTTTGATCAAATCATTGCAAATAGCTTTATTACGGAAAGTCTTTTGCATAGGAGATGGTAGGTTAAAATCAGTGATTGTAAAAATAGGATAGCGGTCGGTGATATCAGTAAGCAGTATACCAGGTTTGTGATGGTACTGAATGACGTTGGTGAAAATGTTGTCGATAATTGTGGCTGAAAAGTTAGTAATTCTTGTAGGACAGGCTATTGTTGGGAACGTGGAATTGGTAAACATTGAATCTAGAAAGTATTTGGTATCACTGTGGGTTTGATGATTAATCAAATTAATATTGTAATCGCCAGTGATGTATAAATGTTTCCCTTGGTTACTGACTTTGGATATTATGCCAGAGATTTTATCCGTAAAAGACATTCACCTGGAGGACGACAAATTAAGCCAATAACGATGTTCTTGTCTTGATTGCATAATATCTCAAAGAAAATGGCTTCGATATCATTGTCAGAACGATTTGTAGATCATTACGGACAATAAACAGTAAATCCTCTCTAATGAACAATGCGACAATTGTCCTGTTAATGAATGAAGACGTGTAACCAGGTAAGTTAATCGAGGAACCAGTGTTATCCATGAGCCAAGTTTCAGACAGTGTAATTATGTAAAAAAATTGTGATTAACATCTGCAGATAAGCTAGAAAATGATCAAAATTTGCATTTATACTTCTAATATTTAAATGTATGATTGATAGAGGGTTGTTGTCTGGCATATTGTAATTGTTACAAAACATTGAATTGAAATGGTCGATATCATAATATTTACTACCATTTGGAATGTTCATGCTGTTAAAGAAATTTGTATCGGGGTTCATTTTGTCTAGGTATTCAGTATTATGATTGATTAGGTTGCTATTATCATCAAACAAATTTAATTTAAAGGCATCACAATCGATTATATTAGCAATATTTATATACCTGGTGGCCAGAAAAAAATCTTCATCATTGAGAATCTTATTAAAAGGAAATATCTCTGCTAAGCAGTTATGGCAAAACCAGGCATTACTATCAGGAGATAAATTAGCAAAAAATCAGAGATTGTTAGACGAGAACATTTAAGATGGGTCCATGACTCACAACAGTCACAATATATTCCATACTGATTAGTTTTGACAGGTTTAAAGCAAGTAGAACAAGGAGAACGAACTGCGGTCATAACTGTGAAGAAAGTACAGGAAAATAAACAGTAACAACAAAACAAACAAACAAACAAACAACAACAACAACAAGTCACAGGATAATGTCAACACAGTCAAGATCACGGAGAAAAGGAGTGTACAAGGCTATAATGGTTAAGTCAGGAGAGAATGTAGAATAGGTATGGATCATGAAAAGGCAGTGTGTCATACGAATTTTTTTTAATCTAATTTATTTTACTGAATTTTTGGTTGTAGATATGGCTAATTAACAATTCCTCAAAAGTCAAATTTATTAATACTACAAGTGATTATTCATGTGCAGCAGTACATAGACTGTGAAAAGACATAACAATTTTGGTACAGTGTACTACAGTAGGATACAATCAGAATATATGCAAAAATACTACAGTTTATGCAGAAAACAGATTTCTAGATCGTTATTACCAGGTTAGTATAGTAATATACAACAATTAATTAGAACTTTGTGCAATAAAGGGTGAAAGAAATTAGTAAACAATCAGATGAAGACAGAGTTAATTTTAGCAGTCAATATTAATAGCCAATGATAAAATAGGAATGTATGTCTAAATAAGTATAGTATAAATGAATAATACAGTAGTTCAGTATAGCTGTAATATACTAGAATACTTGACGTAAAACGTCAAGGCGATTATTGTTACTACATAAACATAGGGGTTAACTGAGGTTTAACTGCAAGCTAGAAGCCCAGGAGTTAAGTGGCTCTTTCACAGCAACGACTTGTGAACATTCAAGTACAGAAAAACTATAATGGGAAAGCTAATGTAAGCTTTAAGAACTGGCCAGACCAGTTTAGTTATAGGTATGAATGTACATCATGGAAATGACTTTCGGCCTACAGTAAGGTAGAGTAATACAATAACGTAATGGACACGCCAATCTAAATAACAGGTTAACGATTCTCAAAAATAAGGGAAGCAGATTTTAGCTCTCATATACAGGCCTTGACTCTTGAATTTTTCTAGATTACTAAAACATTCAAACAAGTGCTACTAAAAACGCCTGCTGATGATGTAATTCATCACTCAATACGAAAAAAGTAGGGCTTCTCTGGAGACCACATACCTGGCTAATGTAGTACAATGACATGCTGAAATTTAGTTCACAAGATTACACATGGACAATGTAGAAGCGCATTTCGGCCCTAGCTGTAATGTTATTATGCGCGAATACTAAGTGAAGAACAAATAATAAAAAAGAAAAGAAAGAAAAAAGCTAAAACAATATTGCAATGACAAAATCGCACTAGCTGACAATTAGTTACTCACTTTTATTATACATATTCATTTATGTCTTGGGTAGTTCTTGGGAGAATTGGACGTTCTTTGTCGATGCTCAGCATTATGCCTCTTTCAGTTGCATAGGCGTTCCATTCGTCTCTTCCTTCACACACTTTAATTGCTTCGTCTAGGATTTTCTTGTTTAGCTTGGTGAGAAATAACGAGACGTCGTACTTGACTTCATCTGTATTAGATGCACCTTTCAATTTCTTTTTGGCATTGAACACAATTCTTTTCTTTTCAATCGTGGAGAAAATAGCAATTATGGGCACTGGTTTCTGTTTTTGGTTAGCACGCACTGGTCCCATTCGATGAACAGTCAATATATCATTGCGATGTATTTCCACTTGCATATACACTGCAATGAGCTCAAGTACCTTGGAAAAACAATCCTCATTGCCTCTATTCCTGGTCTCAGGAATACCGTAGATAAGTAACAAGCTGCGGCGACTATATTGTGAGTTAGAGTTGGCTTCAATCAAAGCGTCTTTCGAAATTTTCTCGACTTTTTCAATGTTCTCAATACTGGTATTAAACTTTTTTTCGAGTACGTCGACTCTTGCCGATATTCCAGCTAACTTCTCGATGCCTGCTCGCTAGGGTTTTAATTTATCGTCGAACTCGGCAGACAATTTTCCCAATTTGTCGTCTAATTTATTAAGCAGTGCCCGCATCCACTCAGGATCTGAAGACATACTGCGTGTTCTAATTGGTGACATTCATAAAGCAGTAAACGTATAACGGATCTATCTTATTTGTAAGTCATCAACAGCTACACCACCATGATACCATATAAACGAAACTAAACCATTAAAGCCGGTACAGTATAGTCAGTGCGACAGTGCTACTGCATTTTACCCGCAGCAACTCAAAAACAGGTCCGGTCGCTACCCTGTATGTACGAATTAATTTGGTTCCTGCTAATGTTTCGAATGACAAAATGATATTTGAGACGCGTGTTTCTCCGTAGGGTGGAGATAACCCACTCTCTTGGTCTGCCATTAGGGCACCAAAGCTGATGCCAAAAAAGAGCTTGCCGTCGTGAGGGCGGACAGCTTTAGTGTTCAACAGTTTGTTGGTATTGACTGTTTGCTAGCTGTCAGACAGGAATGTACAACGAAACCACAAGAACAACTTTTTATTGTACAACACGCTGCACTGACGACTACATGTTGATTAATCGCTGAGACATTGTTGTCTAGCAGAGTTCTGTATTTTTCTAAGTTTGCAGTACTTGCCTTAGCCCATGAAATATGAGATGTGAATATTCTTTTTTGAATGTCATTGAACAGCAAATCAACATCCATTGTTAGCGGAATTGGGGAATGATCTGATAAATTATTTACGGAATGATGCATTAAATTTTCAATCCCGTAATTTCTCATATTTTGTGAAACAATATAAAGGTTGAGCGCCGAGCAGGCACTGAAATCTATGTTGCGGCAAGTGTAATCCATCGTAGTATTATTATACATGATGGCAAATTCAAGCTTGTTTTGCTTAACAAAGTCTTTAAGACAGTTGATCTGTCCAGTATTTCTTGTCAGATCACAATTAAAATCACCACCCAGTATCACATGACTATAATGGTTGATGATTTCCTGGATGCTGTTCAGAGTATGTTAAAGATCACAGTTCACGTTAACCGTATAACTATCAGTTGGCATACAGCAATTTATCAACATGTTTCGGAACTCTTTATTTCTACAACAGATAATCTATCACAATTGCAGTTAGTGGGTGCAATATGCCCGCTTACGTGTTTTTTCATAAGATTCCGGTCCCACCGTAGGGTCGGTATTTAAGTCTTTAAAACCCACATCATTGATGAATTTGTGTTTAAACGAAGAAATACCTGCACAGTTATAGGAAATTAGAGAAAGTTCATTTTTTATTAAATTATCCACGGTGTTTGGGAGCCACTACCTAGCTAGAAGTCAGGCTTAAAACTTCTTTTTGATTAAGAGGTACAGTTACATTGTCTGCTATTTTCTATGCATTCTGTTTCTAATACTGTCACATTTTGCCCTTCAATGTCATCTTTTATCTCTTCGATTAAATAGTTCTCGTCCACATTGAAGAATTTTATGTGCGCACGCCTTGGTAGCCCTTTGCTTTTCATACCCATATCTTTACGGTTTCCAAATATTGCAGGAGATCTGTCTCGCTTGCTGGATGTAGGTCGAGAAGTGGGTAGATTATTTTGTCGTCCTACCCTATGAGGCAATTTACCTGGTAGGGGCAGTAATTATGAGGCAGTTATCGCCGACAATTTGCTTATTATGATTTGTGCTCAACGATGGGAATTCAGTGACAACTTTGCTATAGTTCACTTTTGTGCTTGTGAGCTAGATTACAACTCGGACTTGATTTGCATTCTGTGCTTGCATCTTAGCGATGTTATTTGGCATTTTTAACTGTGGAGTTCACGCAATTTAAAAGTGAAGATTCAATCCTATTTAACCTATCTAACACAGCGAACATATCAGTTGGACCAAGAGCAAATTTCGGGTGCAAAATCTGTGGCATAAAAGATTGGCATAGCATTTTCATCATCTAACTTTCTTAAAGCTGTAAAATATCTTCTGCTTACTCTGCCAGTCAGATCGTTGTCTACAGATTGCCGTTTTGTAGCTTTTGTGTCACCTACGGCGTCTTTGTGCAAGTAAGGTACACTATAGGATAGCAACTCATTACGTACGAGTTCCGTCGCCATTATGGAGTATCCACGTGTAAACTAACCACAACGGTTGCTAATCACCTATCTATTATCTCCTTCTTAATGATCCTGGATCCGAGTACCAGTTATCACTTTATTATCTTAGTCACTCTTTAATATGCAATATTAATCTCCCTAATTAATATTGATTCTTATCTTATCTGTCGCATGTGATCGTATAAAACTTGACTTAAGACTGAAGGAGGGATTCACCTCTAATACATTAATTGCTAAAAGGTTATTCTCAACCCGGCTACTAGAGCTTAAGATAAAATATATAGAGCAATGATTTCTTCTCACAAGATTGTTTCTACGACTCCGCGTTGTGAAAGAGTCTTAATCTCTAAAGCTATCTAGCAGAAGTTCCCGCAATTGAACTCGTAGAATACTTAATGTACACAGCAAATCCTTAGACTCGTTTACAGAATTCGATGTTGCTTAACTGAGACACCTCTAAGCATACTCGAACTAATCATTTATGATTAAACGAAATCCGTTTATTGTTTACAACAATTACTCTTAGTTTGCTAAATGACAATATATGTACTTAATCGCCAAAGACGCTCACAATTTATAATTAGCTCCCAGAGATACTAAACAGATTCCCTTAACGATTTCCTCACTTCGCACTTAAGGTGCTATTACACTGTGAATTTACTATGCAGAGTTGCTCTCAAGTTACGATACGTTAAGTTCACTTAACTTGGTGGAATGACCAATGATGACTGTTCAATTGGTCAATTCCAAATCCGTTGCAAGACTTGATTCGTAGCCCAGTGCTCAATTCATTGAGTACGCAGATTCGATGTCCACGCTGGTCTTACGTTGTCTTTGCTTCTCCAGTCTCTTCTCTCTCTCGGCACGTGGTTCACCCACAACCACTTAGTTCCAACTCCTCTCCGCCGACTCTTCCCCCCGAGCCCTTGCCAAACACCATCTTATATACCCTCGCGCAGATTTCATCATCTCGCATGCTGACGCTCAAGGTGGTGCAATAGTTCAACCAGATGTCCAGGTCGCGTAGCCTCTCACCTGAGAAACTCCGCTTCGCCTTTGTCCTTCGCGTCGCTTGGGTCATAAACTTCTGTTCAAGAAATGAGCTTCTTCCTGCTCCTTCCCAATTATAGTCCAGCAACTCGCATTACATTACAGGAGGTATATGCTCTTAACCACTCCATGTTATAAAATTCAGCTTCGCTTCTCCTAAATTCAAACACCTGTGACAAACTTTTCCTCTCTAAATGAACACCTGTTCTATTACTTGTAAACACATCTCTTGTGACAATAATTCCTTGCCTTAATATAAATATAGGCTTTATCAGCTAAGTGAGTTCCCATATTTTCTTAATAAATTTCACTGATCCAATTTGGAGGTCTCTTTATCAACATAATCTGATGAAGTTGATAACTTCATTAATTAATCACTTAATTCATGATTCCGAAATTTATTCATAACAACTTTCCTCCCCTAAAACTCACTTAGATGTGGCTTATATTTAATGTTTCGCTACAAGGTCGCATCTCTTTGGAGCTCCTTAATTATACACGAATACTACATAACATGTTACATCCTTAAACTATTATGGGACATTCCGTCATGGTGGTCTTGGTGGCGGGACACCATTGTCCATTGGTTTCCTCTGGCTTCCTTGACCGGGGTTCACGTATTCACTGTTCACGTATGCATTAGTGTCCTGAGTTCCTTCCTCGGCTATCCCCGTGTGGTCTTTGCCATCTTCCATCTTCTTCCCGCCTTTCATCTCCAACGGTCCCATTATCCTGTAACATAAATACAATACGCAGTATCCTTGGTGTCATTTAAACATCCACATAGTTACTACAACTATTCACATGCATCCCTTTCACCTAATTGGGTGGCTTCTTTACCATCATCCAATCTTACCAGCCTGTTATCGCATGGCTTCATTTGCCATTAAACTTTTCATTAAATCGACCCTCTCGTTATATCTAGACCGTTTCGTGGGCACTTATCTTGGCCAATATTAGATCGTCTAGGGTCACGTCAAATTCTGTCCCGTCTTGGGTCGCTGGTAGCTTCACATATCTAGGGATCATGTCTGTCGTGCCGGAGGTTAGGTTCTGCATTGTCCTCATTTAAACCTTATCGAACCTCTAGTTCTTATAGTACTTATATTTGGTTTTACTTTTAACCTGACAGTAGCTTTCTGTAGTGGCGCAATGCGCCCCTTAGTGCTTATGTTAGGGTACTTTCCTCCCCCTAGAGTAGCCCTAACCGCTTTCCCGAATTAGTAAGTTATTACATTCCAACCTTACTATTCATCATTAGATCTGCTGCGCGTATGCGGATATTAGCTCTTAACCTAATAGAAGTTAAGCATATTGTAAGTTTAAACTTAAACTAAACCGCTCGCAAACAACATCAGAATCATCTAATTTACTTGTGCGTACCTTTACGCTTTATAGTTATTCAAATTTATTTCGCATGCGTGCATTTAATTCTCTCTGAACAGTCCTACTGTTCCCTTTATAATCAGTAAGCATTTATTCCTTAATCTTACTTTTATTTAATCAATTCGCTGCGCATGTGCGGAGTGTTAGTTCCTAACCTAATACGAGGCTAAGTATATCAAGAGTTTATAACTAGACTAACCCGCTTGCGAACAGCGCGAGTTCTACCTGAACTCTTACATTATAGTGTGTTTAGCTACCGTGTGTCAAAATGCACACTCTTTCCCTTTAATCTGCGTGCGCGATTCGTATACCACCACAGGGTACCGTTCGAGACCTATGCTTTAGCAGCAAACTGTGCCTTTTTCACCAATGAGCGCTCCTGGTGGGTGAACTCGGGTACCTCTGGCAGCATTTTATTTTAATATTGGTCGAGTTCTAATTATCTGCACTGTCTTTTCCTCTTAAAATTCTTTTCATCTTTTGTTTACTCCCAGTAAACGTTTTCTCAAGTTCTCCTATGCGACCTAGCTATTGATTCTTCTATTACCTGTCCCGCTCTAATGGATCCGATCAGAGCGGACAAGCTCCAGCCACCTTCAGTTCCCCTTTTCACTCTTAGTTAAATGGATATCCCTTACGGTTCTCTCTAACCTCTATCGGGTAGCGCTTTCACTTTCGCTTAAGCACTTTCACTTGCAGCAATGTATTAATGGCCTTGTTGTAAGCCTTTTCATTGAACTTTTACTCCAAATACTCTTAGAGATTTTCGGCAATTATCCGATACTCTCCGTACATTGCCTTACCAATAAATTCTTATGAGAGCTTTAATCTCCTGCTCATTTAATGTACGTTTAATAGGTTCAAGCTGCGAGAAATAGCTCACTATATTGTGAAAACAATCTTAGCACAGCGTCCCATGCCAGGGGTTTGTAATCACTCAGTGACGCCATCTGTCGCCGGGTGAGTAAGTTAGTTCGCGACCTAACTTTACTGACCCTGCTAGAACTCTGTGCTTGCCTTTTACTTTTGCGCTGCAACTTGGGAACTGGGCGCTAGATGTCACTAGTGCCTATCTATTGCTATTTAAGCTTTAATATAGTTCGGCTGGCTCTTTACTATACATTTCCATTATTTTTCGAATCAAGCTTCTATTCTAAATTAAATTTCCCCATTAGTCTTCTAGGTCAGTCTAATATTTTTACAGCGCAGACACTCGTTGCCCATATTGCTAAACACCTTCTTAATAGTGCAACCAGCGCCACACAGCGCTGGGCCTAGATACATGAAGGACCCTTTCTAGGGAAGGAGGCCCTTCATCTTCATACGCTTTAGGTCCTTTGGGCTCCCCTGTATGGGACGCACCCCGGGCTGGACCCCTTTCCACACAGTGCATCACCTTGTGCCACTGTGTTCTCTGCTTCCCGACTTAACCTTTTCAGCTTCAGTCGATCACAGAGACTTAGCTCACCTGTTCACAATTCGGCTTGCTAAGGCCTGACTGTACATTGAGCAATCTCACCTTATTGGCAATCAGTGAGATTACCGGCCGGTGACCCAGTCGATAGTGATCACGAAGATGACTTGCTTGCAGTTCACTGGCACAGCAAACCATCCCCATCCCTTATAGGGACCAAAGGGCTCACGCCCAGAGGCAACCGACGGTCTGATCCATAGGAAATCTCGCTATCCCTCTATGAACTTTGACCGTTTTCACCAGCCTAGCCTGTTCACTAGAGAAGTGCTATAAAAGAAGCAAAATTCACACTTCACCTAGCTAGGTGAGGACTGTCATCCTCGTACCACATATGTATCACTTATTCCACAACTGCAGACTTATAATCGCTGTCTCTGTGGCAGTACCAGTACTTTGACTGCCTGAGCTACCAGCTTCCTAGTCGACCTTTCATTTGTCAACATTTACTTACAATGCACCCCGTGCATGTCTTGGCATATTCTTCGCCATCTTAATTCATCATAACGCACCCAGTGCATGTCTTGGCATATTCCTCGCCATCTTAATTCATCATCTCGGCATTCCATTGCCCTAATTACTATCATTACCTCGGCATCCCAGTGCCGGAACCTAACTCTTTACCTCGGCATCCCCGTGCCGGAATCTAACTCTTTACTACGGCCTCGCTCAAGTAGGGATTTATGACCCTGCGGCTACGGCCTGCTGCAGTTGAGAAACAGTACGATACATACGCCGACTAGAAGGTACCACAGTAGGACGTTAATTCGCCCTTCATCAGCAGAAAACATGGAAACTGCCTAGGGTCCTTGCGGACACTTGAGGTGCCCCCATTCCTCTTGTTAATCTGATATCTAAGGCGTACTTTACTATCCCCAAATTTCGTTTCTATAACTTTTTCGCCAACTACAGGCATAGCCGTGCCTGAGGCATCTCGCAACGTCATGTTGCTTACATTAGGAGCACCCATACCTAGTCGTTTATATAGTTTTAAGGATAAACAAGAGGTGGAAGCACCTGTGCCCACCAATAAGCGTGTCGGTCGTCTATTTAACTCAACAAAACATGTTGGCTGGATGATTAATGATTCTCTCCTACCTATGGACCTGTGAGATCGAGGCTCTCTCACGGCCTTCCAATCACCCCTTTTTATACCCGCCATTCTCAAATTACTCTGGCACTTATTACGCGCATCATGCCTTTCTCTGCTAATATCCATTTTACTGCAATCTCTGCACACTCGTCTTTTATTCAAATATTTATCATCTATAGCGCCGCCAGTCTCCACATATAAGCTCCGGTCGGCGGAGACAGACCGCCGGTAGCTTCGTAACCTACTCGTGACCTCCTTGCATTCATTATCTCGGGGTTGCAAGGCTCTGGTCTGCAGCACTCTCCCATTAGTACTCTGTGGGCATCTAACACACTCTTCTTCTTCGTTATTTATGGCTGCCATTTTCCCTAACTCTTGTGGCGTTTCCACACGCCCTTGACGTGACAAATGTCGGTTCCTTAACCTAGCAATTCCTTGATTGCTTTCTTCCAACCTACAGCGAGCATGCGCTGCTTCTAAAGTGGCTGGATTGTGCTTAATTAACTTCGCACGTAACTTATCACTTATCAGTGATTCTACCAACACGTCAATTAAAACCTTTTGTACTAATGGTTCATCTATTTCGCAAGGTTTATATGCGATTCTCGCGTGGAACCAAATTCTATCCACTAATTGCCACAATGATTCCTGTCTATGCTGCCGCATCGATCTTAATTCTAACATATGTCTAGTTAATTCCACCCTACTGACATATCTAGGTTCTAAAAACGAAACAAATTGACCCCAGTTCAATTTCGACCATATTTTACGGCTAGCATCTAAATATCGCCCACAGGCCCCGCCTACTGTCATATATGCTAATCTTATGCATAATCCACCGGTCTTTTCTGAGTCACGTGACATGCAGAAGCCTCTCCGGCTAATGTCTTGTGTCCATTGTCTAAAACTTTCACTGCAATCATTTTCCTCGCTGGTAAAGCTCTTTATAACTTTCACTGCATTGCCTAAGGCCCATTGATCCGCAATGGCGCCTAACTGGGTAGAGAGCCAATTCATTCTCTCCACCAGAGGGTTTTCATCTGCTCTTAACAAGTCTGAGCTAATAACAGGAGGGTTCGACATATTTATTTTTACGTTTGCTTCTTTCAGCAATCTGCACCAATCATAGTTTCAATTTACCACAGGCTGTTAACACCTTTTGACAATAAAACCCACCTACCAATTTTGTTTGGGGATCTCCAATAACTTCTAGAACCGCCTCGGTAATTGTCCTCCAATAAACTCCCAGCTGTGTTCACTTTCACTGACTGACAGCTGACTTTCCCTTTCAGTAGCGTAGCAGACTTGTTCTCACTTCCGTTTACACCTGAGCAGCAACAGCAATTCACAGTTTACAACTTATCAACCAATATTGATTACAATTAGTTAAGCAAACAAAATCCTGCGGTCACGGCACCAGTTATTATCTCCTTCTTAATGATCCTGGATCCGAGTACCAGTTATCACTTTATTATCTTAGTCACTCTTTAATATGCAATATTAATCTCCCTAATTAATATTGATTCTTATCTTATCTGTCGCATGTGATCGTATAAAACTTGACTTAAGACTGAAGGAGGGATTCACCTCTAATACATTAATTGCTAAAAGGTTATTCTCAACCCGGCTACTAGAGCTTAAGATAAAATCTATAGAGCAATGATTTCTTCTCACAAGATTGTTTCTACGACTCCGCGTTGTGAAAGAGTCTTAATCTCTAAAGCTATCTAGCAAAAGTTCCCGCAATTGAACTCGTAGAATACTTAATGTACACAGCAAATCCTTAGACTCGTTTACAGAAATCGATGTTGCTTAACTGAGACACCTCTAAGCATACTCGAACTAATCATTTATGATTAAACGAAATCCGTTTATTGTTTACAACAATTACTCTTAGTTTGCTAAATTACAATATATGTACTTAATCGCCAAAGACGCTCACAATTTATAATTAGCTCCCAGAGATACTAAACAGATTCCCTTAACGATTTCCTCACTTCGCACTTAAGGTGCTATTACAATGAATATTACAATCAACACACGTAACTTGGTGCTATTACACTGTGAATTTACTATGCAGAGTTGCTCTCAAGTTACGATACGTTAAGTTCACTTAACTTGGTGGAATGACCAATGATGACTGTTCAATTGGTCAATTCCAAATCCGTTGCAAGACTTGATTCGTAGCCCAGTGCTCAATTCATTGAGTACGCAGATTCGATGTCCACGCTGGTCTTACGTTGTCTTTGCTTCTCCAGTCTCTTCTCTCTCTCGGCACGTGGTTCACCCACAACCACTTAGTTCCAACTCCTCTCCGCCGACTCTTCCCCCCGAGCCCTTGCCAAACACCATCTTATATACCCACGCGGAGATTTCATCATCTCGCGTGCTGACGCTCAAGGTGGTGCAATAGTTCAACCAGATGTCCAGGTCGCGTAGCCTCTCACCTGAGAAACTCGCGTCGCTTGGGTCATAAACTTCTGTTCAAGAAATGAGCTTCTTCCTGCTCCTTCCCAATTATAGTCCAGCAACTCGCATTACATTACAGGAGGTATATACTCTTAACCACTCCATGTTATAAAATTCAGCTTCGCTTCTCCTAAATTCAAACACCTGTGACAAACTTTTCCTCTCTAAATGAACACCTGTTCTATTACTTGTAAACACATCTCTTGTGACAATAATTCCTTGCCTTACAATAAATATAGGCTTTATCAGCTAAGTGAGTTCCCATATTTTCTTAATAAATTTCACTGATCCAATTTGGAGGTCTCTTTATCAACATAATCTGATGAAGTTGATAACTTCATTAATTAATCACTTAATTCATGATTCCGAAATTTATTCATAACATATCTGTTGTTACTATCTGTACTCACCTTACCAGCCAAGCAGTACGAAACCAGTATATATTGCACCCTTTTCACAATAATTAAGTTGATTTTAGCTTAATTTTAGTTGATGAGTACGTTTATCAGAAAAATGAGTTATATATTCATATTCCTCACATCTTTACGCGTTCGTTGATAGTGAATATAACTCCGTATATTCTGACAATTTCGTTAAATCACAGAAGAACGCGAACAGAAACACGTTTCAACTAATGAAGCCAAGCTCTGAATATCTAAGCAATGATTCTTTGTTATGAATAAATTTCGGAATCATGAATTAAGTGATTAATTAATGGAGTTATCAACTTCATTAGATTATGTTGATAAAGATACCTCCTAATTGGATTAGATAAATTTATTGAAAGATTATGGGAACTCGCTTAGCTGGTTAAAGCACATATTTAATGCAAGGCAAGAAATTATCGTCGCAGAGTTATTTGGGTTTACAAGGAATAGAACAGGCGTTCATTTAGAAAGTAAAAGTTTGTCACACGTGTTTATTTAAGAGAGCGTAGAAATTGCAGGTGTTTAGTTTAGAGGAAGCGAAGCTTATTTTTATAGCTATGCGTGGTTAGATAATAAGCCTCATGTAATGTTATGCAGAGTTGCCATAATTATTAAGAAATAACGAAGAGTGGATTTCTTTGAGAGAAAGGTTTATTGCCCAAGCGAAGTGAAGAGCAATCTTTGGAAGTTAGATGCTGTGAAGGACGGAGAGTCAGATAGCGGTTTTCTCATGCAAGGAGCTGTGTTAGAAAAACACCTGGTTGGTTATAAACTTACAAGCCCGGGGTGACCTTTGAACTATTGCTACATTACGGCGTTACCGCTAAAGCGAGAGCTATTGCGACACATTGCAGCGTTAGCACGCAATGTTATGAAATCTCGGCTTGGATATATAAGACGATTGTCTTGAGGAACGAGGGAGGCTGCGAGAGAGTTAGAAGTGAGTTGAGGTGAGTGAACCACGTGACGTCCAGAGAGAAGAGGCTGAGGAAGCAAAGACACGTAAGACCAGCGTGGACATCAACATCAAATCTGCGTACTCAACTGTTGAGCACTGGATCTACGATTAGTCTTGCAACGGATTTGGAGTTGACCAATTGAACAGTCGTCATTGGTCATTCCACCAAGTTAAGTGATCTTAACGTATCGTAACTTGAGAGCAACTCTGCATAGTAGCAAATTCACAGTGTAATAGACACCTTAAGTGTAACGTTTAGTTGATTGTAATTGCATACTTCACATTGTAATTAGCACCTTAAGTGCGAAGCAAGGAAATAGTTAAGTGAATCGGATTAGTGTCTCTTGGAGCTAATTATTAATTGTGAGCGTCTTTGGCGATTAAGATCAAACATTGTAATATTAGTTGACTAGGAGTAATTGTTGTAAAACAATAAACGGATTTCACTTTAACTTAAAGGAATACCGTAAAACGGGGTGAGTTCGCCACTTTTTAGGGGTATTTTTTTACGTTTCCTGCCATAGCAAGAGAATTACCAAACCAATTTTCTTAGTTCAAGCTTTATATTGCCTTTCGAATGAAACACTATCGTGGGGTGAATTCGCCATTAACGATTTTACACTCTTTAATGCCATTCTAGGCAGCTGAAGTTAACTGGTTGTGATTGGCTGGTTGGGGGTGAGTTCGCCACCCTATGAAAAAATTATGAAAAATGTCCAGTTTTAGTTTTCAAATAGAAACTTCTACGTTGGCAAGGAAGGCTTGAACGTCTTGTGCACTGATCTTTTCGCGGGCGCCCTTGATGTTGCCAGCCGCTCTGAAAACCAGATTGTTCCTTCGGGCGAATGATTTGACAAAGTCTATTCCAGGGGTGTTTGCCTTGAATCGTCGTTCCCGGATTCCCTTCGCGTCAAGAACACTCTTAATCAGTAGTCGGAGATCGATGGCAGTCATTGGGAACTCCCATTCAGCGGCCACTTGGAGTGTTGGCGATTTCGTGCTCCTCGGCGGCGGAGAACACTGGCTGACCTCCGGTCTTCAGCGGATGACTACCTGAGAGTTTGTCAGAAAGGGTCTTTCTTGGAACTCCGAATTGCCTCGCCGCTGCGCTGATTGTCCTGTTGGTATTCTTGACGGCATGTAGGGCAGCTTCCAGAGCTTCTGGGGTATAATATTGTTATCTATGACCCGGTACAGGGGTGTAGGTGCGTGGCATGTTAAGTAGCAAGAAATAGTAGACAAATAATATGTAGCGCAGAATGGAGTACTTCTAGAGCGAATTGAAAAAAGATAACTGTCGCAAACTGTTTATAATGACGGTGATCATGATATCTGTTCATTAAACACTGAACAATAGTTACAGCAAACCTTCAATGGCCCTTACGTAAGGGGTGGCGAACTCACCCTCGGGTGGCGAACTCACCCCGTTTTACGGTAGTTTGTGTATGCTTATAGGTGTTTCAGTTAAGCAACATTAAATTCTGTAAACGAATCTGAAGATTTGCTGTGTACATTAAGTTAATTTACAAGTTCAATTGCGGGAACTTTTGCTAGTAAGCTTTAGAGATAAAGACTCTAATCACAATGCGGAGTCATAGAAACAGTCTTGTGGGAAGATATCATAGCCCTATAGGCTTATCTTAAGCTCTAGGAGCCAGGTTGTAAATAACCTTATAGCAATTAATGTAATAGAAGCGAATCACTCTTTAAATAAGTCGTGTGTCTCTTTAGGTCACGTGTTATACGATCACGAGAGAGATAAGAATCAATATTAATCAGAGAGATTAATAATACATGATAACGAATACGATAATTGGTACAAGTGACCATAGTAAAGAGTAAAAACATGATATCTTATCACTCGTTATCATTGCCATTTAGTGGATTTTTGAACAATACGTGTTCAAATTCCCAGTTCTAGACTCCTTACTCTGACGAAATAAGTTATGGGTATCAAAACACAAAGTAGGGCCCAACTTAACCTGTCCAACAGATGCTTGCTATTGGCTGAATCAAACACCATGCTACCCGCCACCAAGTCGAGCAGTCAGTTTTCCACATTTATATCACCTGCATACATTTGTTTTGGCGCGGTATGGCATATCGGCAACACACAAGATATCTTTACGTCAAATAATTGGTTCCAGTAAAGCAACGGTTTTTCCTCAAGTAATGTCCCTACCGCCAACACAGTACTGCCAAACTTGAAATGAACGCCGAACGTACACGCCATTGTGCACATTGTCACGTTTATGCGAAGGGGGTGTCTACACACTGAAACCGTTCTCATGAGTGGGTAGTCTCTGGGGAAATTCTAAGAAAATATTTACCTCCACGGCCGAGCAAGCCTAACGTTTGAATGTAAATACTTATTAGCCTAAGGTAACGTGCCAGAAAATGCTGAAACGGTCTATGTATTTCTACGGGGGCACACCTAGAAGGGGATTAGTTCTTGTGGATATCATTACAGTTCAAATTACTTCAAACGTTGCCTTCACACGTTAACCGTCAAGAATCTGTCAGTAATGTTTTTAATAGCCTGGCAGTTGTTTAAAATCGTCTTTACCACGACCTTAAAATCGTCTTTATCAGGTTGTCAGTGCAAAGATAGGACTGTCCATTGAGCTCTTCACTATTGCAAAGCGTACGCATGCTCCATGCGTCTCCACTGGAGTTTCACATTCTGTACGCCACTTCCTCCAGTCATGGATAGTACGTTCATAAACATGTCCGTCAGAATTTAGCTAGCGTCTCAGCTAAAAGGGACGAACGGAGAATCCGTTCAGACTGTCAGTCACAACCTCACTGCTTTATGGTCGCCTCCGTATCTCGAAACCCAGCAATGACATATTTTCATATTAATCAATATGGTTTCTTTGAGCCTTCACAACTCGTTAAAGTCAATTCCTATGGTAACAGCAATCTTCGGTCAGTCTCACAACATTTATGCTATAACGATTTATGTGACAACCAAACTGTCGTTTTGACATAGTAAAAGTAACTTCCTTTCACGGACCTGTTACTCGTCTAATTCAATATCCGTACTACAATGATATACAGGCCTCACCTTTCTCGTCGTACACGGTTGATTCAGGTAGCGGATGAAACCCAACCCGGGAACTTAACAAGTTAAACCTATTCGATGTAGGTATAATTTTGCACTTCAAAACTGTACAGTTATTGTGCCTTGTACAGAATAAATTGACGGCTCTCTTTGGATACAAAACATAAAAACGTTATTAAACTTATAAAAACAAAAATTTTTGGACGATAACAGTTGGTGAAATAATAATGCGTTACTTGCATATTTTGGCTAGTTTATTGTATCGGAACATTACACACATAAAGAAACTCCTCTTTATTGTCAATTTTTCAATCTCATTGTCTTAACATGTATGATCTAGTTCCAATTAGTTGCTATAGAGGTTAACGGCTGCTTGAGACTGCAGTTTTCTGACACTTTTCTTTTTCTTTTGTTCATCATTAAACTCATTGAAAAAGTGGCAAATGATGTGCCCTTGTAAAAATAATTTGACTTTTTGTTCAACTCCAACTCGTAACAGAATGTTAATCAATTTAAATTCTATATTAGGGAATATATTTAATTTTTTTATAAATATGATATATTTGTAAGTAGAGCTAGATGAGCACATGTTAAAATAAAACTAGCGTTAAACAGATCTCACAAGAGATGATACCTGCAATATATATGTGATTACTTTATCACAGGATTATCAGGAACACTCACTAGTGATGTAAGAATGTTACAGTGATGACATACAGAGTAAAATAATAGGTGTTTCTGATGAACTAAAGTCTGTTTATGATAGTGGTTATAGCTGCTTGCTGTTTACTGTTGTTTATTGTGTTGATGGCTGTGGCTCGTGAAGATTGCGTGTGGAAGAGCCACCATGGGCATGGCAAACTATCAAGACTTTAAATAACAAATTAGACATTTATTAAAGATCAGGCATAAACATGATATGCATAAGAGAATAGTAATGCCAGCCTTCCTTCAAGACAACTGCTAATCTGCCCGAGGTGCGGACCTCAAAAAAAACAACCCTTTTGCTTAACTTCAAACTCCTGAGCTTCTGCGCATAAAGATTACATCGTTGATCTTCACTTCTGACTCGGCCAGTCGAACATCAGCTGGTCATCACATGATATGCCACACCTAACTGGCCTTCTAGCCAAAATGACAATTTAATCTTGCATTGTCAAGCATTTAATCTTTATTAATTTAATAATTTAATTAATATCTTGGGCTTAAATCATTATTTTAAACAACTTTCCTTTACTACAGGCCAAGAAACAAATAAAAGTGTTGAAAAAACTAGCAGCAACACAAAAGTATAATAGACTAATAGCACCATCCTTTGCATCGAGCAAAGCCAGCTATGTATTTCGTCATTAAAATCATTCGAATCTGTGTCTTCCAACAAAAATGCGGCTGGGATTCATAAATAGAAAATGAATAACAATGCAAGTACAAGTAAAGCGTTCTACACACACACACACACACACACACACACACACACACACACACACACACACACACACACACACACACACACACACACACACACATATATATATAATGGTAAACAAAATTGTCTAAATTAGATAAACAAAAAACAAAACTATAAGCGACTCACCAGTGAATGTAGCATAAATAATAGACTGGTCATATCCTCCACAGCAAGTATGTTTATCCACTTGGCACTTTTTATTAGAACTTGCGCAATGTAAATTGCATTCGTCGCCTTTCGCATGTCTTCCGTATGCATTTCCACAGTAACATAGGGTACTTTCCTGCATCCCTGCATAGGAATAGCCTTGGTACAGGCAAGAAGCTATACATAAAGATATTATATCTCCACTAAAATAAGCATAATCCAAGTCTTCAGTTGGTAGATCTCTGTCACCAGACATATCGGACCAGCAACCAAACAAGTTATACATGTGTTTCTGATTGATATCTTCATTATCTGCAAAGATGTGTTTAAAGAAAAAATTGAAAACCAGATGTTTAAGAACTCAGGAAACAACTAACGATAGTAAATTATTATTAATCTTACTATTATAGAAAATTTATATAGTGCCTCAAAATATATAAAGATACTCAGTTGCGCTTTACAACCAAAGATTTTAAAAGTCTAAAATAAATCATAAACGTATACGCATTATAAAGAAACGCCATTAATTTTAAAAATCCATATAAAATCAAATTTACAAAACGTAGGCCAAATTAAAATCCAATTGAATTTCCATGCTCTAATTTAAAATGATGTTATCTTGAGCAATTCTTTAAATGTAATTATATTATCGCAGCTTCCAATATTCAGTGTTACAAATAGTTGGAGGCTGTTAAAAATAGTTAATTCCGCGGCCCTGGTAGGGAGCAAAACCCGAAAAATGTGGGTCAAAAACAGAAGTGCAGCGGGTGCTGAGCAACGGTACCGTGCAGCATATCAAATGAAAGGTCTCGATGAGGCAGATCGAATGGCATAGGTTACAATAAGAATCATTAACACGTGACCCTCTAGGGGGCAAAATAGCGGGCGAGAAGACAAATGCCTTCTAGTGTCGACTGAAACCAGTTCGTAGTCTATCAAATGAAAGGTCTAAATGAGACAAATTGAATGGTAGTAACTGTACAGCGATCGGTTAATCTCAGACCCCAATAAGGGGCAAAAACTAAAACAATCGTTGGTCAAGACCAGAAATGCATCGATTGTCTAGGAATACCACCATGTAGCATATCAAATGAAAGGTCTCGATGAGTACACAAACTGTATTGTTTACAGTAAGACTTGTTAACCTGTGATCCAATTAGGGTCGAGGAGACAAATGTCTTTCAGGGTCGACCAAAAGTAGCTTTTAGTAAATCAAATGAAAGGTCTCAGTGAGCTTTAATGGCATAAGTTATGCCAAGATTGGTTGACCTCTGACCCTAGCAGGGGCAAAATAGGATCGAGAAGACAAATGCCTTTAAGTGTTAACCAAAATTAGCTTGTAGTATATCAAATGAAACGTCTCAATGAGACAAGCAAAAATGAAATAAGTTATGTCGACATTGGTTGATCTTTGACCAGTGGGTGACAGACTGAACTGTTAAATGCTGAGGTTTCATTTTGAAATGCACTTTTTATGTTCTTGAGCAAGGTGTGTAGGGTAGTTTATGCCTCACTGTGTTTTCCCTGAACCTTTGACCTCTGGGTGCCCAACCCCCTCATCTTTTCACCCCTTTAAAATAATGTAATGTTCCGGCGTGGCTGGCCGGGGGGTCCTCTCCCCCTCCCCTTCCTTCCTCCCGGGAGAAGGAGAGGTGGGAGAGGAGGAGGACCCTTCAAATAATGGAACTGCCCAAAAACTAGTTATTATCCCTAACATAATGTCCAACCCTAACCCTAGTTGCAAACCCTAACACCCTTCAAATAATGGAACTGATCAAGTAACAGTCATCTCTAACCCTAACTGCACCTCACCCCTCCAAATAATGTTCAATTGATTGGTTTGCATGTGTTAAATGTGGTATAAGTGATGTAGGTTTGTTGTGCATGTGCCAGCTTGCTCTAACCCTATCCTGTTGCGAGATGAGGTGCAGGTTTGCGCATACGCGGGTGGTCTAATCCTATCTTGTGAAATGTGGTGTAAGTGTTGTAGGTTTGCGCATGCGTGGTTGCTCTAAGAATGTATAATGATCTTATGCAATTGCTTTTATGATTGCATAATACACGAAGACATACACGTTACAGCACGTTGATTAAATCATCAACACGCGCTATTTAATTAAGCTTTGCCGAGAAAATTTTGTTTTAGAGAGAGAGAGAGAGAGAGAGAGAGAGTGATTGAAATACTTCTCCAAACAACAAAAATCTCATTTTAATAAATATTCATTGTTCATGTACAAATGATTTCAACAAGTACACGTTTCTATATTTGATTACATGTTTCTATAATTATTAAAATTCTACACGTTTGATTATGCACTTCTCCATTCACATATGTAATACAAAATAATTATTAAAATTCTACACATCTCATTATACAATTATATAAATTCGTTTATGCGATACGAAATAATTCATTCTACAGTTACATATGACATTCGTTAAGCAGGCAAGCAAACATCATTCTTCTCGTATGCGAAATCTTTAAATTTAAGAAAAGCATGCAAGAAACCTCCCAACTCTGCTCCCCCCATCATTATTACATTTCCAGTGTGGAAAACATTTAGCGTCATCTGACCACATTTACAAGTTAATTTGGGAAAAAAAGTTTTACTTCGTAAAACACTTCGTTAAAACAACATGGTAACTTTAAGAGTTCACGATAAAGTGCAGGTGGTTCAGTCTGCATAGAAGTTTAGCACTGGTGGTGACGGTTCGTACTACTGCAAGTGCGGCAAGTGTCAGTCCGTGACGTTTGGTGAGTTCGAGGATGGAATTTTCTAGTTTTCGTTTCTGGGAAAAACCGTTAATCACCGTCGATCCGGAGGCGAAAATCACCAACGTGCCACCCCCTCGTTTCAGCAGAAGCATTTGCGGTTTACGAGTGTAGCGTTTTCCACCCAATCTGGCTTGTAAGCATCTTCAAATCAAAACGGTGCGCGAATGAAGCCGTTGCGACGATGTTGACTGTTCTGATCGAAGAATTAGTAGTTGGCCAATGTTTCGGCTGCCCGGATGGCTTTGCCATCGTATGGCCGGCGGCGGTCGTTCGTTTTGTAGATCCTCTATGCGTGTTACTACGCGATTTTTGGGTAGAAGTTTCTTGACGAATCTGTACATCTCAAGCCCCTTGACATACGCGATCCTGTTTCTGCTGGTTTGACGTAGAATTGAGGCATAGAATTTGTTATTTCATCTGTAGGGCTGCTGAATTTTCAATAACTACAATCTATTCTTTACATTTGCTATAAAAGTTAAAGATAAATTTGCATAAAATTCAATATCACCAGCACATTTTTCACGTTTTGAGGTCTGTGAACCACACCCCATATCTCATTTGACGCCACTAAAATACCCTTAAACAAACGAAAATGCGTTGGTGGCTGGGGCTCTGCCCTGAACCCCGCTGGCGGAGCTCACAGCACTCCCATAGCTGGCCGGTTGCATGCTTGCTCTACAACCCACTGCACACAACAGGTAAAAACATTAGATCATCCTGGCTAGCTGGCATCCCTGATGTTGAGTAAAAACTGCAAGCCTGCTACTCACAAAAAATAGTGTCGGAAATACTTTTCTAAAGGAAACAATTATTTTTGAACTAACACCTTTGGGTTAAGGTTAGATGTAATTCATTTGTTGTATTATATCATAGCCATTAATTACATGAATCATTGTGTGAAAGTTAGATGAAATTCCTAACTATGCATTGCAGAGTGTTCTGTATACTTACATTTAAAGTATTTAACCCTTTGAATGAAGTAAATCTAAATTACATGATAAATAGTCTAAAGTCAGGTGAATCACTGTGTCAGCAGTCATTAACTTCATAATTACTTCATTTGTGTAATTTGATTGTATAAGCTAGCCTGTCAGACTGTGAAAAGGGCATGCAACAGGTTTTTCCTCATACTGTGATTGTATAATTATTTGATATATGTAAATGCACGAAAGATATTATTTTGATTTCTGAAATTGTGTCAAAATGTTGTAACGTCTAACACTTTCTTGTATATATTGTATCATTAACTAGTTTTCATCATGATGTTTTAATTCGTTGTTAATTCGTTGCTTTTGTTTTCAAAGCGAGGAAATAAAATGTAGATCTACATTTAACTAAATTTAACTGCACAATTACAGTGTGAAATCAATTTACTTGCTGCATGGGTTTTCCAGAAAATAATCAAAAATTTTCTGAAATCTTCTGATTTGCATGGTCACATTTCGAACATAGTATGCATTTTTTATCTTCCAGCAAACACTGGCATTATGGGCAAGTTCTGGCTTAATTACAGCTCATTGCGCCAATGCTGGCATAAAGCAAACAATAACTGGGCCAATGATGGTATGCCACTTCCCAGTCATAATATAGTTAACATTACTGGTCCGGGACTGGCACGTTTGCGGCATCGCTTTTAAGGGAATGGGTGACTTAGATGCTGGGCGAGTACAAGCAAACCTTAACAGTGCCAGTGATGGCATGCCACTTACTAGCCATAATATAGATAGCATTGCTGGCCCAGTACTAACTTGGTTGTGACAGTGCCTGCATGACTGCCTGTATGGGATAAGGAGGGCGAATGCAGGCAATCTACAATTAGGCCAATGCTGGCTAACAAGAATCGCGCCATTAATGGATTTGTTACGGCAAAACAATGTTTTGACTTCTTTTGCTGTCAATATTGTACCAGAAATTGAAATTGCATTAATGTGCCAGAATTCGCTTAATTAATGTTTTATTCAAGCAACTTAACTAAGCCAGCATTAAATCCTTATTGGGCCAGTATAGTAACTGTTTTCAATTCTAGGTTTAATAGCTGTTTAATAGCTTGTGGCACACAAATTGTGTAAGCTTGTGGTTCTGCAGTCGACCACTTCTGTTCTTGCGCACTAAATGTGATGTGTACTTATGCGATGCAAAGGGGACAAGTCATCTACCTTGTGGCATAACCAAAAATTATATCTTACGTTAGGTTTGATTCCAACCTACACTTGTGAGCTAGATTCTTGTTCTGACAGTGAGTTAAAAGTACTCATAGTGGTCGCATTGTATTGAGGTGTTGTTTTCTACCTTGGACTGTTCATGGTCCACTGTGTTTGTCTGTCTTCAGTTCTATGTCCGAAACTGGAGTGGAAGTGTGAATTCCGCGCATTTGTGCAATCTGTTCCATTTAGTTTGTTCATGCACTTATTCCAGCTCGACTGCTTATTTTACGTGCACTAATCCCGATGTTTACCGAAACTTATGCAATTTTGTTGTTCGGCTTTTCCGTGGCTGAACGTGAGCTCAGCGCAGAGACTAAAAAGCAAATGGTAATTTATTCTGAATTGTTTTCTGTTCAAGCTGATAATTTTCCTATAATTTCTGAAACGGCTAATAAGTTTTGTAAAAATATTCTACTGTATCTACTCATAATAAACCTGTTAAACAGTTCCTTGCTATGTTACAAACTATTCTTGCAGTTGTGTCATCATTAACAGTTTGATATTCTATTTTATTTATTTATTTTTATTCATAATAAAAAAAATAATTGATTGATTATTGGGCCTGAAGACCTTAAAGCTTCACAATCGTCAACACCGAAGATATGCCGCATTGTTGTAAAAAACACATCACTAACTGTCATGTAAACAAAACATTTTGGCTTATCTGCCTTATTTTAGCCAATACTTTTGGCATCTGGGAGAAAACATAAATTCGATAAATAGTAAAATCTCGGAAAAATGCTACAGAAAAAAAGTAATTAATTTCGAGACTGAAACTTAACCGAAAATGTAATTATAGGCATGGAACCAAAACGAAAATTTCATTCCGGTAACATTCCAGCAGAGTAGACAGACACTGGTTAATTCTTCTGTACTAAAAATAAGGTTCTCCCCAATTTGATGTATAATTAATGGTTATGTTGAACTTTAGTGTCATCTTCCCAAATCCATTCAGACATGTAAAAGAGTGTTGCATTAGTCGTCTAATCATTTAATATCATGTTCATGGTTGTCCAACTTACCATAGTCAAAACCGAACTTTCCAGTATGTACCAGCTGAATAAGGCAAAATATTGCAATGCTAATGATGAAGTTCCAAGTAAGTTTCTTCATGGTTGCTTGTTGCACGTTCTCAACTAAAATATTAAATTTTACGTATTAATAAAAATACTCTCATCATTATAAATGATTACACTTTAGCCTCTCATCAATTTTTTGTACTTGTAATTCAAAGTGTTATTGAATTATTACAAGAATTGGCATTCTTACGGCCAATAATTTTAGGCGGATATTGCGTAAGCGAAAAACAAAAAAATAATTAGGTGAGCTAAAAAGATCAATTAATTACAGTAGTTAAAATTAATATGGTAAAAATAAAGAAATATTTTTATAACATAGCAATGTTTATTTGTACCTCACAGGAAATATAATATGATTTTTATTATTGTTGTAGTGCTTTTGTTAGTGTGTCATGCATGTACTGTATTGTGAGAAGCGGTGTTTGGGCAAGACAAAGGTTATTACGCGCCCAACAGAAAATGATAACAAAGAAAATGACTCTCTTTATTCGCACATAATATAACACATAAATCAGTGTTGTTCCAATCATGAAAAAAACCAATCCGACCCAAAACTGATTATTGATTTTTGCCAAACACGAACCAATCCCACATTTTTCGCGAATATTTGCAATCGATCGCTCGGAAACAGATCTATTGGAACAACACTGCTTTGAATTCAGAGACTTGTCACTAATTACCCTTACATGCACTTCATAAGTATATTAAACTGGACTATTGAATATAAAATATAATTATACCTACATTTTAACCTGAACGGTAAGAAATCCATATGTCTGTACAGTTCGCCACAGAGTTTTTGCCACACAAGTGACAAAAATTTACAGACACAGATACAGATACCGGTAGCCCATTCAATGATGGGGTAATAAGTTAATTGTGCCACAAAGTTTGACAAGCGTAGCGAGAAACAACATACCAAGCATGACAACGTACGAATATCAACATATGCTGAGCAACAAATTGCCACTGGAAAAAAAACAATTGATGTCCAAAGAATTGTGCAAAAAAGAATATAGCTTCGCTCTGTGGTTAAAGGTAAATTGGGTAATTAAACGTTGGTAAGAAAACCTTGGACGAAAATCTTACAACTGCTTCTCTGTATAAAATGGGATTAGCAAATTTATCTAAGGCCTGTGAATATGAATTCCATTCCATTTTATTATATAATGCTAAAAGACAAAATGATCCTCTAGTTTGTAGTTTGTTGTACCTTGGAGGAATATGAAAACTTTTGTTATAGCTAATTTTTTCTTTTTTAACCGCATTCTTTTTCTATTACAATGCAGAAGCAATAAAAACTGCCTTATTATCACAAGTGCCATTCCATTATCACATCCTTCTGGTGAACATGTTGGGTTACTTTGGAATCACTACTATATGATAAATAACAAAGTTCTGTAATATTTATAAAACAGGCACAGGTGCTTCGTTTCAACGAAATTAACGTCAAAATTATTTGAAATCTTCATCCACAGCTGGAGATACTGACGAGCTGTTGCCAGCTGTGCAGAAAACCACGATTTACTGAGAACAGTGGTTTACTGATTATCTTACCATTTTCGACAGTAACAAATATACCTATACAATTAATAATAGATCATTTCGATTTCGTTCTGAGTGGTGGGTTTAAATACTTATTACTTATTAATTTTTACTTTTCTTCAAAGTTTCTGTAAAAGCTAGAAAAACTATACTCTAATTTGCCGATGCAAGGTCAAGTTTGATCAAGTCTGTGGTTTAGTTTTGCATTCTAACATGGCATTTAATCTATATATGTACAAATTCTCTATCATATACATATACATATGCATATATAACTACAGAATTTCAATGTTTTCCTGTAGAGGTACAATGTATAAGTTACACTCACTCAAAATTACATTGCATAGCCGTACAGCATCACGAATGTAAAAGTATAAGCGTTTATATAACTTGTTTCTTCTCAGTAAATTAAAGTAAATATATTTAAATTTCAAGAGAAAAACACTGTCTGGATGGTTACCAGATGCATTCTTAATTAATAACACGCTTTTCTTCATCCCATTGTTGCAATGCAACATGATATTCACCTGAGTGTTTACAATTTTCGCTTTTGTAACAGAATGCTGCACATTTAGTACAGATTTACAACGTGCGGTAGTAGAAAACCTAGTAACCGAATTTTCATTTTGTCTGCACAGACACGCACTTTTCTGCTGTTTTAGACAAATAAGCCACCACATTCTTTAGTGGTCAAAGTTAAGATAAGATAAGATATTTATTTATTAAGAATAAATAAGAATAAAGTATAAGAAATAAGATTAAATATTTATTTATTATTTATTTATATATATTAAGACAAGAAACCTTGATTGAGTAAAGGTCTTGAAAGGTGGTTTTAAACTTAAAATTAAGAAAAATAAATACATTTAAGGACAAAAACATAAAGATTTACAAACATTATCAAAAATCGTACAAATATTATGACTGTTAATTAATTTAATTAACATACAGTTAATTAAAGTAACTCTCTTAATAAAAATATTGCTGCTGCTTCTTACTTAATTTCTAATATCAGATCATTCAAGCTGAGGTAGTTTTAACTGTACTAATGCGATTAAATTGTTATTTTATTAATTTTGAGTACAAAATTTTAATGGATAACGTCAAGATTATTATTAAATATACATATATTATAAATACACAAATAACAAATAATTAAATTGTGATATCAAACTTGAAAAACAGAAAAAGTTGTACTGCAGCCTGGATTTGAATCAGGGACCTTCTGCTTATATATATATATATATATATATATATATATATATATATATATACATGTAATGCACATTGGATATCGCCTTTGTTTTTCTGTTGCTGACAGTGACATATGCCAATTGTAATTAATAATTGATTAAGTTGTACAGTACTATTATATTTAAATTATCACTAGCATAATTAAATTTTATTTAAACAATCACTAATTAATTATACTTAATTATATCTATTTACTTAATTATTATAAGTTTTTTAACAAAGTCAGACAAATTTACACTTAAAGTTTCATTTTATGCGTAGGAAACAACAAGCCATCAGTCTTTTACCACTGTGTAAACTCTATTACTATAAGTAATGTAACAGAGTTAAAAACAAAAGTAATCATGCCTGTTATAACAGCACATAGAATTCTATTACGCAGCCGCTTGTTTCAGAAATTTCATAATCTGCATTATGTCCCTGTACAGTATTAATTTAATTTTAAATAGTTACAAAATTGGGTAACAACGTTGATATAGTGAAAAATAGTGGCTAACATGCAGGGAAAACGAACTATTTCCAAAAAATACTTACAAAGAAGCTTACTTGTATCTGTCGTCTGCCAAACACGTTAATGCTGCCATCTAGTGTAAAATTTCGTAGCATAACACACTTCTAACCATTGTTATACTGATATACTCATAGCTGTTTTGACAACAGCGTTAAACCACTTTTCTTGGACAAATTTCCAATTGCTCTTAATTGGCAAATAAGAAAAGATATAAACAGTAATAATTTCCTTAATGTTGAAAATATTGTTACGGGAGCGAAAAGCTGTTTATTTTGATCCTCGGTACATTAGTCTGTATGAAGATATTGCATTGTGGCGTTGAATAGCAGGTATAAATCTATCGCTATGGAATGCCTTCGTCGATTTGTTAAGTGAACGACCATAATAGCTTTAACATCTTAGCACCTGTTCTGTTCTTGTTTACCAGAACGAAAAACATGAGACAGATTCCTGGCAAGTCTTATAATTTCACTTCCTACTTTTATGCTTATCAGCACTATCCAGTTTTGTTGCAATATTTATAAGCACAAGCGAACAACTAAAACATACTTTCATCAAGCACATTGCTAGCGTTAAGCAATATGGATTGTGTATATAAATATTGCAACGATGCTAAGTCCTGGTGCTGCCAGGGGGTCTGATTGGTCAGTTTGTTCCCTCGAATTTTGTATGCCAAATGATCTAGATTCAATTCCAGGATACAGAAAACGTCATAAAAGCAGGCAGAGTTTTTTTGTGCTGCCTCATGCCTCTTGTGTCAGCAGAACAGGTGCATTCATTGTAAAAACACCGTCCATTCACCTGCTGAACTGGCAGAACCATTCCATGTCGGAACTGCAAAGTTGATGTAATTACTTCGTTGTGGATCAGTGAAAATGAACTATGTTTCGCTGTTGTTACAATAGTATGAGTTTAAACACTCTTTATTTGGTTCAGATTGGGCAGTTTTAAGAACCACATGAGTAGAATCTACAGATTCTAGATATCTGCATGTACACAAAATACTGTAGAATTGTATGGAATGATCTAAACTTAGTAATGGCACGCCTGTAGTTGGAATTTCCAATTTCATACAATAAAGCTGGGATGAATATGTTAAAACATATTTACACAAATAAAGAAAAAGTCTACTTTATTTCTACTATTAGCATATTTGAAAGCTGTTGTTGAGTGCCTTAAAAAGGAAATATTATGAAAATCAAGTTAAACTTATTTTATAGTTGCCTTCCCCATTAACAATCTGGCGATCTTTTAGCAGTACGTTGTCTAATTCATGAGTAATTAACTTTTTTGTATCTCACGCCAGGTGAGGACTACTTTGCGTTCTTCGCGTTGAGCGCACAGAATTGTGGGCATGATTCGGATTTTGCGCACAGGACTATGGGTACGCGCGAAATTCAACCAAGAACAGAAAATGGCTGCTGCATACAAGATTGTTGTAGTATCCAATGTGAATGATTGCGTTCGTGTGATCGAACAACATGAATTGGATACCACAACTCATTATGTAGTTGAGTCGCAGCAGAAGCGATTTAGCGATGACGTCGGTAAGTGTCCAGTCTTGGAGCACTATAGTGACCTAGCCAAGTGAGTTGTGGCACACGGCAGGCGTTTGCAAATTATATGTTAATAATACTTAGCAAAATATTTTGAAAAGAAAGGCAGTGTTGGCCTAAATTGCTTTAAGCGTTAAGATATAAAGAAAGAAGTCCATACTATTGAATCTGTCTGAGATGAGCGATATTCTGAATTACAGATAATCGAATTATGCAGAGTCTTGAGTTTTGTTGTCTGAATTCTGTTATAATAATAGTACTATATTAATAGTGATTCAAGGGCCTATATTCATAAACACTGCATATGATAGGAAGAACTACTATGACCTGATATGAAACTGCATATGATATGAAAAATAAGTGCTAACCCGGTGTTTAAAGTTTTGTGACCTACTAAAATACCGTACGTTGGAGTCTGATTTACATTTCAGATGTATCAAATGGTATGAAAATTCATTGGCAACTTTCGTCTCGGAAAGCAAATGGTTTGCCAATTGAATTTGATGGCATTCCATTTGTCTTCTTGGGCAAGAAGACATACTCTTGCCATCATGGCAGAGACAGAGGACAGTCAGTGAAGAAGAAATGGAAAGAAGATAAGGATCGGCGTATGCTGAGGCCCACATTTTTTCTTTCCTATTCCTAAATGTGCCTTAAACTAAACGAAATCTCATCATAAGTGAGAACATACAATTAAACTACATATCCGTTTAATTTAAGCAACTCTTAGCCTTTTAATAAAAGTGTTAATACTATTTTAAGCCATAAGGGAACCAAGCAATACGTAAGTTGTACTTCGTTCAGTTACATGTGTGTGTATTGCTGCTGAAGAAGGAAACTTGTAAAAGACTCATATTATTATTATTTAATTCATATTATTATTATACTCACATTCATATTATTTTCTTAATTTGCTATATTGGGTTCATTTTTATTAGCTTTGTTTATTGTAAATATATACAGATTAATACTAACTAAAGTAGCAACTTTTTCAGGAACAAAAGTAATATACTAAGTGTGATCCACTCACATAGCTTGGGTGGCATCAGTCATTTAATTTTACAGAGGGAAGAACAGCATGAAATAGTGGACATGTTGCCAACAGGAATATCCATTGACAAAATTGGACAACCTTGAAGCTAAAGTGTGTTGAGAGGAAATTTACTTTTTACTGTACGTAAAACATAAGTAGACATTGACAAGCTGCAAGCATCGACTTAGCATTATTGTAATTCAAGAGCTGTGTTACTGTTGTGGCAAACTGATATGGTTGCAATTTTAACATGTGTAATATGAAGTCTGCTTTAGCTGTTCGTATTGTAAATGCTTGTCCAATTATATGCGTAAATCAAACACTGTGACATTCAATAGCCATATTAACCAAAATCTTTATAAGGAATTGAAATTTGGCTCCCCTGATTTACATGTCAACATGTGTGCAAAACTTAGCTTAAAATGTTTGTGTATATAAAAGCATATATCAATGGATTGGCCATTGAGTTAATAAAAGCCATAGCATAGCAAAAAAGCTCCACGAAGAAGTTTTCTTTTCTGTCCGTGGCATACATGAAAAATCAATTCGACGTTGTTTGCAACTTTTTATATTTCAGAAATAATACTTAAAAAGAATTGTTGTAGGAAAAGGTATTATAATATACTCAGCCACATATGCTACATATCGCGTGCTGTCTTGGTGGTTTCATTAAGCAAATTTAAACAATCAAACAAATTTTACACACCAAGGTATAAAACAAGTGAAATTTGACCTTTTCTGAATAATGCAAAAAAGAAAGATAATATTCATAACTATTCTGACCAACATGCAAATTATTTAGCTCAGGCAAAACAAAATATTACTACAACACATTTCATTCACCTTAAACTTTGGAAACTTCACAATTTTTTTTGTCTGGATTGTTGCAGGACAACCCATCTTTTTTGTAGGCTGCTGCAGAAATCTGCTTTTTACAAATGCATGATCATTTCTCTGAAAATAAAATCAAATTCACTACATAGAAATGTGATTTAAGATGTGCATATTGGGTGTATATGTATTCTAAGCTAGCATATATCACAGCAATGCTAACAGGCTCTTGCTCTTGCTCTGTTTTAATTATTAGTTTCTGCAGTATCTTCGTGTTTGAACCAGATGCATCAAATGTCAATCACTTGACATAAGTACTTATTATGCCACTTTTTATACTAGAAAGCTACATTAGTGATGCAAAGACAATCTCACAAATGAGTACACTAAAAATGCATTATGACTATTTTATTAACCACAAGAAACTGTTCTTGGGTTGCCAACTATCTCACAAACAAGTAAGATATGCTTTGTAATGGAAAAAAGTTCAGTCAGCTAGGGCTGTTAAATAAACATAGCTACTCAGGCCTTGACTTTTCATTTCTGATTTGTTGGTTTGCTCCAAACTATGGGTAATGCAATAGTTTGTTCATTGGCCACAGAACTTTATATTAGACTGGTAAATTAAAAACCTGGCCTCACCAATTCTTGTCTTCTTTCCACTTTTTTCAGCAACCCAAGTAACATGCAATGGGAAAAACAAACTGAAATGGCAATTTAACAAGCAAATGAAACAAAATTATTTATATAAAGCATAGCAATAAATGGCAAAAATTAAACATTAAAATCAAAAGCAGAATACAGCATGGTACATTGCAAATTAAATAGATATATTAAGCATAAAAACCAAAAAACTAATATCTGTTGGTGGTTCCCTTATGGCTTAAAATAGTATTAACACTTTTATTAAAAGGCTAAGAATTGCATAAATTAAACGGATATGTGGTTTAATTGTATGTTCCAACTTATGATGAGATCTCATTTAGTTTAAGGCACATTTAGGAATAGGAAAGAAAAAATGTGGGCCTCACCATACGCCGATCCTTATCTTCTTTCCATTTCTTCTTTGCTGACAGTCCTCTGTCTCTGCCATGATGGCAAGAGTATGTCTTCTTGCCCAAGAAGACAAAAGGAATGCCATCAAATTCAATTGGCAAACCATTTGCTTTCCGAGACGAAAGTTGCCAATGAATTTTCATACCATTTGATACATCTGAAATGTAAATCAGACTCCAACGTACGGTATTTTAGTAGGTCACAAAACTTTCAACACCGGGTTAGCACTTATTTTTCATATCATATGCAGTTTCATATCAGGTCATAGTAGTTCTTCCTATCATATGCAGTGTTTATGAATATAGGCCCCTGAGTCACTATTAATATAGTACTATTATTATAACAGAATTCAGACAACAAAAGACTCTGCATAATTCGATTATCTGTAATTCAGAATATCGCTCATCTCACACAGATTCAATAGTATGGACTTCTTTCTTTATATCTTAATGCTTAAAGCAATTTAGGCCAACACTGCCTTTCTTTTCAAAACATTTTGCTAAGTATTATTAACATATAATTTGCAAACGCCTGCCATGTGCCACAACTCACTTGGCTATGTCACTATAGTGCTCCAAGACCACACTTACCGATGTCATCGCTAAATCGCTTCTGCTGCGACTCAACAGTAGTAAAATCTATGTTAACGAATCTCTAACGCAAATGAAGAGAAAACTGCTGTTTCAATGTCGATGCATAAAACAAAATAAGAACATAAAATATTTATGGACTGTAAATGGAAAAATCAAAATGAGAGTAAATGATAGCAGCCCTGTTATCACAATAAACAGTGAAGATGACTTAAACATGCTTTAGATAGAACCCAGCTATATACAGATTACCTACATCTGTGTATTTAAATTGTTATAAATTAAATGGTAATTCAGTATCCCTGCACTGGATGTACGTTTGCTTGCAAAATTAATCAGAATGCCCTGTACTGCGAAATCTGTAGGAAATGGTGTCATCTTAAATGCACCATGATAACAATGCAAGACTTTCAAAAGTTGGCTAATTCAGACATTCCTTTTTATTGTCAGCCATGTATAAATAGAATACTCCCCTTTCAAAGCACTGAAAATGACGAGCTAAGAGACATTTTCAGTGCAAGCCAAATGAGCAATGTTTAAAAAATTTATCATCAGTTTTCACCCCAAATGAACATGATGAACAGGATCCAGATCATTACAGAAACTTCAATATGTGAAAATACTACAAGCTCGCTGCTCTGAGACAAAACTCTGATTTAGTTGTAAACAAAAATGACATGTTCTTTATACATTTTAATACCCGAAGTCTATCAAAGAACTTCTCAAACATGCTTTATGTATTAGCACATTTTGAGGATAACCCACCAGATGCTATCGCCATTTCTGAAACAAAACTACAAAGCAACACAGCATTTCTTTGTGATATACCAGGTTATTTATTTTTAAATGTAAATTCACAAACAAATGCTGGTGGGGTAGGAATCTACATAAAACGAAATATCTCATTTTCTATAAACACAGACTATCAAATAGCTGCTATAAAAACACAAAATAATTTGACCAGTAGGGTACAGGTAGAGCAACTTTGGCTAGAATTAAAAACTGCAAAAAACTGCAAACCAGTCATTTCTGGGGTCATCTACAGACATCCAAACACTTCACTACAGCACTTTCGAGAAGAGGCTGAAAGAGTCTTATCTAAAATAAACACATCAGGAAGGACCGCATATATCTGCGGCGACACAAACATAAATCTACTACAGTATGAACAAAAATCACAAGTAAATGATTATCTTAACATGCTATTTACAAATTGCTATACACCCTTAATAACATACCCGACCAGAATTACTCATACTTCACAAACACTTATAGACCATTTCTATACAAACTCATATCAGAACCACATAGTTTCTAGTATCATACTTAGTGAAGTAGCTGATCACTTGCCTATATTTATAATTGTAAAATCTGCTCACCTAGTCAAAGCTAAAACTAAAATAACAATACGAGATAAAGAGAATTTCAATACGGAGTCCTTTTTACAAGATCTTGAAAAATTGTTAGTAAACTCACTTAATATCACTGATACTAATGATGCTTTTACAAATTTCTTCGAAAACTTCCCACGTCCTAAATATCCATGCCCCTATAAGGACCTTGTCAAGAAAGGAAAGCAAAACATTTAACAAACCTTGGATTACTCCAGGGTTATTAACTTCAATTCGAAAATGAAGCACAATGTACAAAACACATAAAATATCACCTTCAGAATATGACAGAAACATATATAAAGTATACTCAAATAGGCTGTATCATCTAAAAAACATTGCTGAGAAAATTTTTTACGAAAACTTATTTACAGTACACAGCTACAATATAAAAAAGATGTTAATGTTAACTAAAATATGCTGCAGTCTTTAACAGGGGTGATTACCCTTAAGCGCCTTCAACATAATATTATTTAATTTTCACTTGCCACATTGAACTCAACAGAACAAGATCTGTAGATACTTGCACAGACATAAGAGGTACAGTCCTACAGGCGGTAACTATGGCATCTATACTAATCGAATATGTATGTCACGAGTGAGTTCTTATTGTAAAGTACACAACTAAGTGATTTCTTACTAAGAAGCAAGAATTTCTACAACAAAATAATTAATTGTTTGATCAAATGTACACGTGCAAGATCTCTATTCACTACTTCTGATGTCAAGGATATAAAGATTTCTGCTTTTGCGTATGCTGGCCAATTATTCGCCATTAGACATTTGGTGGTGACGTGTCTAAGTTCTATGTTTTGAATGGCTGCTCGTCAAATAGATTGATTATTTTTTTGTCAGTATTATGCTTTTTGTGACTAAAGTTAAATAAAAATTTGAGCATAACTGCTATACTCCATCTCTTATTTTCTACAATGAGAACCGGCTGTTTTGTGCATGATATTGTTGCGGTGGTCGGTGTTACCCTAGTTGCCATTTTCTTCTGTACAGGTAAACTGAGCAGCTACGTTTTTGTCAATATAATGTCGTATTGTAAGGTAAAGACATTTGTTTTCATCGCCACCCCAGCACTGTAATGGTTCTGTCCATTACGAAGCCATTGCAAAATTAATGGTTTCTCTAAATATGCTGGTATGTAAGTGCTTTTCACCATTTCAACAACTGGCGCGGAGGACGCAAGAATAGCATCCTGTTTATAGTTAGTTTTAGTCAGTTCTTGCATGTTTGTCTGACAGTTTTTTGAAAATTCGCATGGATCATACGTGGCAGCATCACCCTTTTTATTGTTACATTGGTGGCCCCCAGTGGATACATGACATTTGGGCACCAACAAAGCTTGATGTTTTATGGTCAACTAAACATATTTTTTTTATTAAATCAGGGGTGTGCAAATTATCTGACTAGCCGGGCCACATTAAACATTCCCGCATTTCCTGTGGGCCACAGGCAGTTTGGTCAAGGAGCCAAGTACAGTAGGACCTAATAACGATTTTTTGCATCCGATTTGCGCACATCGTTACTACTACACTCAAGAAACTATTTTAGAAGTTATTAAAATTTATATTAAAAAACCGTATATTTTGTCATGTCCGACAGTGACATTACGTGACAACAGTCTTGTAAGGGTTAATGCTATCCGATCTAGAGGAAAAAACTACCCGCACTATCTTTGGGATCGTGGCACGGACTTCAGCTGGATCGCGTGGGCCGCACTTTCATTAAGTTGACAAACCTCTTCGCAGGCCGCACAAGATCTCTCCGCGGGCCGCAGTTTGCACACCCCTGTATTAAATTTTTAATGATTCAATATTTTCACAAACACATATTTTTTTATTTTTGTTTATTAAATTTTTAAAATTCAGTTTTTTCCTAACTGTCATAATATCTAATAATACAGTTAAAACCAGTTACTTACTTTTCTGCACTTTCCCCTCCTTCAGTATATGTGTAGTTTTTAAAGTAAGTAAAGCATGTCCAAAGCACAGAATGTGACACAGTAGCATTATATTAGAGTTTTTTTAATAATGTATTTATCAGAAAAATTAGATTAGCAGTGTTTTATTTCAAAGCAATCAGTATGTGCACTTTGAAACACACCAAAACATCACAAAACATAAGTTGCATATATTATTTTGTATGTGTATAGAATTACTTAATGTTTTTGGTGCAGTTTGAGGTGCAGGCTATGCAGCAATCTTGAGAAAATCGCCGTTGTAGTCAACCATTGTTGTTTGTTTCATCTCTACAAAACACTTAGCAAATGTACGAAAGTGTAGTTGCTACGGAATTTGCAAGAAAACGTTGAAGTTTATACTGGCGTGCAATGCCTTGTTAAATTCTTAATACTAGCCATGTACTAGAAAGAAAGCAGGTCAATTAATGAACTAAACTGCTTAACACCTTAATATGACTTCAAGATTAACAATAATTATATAATTATAAGTTTCTCGAAGGCATCACTTGTGAAATGCATGATTCTGCTAAAATGAATGAAATGCTTCATTCAGCAGTAATGTTTTTAGTGAATAAATTTTAGTTATTTTTAGTGTCATTTACTGGATCGTATTCACGAAAATAATTTTTTATTTGCTTACAGAAGGCTCAGATAAACATCAAAAATCAAAATGTAACTAAGCAGTTAAAGGGAACTTACATACTAGGCCAACTAGAGGCATAGCGTGCTGTAGCCCAACACAGAAATTATTTTCTGGCTCAAGTTACCACAACTTGTGTCGATTCTGGTGCTTAAATGTCTTCTGCCTTTTGATGTGAAATATTTTTGCTGCAACAATCATTACAAGGACTGTTCGCCTTCTGAGTTCATCTACTCAGCATATGCATTGCTCAGAGTTTGACTGGACAAATATGATACCTGTTATGTTTTATATAATGGCATGATACTTCAAGTTGATAAGGTCCAAGATCTAGGAGTTTATATTAGTTTATGTCATTCACTGAAATTTAGTGATCATATTGCTCATGTTATAAAGGCTGGTAACCAAAGCACCTGGCATCATTAGATGATCGAATACATCAAATGTATATCGTGAGTCATTAGATATTGTACCTATTTATAAGGCTCTAATTAGACCTAATTAGCTGGATTATGGTGTTGTTGTTTGGACACTGCTGTATGCATCTGTTAAAGAAAAGGTAAAACAGCTTTTTTCTTACCGTATTGTGCAGAAAGGAACAATCTAGGCAGTGCTACTGTTAATGCCCCCAATAGGGAGTTTTTCAAACCAGCATTGCAGGATTGCCCTAAAGGCATTTTTTATGTGATCAGTCTTTTAACTTTTGAAGTTAAGGATCTTTGTTTCATTCAGTATTTACCGAAAATAATCAGGAAGTTACACGTGGGTGACTGTATTTACTGTACACAGGTTAACACAACAATGACATAGCTTGGCCTATTATACATATTTTTAGTTACACTGCAGAACTGTATTTACACTGGAAAAGGTGCATAGTAGCTAGTAGCATGCTCAAATTAGAATTGTGAAGTATCTTGTAATTATTGTAAAAGCAAAAACAGGAAAACAGGAAAAATAGAACACATTTTTGATTCAGTCTTTACTATTTAATACAAAAGCAATCTGTTGGTTCAGATTTTCATCAACTCCAAAGTTAAAGCAAAAATTGACCCATTCTTTAACTACAGGTCAAAACAATCTGCTCTTTAAAATACTGGAAAAAACATGCTATTTTTCTCAGAAATGGAGCCCTTGTAAAGAATTGTTGAAAGAATTATTACCACACAAACAATCTTACATTCGTGCCACTAGTTATTCGCTTTTACGTGCATTTCGCTATTTGCTAGTGAGACATGTACTAGCGCCTGCTTTTCAGAAAGCATTGCACGAAAACAGGTGCTGTACCTTTCAGTTCAGATTTGTCAGTTTGTGACAAACTACACACATTCGACAGCTCATGGGTGAATACAGCAGTAAATTTGAAATTTAAATATTTATCTTAAAACTTGCCTAGTTTTAGTGCAATACACTAAATGCCTTACAGTAGCACTGTACTTCAATTTTCGCTTTCGCAAACACTTGCAACATGCTCGTGGAATATTTTTCCTTTTCCATATTAATCATCATCGAAATAACGAAACACTGACTCGACTAGTGACCCAAACTGCAATAATTATGCTTGTTATAGCTAAGAAATAATTCTTGCAAAAGCATTTCAGTAGCATTTGATCAGTGTCTGTTGTCTGTATCCATGTTTGTATTATGCCTAAAGTGTAATTCCTAAAGGTTCAGTGGCTGTGCTTGCATCTATACTTGGTTTAAAAATGATTGGCGCTATTGAGACGTACGCTCGACACAATGCGTCATACACAACTTTTTTAATAGCTAGTTTTTTATAAAACTAAATCTTAATTTGTAAACTAGTGCTTTGGCTATCTAGTTTCAAAGTATTGGTACTTTGTAAAGTATTTAGTTCCGCAGCTACTAGTGTGCCTATTAGAGTAGAGGTTCTTCAAGCGAACTGATTTGCTAGCAAGACAGACAGATTTGTTAGATATTTGACTTGGTATTTCTTAAATGTGATATGTAACTTGAATAAATTCCTGTAGACTATAACTCATAGTAATTACTTCTATGTTATAGACTCTCAGTTTAACACCGTATTACACCACTGCAAAATTACTTGTGAAATATAAAACATGTAATATAGTGTCTTGCACAGATAGTTATGTGTAGCAAAATCTAAAACATAAGTATTACTAGTTAAATTTAGTGCAGTAATAAGCAATATAACACCAAAATTAACAAGCATTCATCATTGCTATTAAACAGGAGCTTGAGAATAGATTAAGTCTTGGATTATTTTAACTTGAGACTTGATTAGAAGTTGAACATGACCATATGTACAGGACTAGGGGCTCGACTCTGATGCAGACGTAATGCCTCGAAACTTGTCTTGGCTTTGGGTAGAATGACTCTAACTTGAACCTAACAAACTTGGGACTTGATTTGGACTTGAGCTGGAACATTTGAATACAGCACTGCTGCTTACTATAGGTAGCGCAGTGACAGAAAAGTATTTTCTGCTTACTTTATGTGTGCATGTAGGTTTTTGTTCATATGTATGTGAGTGTATATGATAATGTACCATGTACATATGTTATGTTTGTGTTTTGTTATGAGTTGGAGTTGATTACATGCATGTATTCATGCGTGCATGCATGTTGGTGTGTGTGTGCGTGCATACGTGTGGAGCTGTGGGCATGCATGCACTAACATGTCATCTCAATGGATAGCGAGTAAGAAGACAAATATTTTTTTCCGGAGTCATTGTGTGGAAAAATCTTATTTATACAATGGACACACAGCTGTGACGACTTATTAACTGACTATCTCTGACAGAGAATCATCTCTAAGGACAATAGAAATAATAAAGAAAATTATCTATTGTAATTAAGCTTCTACAATTCCTTGTTTATTAGAATATTTAAAAAAAGTTAAGTAGTCATGTATTAAATGAAATGTTTTTTATAGTTTCAGCGAGTTCATGCATTAATCCCGCAGTAGCTTCTAATGTCTACACAACTTTAGATGCATCAGTTGCCACAAGCACTGCTTTTGTGACAGAGTTCTCACTTAGGTGTTCAAATGGCGCAAAGGTAAGACAAGTCATTTTACTAGCAAAATGTTTTTGTATACTGTTAGTATTACTCCATAAAACAGTTAAGTTAATGTGACAAGTAAGGCTATAATCAAAATGTGCTATTAAATGAATTTTAATGCAAGTGTGATGGTCCATTATGGTAATGTAAGGAAACACTAGCCTAACAACTGTGCATATTTGTTTACATTCATAGCTAAGCTGATGATGAAGAGATAAAGTTCACTTTTCTTTTGCATTTTTAATTTAATTTGATGTTCTACGAATCATCATTTTTGATTGATATGAGAGAATTAAGGGTATATTTAGAGTATCATATTTGATTGTTTTGACATAGATGAATAATTTGCACATTTTTTAGAAACAGAATTCAATTGGCTGTTGTCCAATTGAGCATAATTTGAAGATATTTAAAAAAAGCTAAGTTACTGGAGCTGAGTTAAGCTGCTAACTGATAGTTAAACTAAATTTTCTTTTAATAAAGCAAGATTGTATATTGGATGTACCAAAATTAGTTTTGTAATAGGTGCAGAAGTATCAAAACAGTTTTTGTTATATTTAATGGAAAAGGTTGTTAGTCATGGAAGTGTTCTGATACTGCATTTGAGTATTACGGTATTCACTGTTGCTATTCATTGATTTTTATTGTAATTTGATCTATTGAATATTTATATTGCATGGAAGTTCGTTGTCTCAATGTGCATTTCATAGCTACTTAACTTTTAGAGAACTGGGGCTCTGTGATGGTCCAGTATGGTAATGTATGGGACCACTGGCCTAACAACCATGCACATTATTTGTTCACATTCATAAGCTAGGCTGATGATGAAGAGATAAAATTAACTTTCCTTTGCATTTTTATTTTAATTTGATGTTCTACAAAATCGCATTTTGTTCTCATAAATTACTACCCCATTAACTAGGTCACTTGGGTGGGTATTGCACCATAGGGTAAGATCTTCACGTTAAAGTTAACTCACTGGAGCCAGACATTCACATGAGCAGTGTGACCTGGATTTTTTTACCTGCTGATTGCAGGCCATGTAGTAGTAGAGAGTGGTTTTCTTGTGTTAAACGGAGGTATGTCTACACATTAAGTGCCTTCCATTTTGTATCCTGTGATGTTGTTCCCGAGTTCTGGTTCAAGTTCCACTGACCTGAGGAGACGTGGCAGATCACAGAAAGACTCAACGGTATACTTCTACTTACTTATAGCTTTCGTAAATCACCAACCACTAATTGCCGTTTGTTGGGTTGACACCATTGGGATGGTAGACTGTAAAGTGTTCAGTTTCGTTTGAGACGTGTGATGGCTGTTTCCTTCGCCGTATGGGGATCCCATTATCTTCACATAGATGTTAAATTGTTTACGATGTTGTCAACGTCGTCTGTGCGACACTGTCATGCAACTTATCTGTAAGCTGTGATTGTCAGTGTGGACTGTTGTACCACCAGTGGACACTCAGCAAAACCTGGGTAAATCGCCAGTATTCTGGGGAAAGGGTTTTCCTTTTTTTGTACATTGTACATTGATGCTTATTGTCATTTTTTTTGAATGTTTGGAATCTCATCAAATTTGTTGTTATGTGTCATTGCTTGTTTATTGAGTCGGATAAAATGTACCAATGAAAAAAAATAACCCACATACTGGAAAATTACCAACAAAATGTTTATTCCTATGAAAATTTTATGAACATATTTTAAAATTAACATAAATAATTAGCTCACACCTTTTGGCACACACTACGTCAAAAGGTGGTTTTCATGTACCTGTGGCCCTTCTAACTCGAACCATCACAGCAAGCATGCTTGATCTTGTTACTTTAAAAAACCGACCTGTATCTGCATCGTGTAAAAATCATAATGTAGGAAATTTTGGTACATGGAAAATTTGGTGCCAGGACTTTTTGGTATGCGATAATTTTGGTACAGGTAAATTTGGTGCTATCATGTTAAGGTACAAAGAAGTTTTGGTACTGGCATAATATCGTACCAGGGAAATATGGTACCAGGATTGTTTAGTACTAGGAAAGTTTGGTTCTGGAAAATTTGGTACTTAACGGAAAAGAGAGCATTTCTATCTCATTATAAAATATTTGCTTCAACTAGGAAATAAAGAACTGTATTCAGTGGGAGAAAATATTTTATTAGGTAAGTTTGTTAGTTCATAAAACACATATTCGCAAAAACTCGACACCACCTAGCAACATGCCAAATATTGTCGCCCTAGCTCAAAAACTATGGGAGCAGATCGATCATAAAGAAACATAAATGAAGACCTGACTGCTCCGTGACCTTTGGCCTAGCAACTCGGGTCACATGTATACGTAGGTAACTTTGCCCAGAGAGTATACCCTGTGAGTTTTGCATCCCTGGCGCTCAGCATGTAAAAGATTGCTATGGCAAAATCTTAATAATAATAATAACCGGATGAAAAACAGTCAGATTTTGCTGTACTAGGAAAGTTTGGTTCTGGAAAATTTGGTACTTAACGGAAAAGAGAGCATTTCTATCTCATTATAAAATATTTGCTTCAACTAGGAAATAAAGAACTGTATTCAGTGGGAGAAAATATTTTATTAGGTAAGTTTGTTAGTTCATAAAACACATATTCGCAAAAACTCGACACCACCTAGCAACATGCCAAATATTGTCGCCCTAGCTCAAAAACTATGGGAGCAGATCGATCATAAAGAAACATAAATGAAGACCTGACTGCTCCGTGACCTTTGGCCTAGCAACTCGGGTCACATGTATACGTAGGTAACTTTGCCCAGAGAGTATACCCTGTGAGTTTTGCATCCCTGGCGCTCAGCATGTAAAAGATTGCTATGGCAAAATCTTAATAATAATAATAACCGGATGAAAAACAGTCAGATTTTGCTATAGCAAAATGTTAATAAATTAGTTGACAATGTTTCTGACGTGGTCAGAAACTGCAGATTTGGCATTAATATTTATAAAGGTGTGTCTTAAAAATAAAGAAATGACGGTTTTTCCCCGCTACAATAGCTTTAATTTAATTACTTTACTTTTCACTGTTCTAAATATTTACTGCTTGTCTGTAGTCCACTAAAAGAAAATGTGTTTTTCTAGGATTTGCCATTGTATGCGTTGATGAATAATCATATCACTCCGATTAGCAAATCTGTTGATGGTGACAAGTATCAGGTTAGCTCTGGCTAATTTGTTCACTAACAATGATAGTTGCAACTAAAACTTTCATAGATAAAAGTTGATGTTTGTAGTGACACTGGCTCTTTGCCAAAGGTAGCGCTTTAAGACAAAAACTTTCCTTTCTGAACCATTAGGAGTATTTTAATCATCTGCAAATATATATACATTAGGGATTTCAATATTAACGATATGTTTCGATAATTATTGGTTATTTTATCAACACGATATATTTGTTTTTATCATTGTCCTACCGATATTATTCTAGGAGTATCGTTATAGTATGGAATTTGGCACATAACATTGCTACTCGCTTACCCTCATAAAATTAATCACTTCGCTTTTCTTTTCTATAATAGTAATGAAATTAATCGCTTTGCTTTTCTTTTCTATTTATTTATATTAATGACACAAAGAACCGGATAAAAAGAATTGTTTAAAATTTTTCATGTTCTGAATCGCTTTTTACTTTCTACTGGCAGTAATGGCTAAAATTTATTCTGAATCATACTGACAAAGTATAGAAACCCCTTTATAGACTCTGATACTGACATGTGATGTCAAATACGCTGTCGAATTTTTGGTGTCATTTTACTAGTCATGTGCAGCTCGTTTATATAAATATTATTAATATTTTTATCTGTCGCAGGTAACTTATTTATGAATCATCATGACAAACTTGCATTTCATAACTAACAACCATTTAAGTATTCACCACTGAATGCATTGAACCACCTAATAATTTTAATTTTTTAATTGTCTAACCAGTATTCTTTTTAGCATTCAGTATAATTTATCGTATTCTACCTTCTAAAAAATAGTTTATCTTTTTGTATCGTTGAAAAAAGTCTTGTATTGCCAAATTTGTATCATATACATCTTTAACACCCATGTTCAGCCAATACCAGCATGGCCAATGAAACCACCCAGAAAGTGTATTAAACGTGTTCAGCCATTTAGTTAACAGATGGCTCAGCATTGCTTAACTTCAGCTAGGAAGCACATATGCAAAGTCACCCAACAACCGCTTTTGTGTACCAAATGTACAGCTTTAAACGTTGGCCAGATAGTCACTACAAACTGAAATCAATATACATATAAATATGAAGTGAAGATGATGTTAAAGGGTTATTGCAGAGTGTTTAATCCTGTTGTCACAATATTCATTTCAAAGAAGCCACATTTCTTCAAAGAAAGGCTTTAATTTGCCAACCAAAATGTGCTCTCAACATTGCAATTAATTTGTCAAGTTAGTATTTAACTATTTATGATGGCAATAGTGTTAAATTATTTTAAGCATGTTTTTGCATGTTTAGTATCATTAAATTAATTGTTTTCAATTATTTTTTACCACATATAAAAATTTCTCTGTAAAATACTGAACAAAAGTTTTTTTATATATTATTGTTCCAATCCTTATCATTAAGAATTAGTTTTCCATTGTTATCATTGCTTCATTTTGGTAGCTAAACCAGGCTCATGTTAATTATAGATAAACATATAAACTGCTTTTACATCATGTGTGAAAAATTAAAAAAATGTTCTTTATTGTCTTAACACTTTTGTTTTGAAAGCAATACATTTTTCATGAACACTGTGAACAGTAACTCAATACTAAGAGACAGATATTATTGTGTTTCTAACAAGGCTCAATGTTCTTAGGAAGCAACAATATTATGTCTCATTTTTTTAAATATTTAAACAGATAAATAAATAAATATTTATTCAGTTTAGTTGGGTTGGTGAGCATTCTGAAGCTCCAGCTGGCACTTACGTAGTGAGAGTCTTTGACTCAGAGGGTTATCAAGCACTGAAGAAGGCACAAAGAAATGAAGACGATATCTCAGCTATAAAACCAGTATTCACTTTTGATATCCAACATCCGGTAAGCTTCTCCACCATTTAGCTAATTAAAGTAGAATGAAGATTTAGGATGAAGATTAGGGATAGCAGAAAATAAGAAAAATTTTTGGCTTTTATGGTGGTTCTACTGAACATAGTTTTTACAGACGTCGAATTCACAGCTAACTGAGTCTACTTTACAACCCAGGAGTAACAATCTGGAATTTGCTCTTACTCTAGTAAACTTCGAATTTACTTACCAGTTTGAAGACAAAGACAAATGCAAGAATTCGACTTGCCCAATGCTATGAAACAATACTACTGAAGAACACTTATTTAATGTTGGGCTTTATTGCCGTGAAGCGAACCTCCATAATGCCAACGGTAGATTTACACGTTTCCAATTGATTCCAATTCCAATTTACACGTCACCCACGTGAGGGAAGAAAGAACAAACCAACCGAAAATTTTCGAATACATCTTCTGCAATTTTGGAACACTCGCAGGAATCCACAATTGAAGATCCCGGTGTTTTAACTGGAAGTTCAAACCGGAGATCTATTACAAATCGTCTTCGCTCACAGTTACAATGACTGCTTGATATGTATGGATAAGTAACTATATTTTTATCAGAAGGTTCCTCCATGTTCAGCTCAATTTGTGACTAGGCCTTCCATATTTAACTTGCATGTGTCACTCACTACTTGCTAGCCATCTAATTTTGAACTACTAGTATCGGTTCACGTTCTAGTACGTGTGCTTGAAATGGGCAATTATAATACCTTGTTATATGCAAGTTAGACAATAAGTGCTTCTCAGTTTGTGTTAATCTAATAAAAAAATAGCTGCATTGTGACCATAAGTGCTTCTCAGTTTGTTTTCATCTAATTAAAAAAGTAGTTGCATTGTATGCAGCAACTTATGAAGTCTCACAATAGTGAAAATAAGCTGTTGGGTCCTGATGAATTCAAAGTTTGTCGCATTGATTTTTTTTAGCAACTAAACTTTTGCAGCATTTATGATAGATATTTAAAATCATCTGCAATTTTTTTGAAAGCTATTACTAAAACGTAACAGAATTGCATTGTATGTAAATGTTAACCATCGGGTGTTTGCAACACATTTACTGAAGTCAATGGAAACTTGTTACATTCATATTTACTGTACTTGAGAAGCATGAAACTCTAACAACATAACTGATGCTCGAGCTCGAGTAGTCCTAAGCTATCCCCAGCAGTGCAGCAGCACACCACCGAGTAGCCACTATGACATGGAACAATACGATGGATTTCTTTCATCGTCGTTGGTAGCTGTAGCCCATGGTTCAACACATCTTGGCTGGTTCTTCAAAAACCGGAGTTCTCAAAGTCCTCATTAGCAGATACGTTGAAGGTTAATATATGCCTGTTTTACTGTGGCCTCGTGAATTACTTACAAGGATACAGTTCTTGTATGCTATATAACTTTTTTCTGTGGCCTCGTAGAGGAATGCTTACCTGCGAGGATACAGTTCTTGTATGCTGTGAATAGATGTTGATTTCAAAAATTTAACGTGTATGGTATGGTACAAAGTGTAGTCTGTACTTGCTCTAGTAGCACCTGGATTGTTGTTTTTAAATTAATTTAAGTTAGGAAAAGTTACGAAAGTTACGTCAATGTGCAAGCGTATCATGAGGGCCAGTTCCACAGTCACCTAGTGCTACGTCACCTGCTGTACTCTCTTGGTTTGACAATGATGTCAGCAGTATGGACGCCATAGCCAGTCAAACAATTTGTCGGGTTCGTACATTTGAAGGAGTAGCAACGTGAAGGGATGCAAAGAGCTTCCCAATCAGCTGTCATCTCAGAGAAGAGAAATAATGGTGCTATGTTGGTTGATGCAGCCCTTACGAGCCTGCGGACCTACTCCAGCCATCTGGTTGGGGACCACCCACCTTGTAAGCGAGACACACATGCTCGGACATCAACTTCTATAGCAAGTTGAACCTCAGAAGTCTCCATATTGAAGACCGCCTGCTGAATCCGGCTAGGACAGAGCCTGTACTTCAAGCCTTAACTGCTTTTGATTCCAGTCATTTATTTTCATCAACATTAACTCTTGTTGCTGCAAAAATTTCACATTTTTACCAAAACAGAAATTTTGCATTACTTTGACATTTGTAAAATTTGATATTTGTAAATTTACTTTTCAATAAAAAAACTATTTTTTCTCCTGCGTACTTCATTCTAGTTTGAAAACGAACCACTTTCTGTAGAAGAGGGCAGTGTTATGCAGGCAAAATGTCATTTATTTTCGACCCCCGTCTACATTGTGATGGTTTCACCCATTATGTAGCCATTTCCAGCAGTTATACGTATGGTATGAAATGGCCTCATTGGTTCAGTGTGCTGACAGGCAGGTGCGTTTTCCACCTCAGCACCTGTTCCATTATGACAATCATCATCAGCTCAGTGTTACACTATTTAGTCGCATTTGCAGAAGTTGGTGTTATAGTATTCGCAGCATGTTGTTACTGCTCACTGTCAATGGTATTATATCTGCTATCGTTAACTCACATGGACTTGTTAGCTCTTGCTTTATTGTGAAATGGAGTGAAATATTATATAATTAGTTTCTAAAATTTATTTAGCCCTTAATTTACTAGCCTTGTATTAACATATTAATTTTGTGTTTTTATTTCATTGTACTTTATTTTATTTTAGTACTGTATTTGTACTTTTAGCTTTTGGTATAAAATTTGAATTTAAGACTAGCAGCATGGTTCATCCCCTGCAACCACTATCTTCTCTTCTTTTTTACCTTCTTATGTAGTATAAGTTTTTTCGTAGTAAATGAGTATTATGTAGTAAATGATAGTAGCATATCATTTTTCATTTTTTCAGGGCCCATATCACGGTCCGTGGTTACAAAGTGAGTTCATAGCTGTTCTAATTGCGATACTCATTTGGTGGATGGCCTATAATGCAAAATCCAAGTTGCAAGGATGAATTCTTAATTTTTTGTGGTGTACAGTTTGGGGTAAAAAATAAAAGGAGGAATTTTATTTTTGTAAATTTTGTTGGAAACTTGTTTTGAAAAGTTTTTGTTGTTTTCTATGACATACCTATTTGTGGCATGAATGTTGATGATGACTACATCTATGATGATTGTTGCTCAAGGTCGTCGGTTCTGCAGCAAAGTTTTTACTTGATATAAAAGCTATAAAGAAAAAGCTGGCACAGAAAATGGCTAATGTGCAAATGATAGTTAATTACATGTTTTAACCAAATCATTAAACGACGAGTGATGTTTGGTTGTTTCAGGTGGACAACAAATTTGAGATTCCAAAGCTTTTTTATTTACATTTATTAAATTGAAGACATTAATGTCCCATAAATACATGGCAGAGTTCTATACGTAATTATTATAAATAATTGTCATTATTATGCAAACTGGAAACTTATCTTTATCATTACCGTAACTTCAAGATTTCAAATAAATAGGAAATACAGGTCTTCAGTAATTTATTATAAAGTCACTAAATTTATATTTGTAACAGCCTCAAATGTGTTTTTTATATTGCTACACACTGGTTCTTTTCAATTAATAAAAAATCACCATCTTAAATGCTCAACATCAGCGCTTCCAAGAGAAACTTTGTAAGGCGCTACAAGACTCCTAGAGGCCTGAACAGGTAAAGATTTTTCCTGAAATTGAAGATTTGATAAATCTGTATGTAAACTTTCATAAATGCTTTATTTCCATGAGCAGCTATAATGTAACAAACATATTCAACTAGTTGACAATGTTTCTGATCAGTCAGAAACTGAAGATTTTGCAGACAATAGTTACAGATTTGGGCCTTGTAAGGACGCTAGCCTTTTGCTTGAAAGTAATAATTTAGAATTTTATTGAATTCACACTGTTGCTTGACTACATAGGAACTGTGCTTGACAATGAAATCACAACTTTCGACTTTTAACCCATGGGCGAAAAGTCAACCAATTGTGCCATACCTTATACCATTCAGTTTGTCACACTGAGGTCTTTCATTTGTGCACTGCAAGTTAACAGCATACATTTTCATAGCCATCATTATTCTTTTTATAATAATCTATGTAACTTGCCGTACAAAGATTAAAGCTGTGTGTTGTCCACGTATTGCAAAACCTAAAACCACAGCTAAAAAACCCAATCCCAAGTTACCAACGAAATTTATACTTCCTGAAATCTCCGACCCCAGCATTTACTGACATAACTACTACTCAAATTACACCAGTCCAAACCAAAGTAACTTGTCATCCTAATCGCGATACTACTTTCGTCGTCACTAAACCGCCGCAGATTCACCGTCTAATAAAGCGGTACAAACGAATTTAACGTTTTCTCCAGATGTCATTGTAACATTAAAAGATGCTCCCCCAAATACTAACCTAATAACTAAAGTTTCTCCTATTCAACTTATGTAATGTCTTGCCGTGACATAATCTTATAGTGATTAAATATGATTTAATTTACAGCATGAGTAAAGAAACTAGCTCTCCTTGTCGTCGCGCAAATTTGCCTAATGATAATAATAGTAGATTAACTTCATATTGAACGTATATTGCTATAATTAGTCTAATTTCACTAGTTTTGTGTTTAACAATCACTTATATTATACTTGCTTGGGACATGATACATTAATCTAAAAAGTACGAATGATGAATGAATGAAATTGAGTGAATGTATACCATAACCTTTTCCAGGGGCGTCGTGCACCAAAAAAATTAGGGGGGGCCGACTGTATATAATGGCGGAACTTAACTGTTTAAAAACGTATAGTTTTGAATTCCCACACGATTTATTTATTCCCAACTGGCATTTAACTTAAAGCTATAGCAACGGAAACTTAATTAAAATTTAATTGAGTATTTATTAGCTGTCAGGAATCCGACGCAGAACATCACTCCAGAAGAGCTCAACCACAGACTTCAAGTCCATATTCTTTGTTTTCTCAGCCTCAACTGCAAGGATCATCAGGTCACACCATCGTGACTGACTCATTGTACTGCAGAGAGCATTCTTCACAAATTTAAAGAGCAGAAAAGGATCTCTCACAAGAGCAGACGTAGCGGGCAGAGTCAGAATCAACTGGTATGCGATGGAGATCATTGGGTAAAGTTTGTCCACTGAAGAAGTCATATAACAGCGAAAACTAGCAGAGATTCTCCCAGCAGGAGTAAAATGATGAAATGTGCTCAAAATCACGCCCTTTTATGCAGCAAACTCGTGGGAAAGAGTCGCTAAGGAGTAGCAAAGAGTCGGTAATGTCCAATCAGGAGGTGGCTGAGCCGTGGCTCATCAATTTGTATCTCCCAAACCGACTCTCTGGTACTAGGCTAGCTCAACATGACTTCAATGGTTGTATTATTTTTGCTCTATCATTTCACTTGTTCTCTATTATAACACACTGCTGAAGGAAGCTCGAGTGCTAACTAAGCCGTTTTGTTAACTAACAGTCTTTTGTGCAAAGACGCTAATGCTACTCAACGAGCTGCTTTGTTAACTGTTCCTGCTTGCCTCCTGAATAGATTACATGCAAACAAATTAACTACATGCTGACTTTCAGGTAAACACATCTGGTCCAGCAGGTATATATATATATATATATATTCGAATCATATATTTTGAATCCACATGCTATTGAGATATTATAAACGTGTTACCATTTGTTGAAGCCTATGAACAACGGTTATGATAAGTGAGAATGTATCAAAGAGACAGACGCAAGCTTGCGAATGTCGTACTCGATGATGCACCCCTGGAAGTCAAGTATCCTCCCATTGACTGCATCGAGCAAACGTACATCCAGAGATTCGAGAAACCTTCCCTACCAGACGACGAACCCATCGAGGACTTCAAACCATGTGAAGATTCAGACAGCCTCTGTGCTCCAATAGCACAAGAGGAAGTGGCAAAAACATTCAAAGCCATGAAGTCCAATTCGTCTCCTGGTCCGGATAGGGGGGTCACGATGAAAGCCCTCCGGAGGGTAAGCAAGGGTGCGATAACCCTTGTCTTCAAGGTATGGCAATTCCTAAAGAAGGTCCCAAACAGCCTGAAGGAATGCCGTACCACCCTCCTCCCCAAGTCTGCTGAGGGCTTGCAGGACGTCAGTAACTGGCGACCTATCACAATCGGATCCCTATTGCTCAGGTGGTATGCCAAGATTCTGACCACCAGAATCCAGGCAACGGTCAAGCTCAACCCACTCCAGAGAGCCTTCCAGCCAAGAGATGGCTGTTCCGAAAACCTGACTCTCCTAAACACAGTGATTCGGCATGCCCGAGCAATTCACAGGGAATTGAACATCGCATTCCTTGACTTAGCAAAGGCGTTCGACACGGTACCTCACACCTCGATCGTGAAGGCAATGCGAAGGTTCGGCCTTCCAGAGCAGGTTCAGCAAATCATTGGGGATATGTATACGGGTGCTGTTACACGGATATCGACACCGGAAGCAAGTACCCATCGTATTAGCATCATGTCAGGTTTTAAGCAGGGATGCCCGCTATCACCCCTGCTTTTCAACCTGGTAATCGACGAACTGATCTCAAAAGTCGGTTCTCGATTTCGCTATGGGGTCGACGAGCACCAAGTGGCTATAGTTGGTTTTGCCGACGACCTAGTCCTAATGTCAGCCTCAAAACATGGCATGGGAGTTTTGTTGGAGACAGCCAATGGCTTCTTCATGAAACGAGGCATGACATTAAATGCCAACAAATGCAAAGCCATGAGGCTAGTCAAGGCATACCGGCGAAAGGCTATGAAAGTGCTAATGGAACCCACATGGGAGATCAGCCAGACTCCTATTCCAATGCTGGGAGTCAGTGATACATACAAATACCTGGGAATTCCCATGACTGCTAAGGGACGACCCACCATGGACACAAAGTCCCTTAAAGCATGGCTTATAAGAGTGGAAGGGGCACCACTCAAACCTCAACAAAAGGTGGATATGATCAGACAATATGTGATTCCGCATCTGACATACCAATTTCATATATGTGAGGTTCACATGAATGGCCTAAAGGGAGCAGACAGGCTTATAAGATCAAGCCTAAAACGTATACATCACATGGCGAGGGATGTCCCGAATGCATTCTTCTACATGCCAATGAAGAAGGGAGGGCTGGGATTTTTTTGTCTTGAAAAGGATGTTCCTTTGATGAAAGTCAAGATGCTCAGCCGATTGCAGGCCTTACCAGATCCGCTGGTGAACATGAGTGCATCTGCTCCAGTGTGGAATAGGGAGCTTGAGTGGGCTAAGAGGGTGGCGAGCCTCGAAGCCTACAGTAATGCAAAAGACATAAATCGCGCAAAAAGGGATAATGATCGCAAACGTCTAGTGGCATTCAACGATAAAGTGCATGGGAAGGGTTTTTCAGCCGTGTCTGCTGACCCACTGAGTACCCATTACCTACGTAGCAGCACACTCCTGAGCGGGGGTGATTATATCTTGGTTCTCAAGATGATCACTGTCACGGTCGTGTTTAGCAGATTAAAACGAATAGTCATTTAACTGTAATAACACGTTTACGTGGCATTTGAAATGTATTGTATTGAACCTGTCATTAATAACTAATTAAACGAATTTGGTAAACGTTATAAACTGGTGGCTCCACCTATTGGGAGTTCAACAAAGAAACGTTACGGTTCAACTTTTTGGACTAAATTCTGGCTTCATGATCTCATACCTATAGTACCGCTGTGATTGGATGATTAACTGGGTCACGACAGGTATGACTTGAGAAGTGCAGATTATTCCAGGAGGTTACGATATAGTTGTTAAATGGCCGACTCAGCTAAAAGGCCAATTGATTTTGTCTTTGTCGGGGCGTTGGCCGACAAGACGTCACTTCGGATACTTTTATAATCAACTTCATGATACAATCAACTGCAATAGCTACGTGAATTGAATTGTTCACACTACCATTCATTTATCTTGAGTAGACAGAACGTGAGCCATACGTCTAGTATTTGGCAAATGACATTTTCCTGTGATGGGTATGCTTCCATGATGGTGGAATTTTCAACCAAGACGACACAAAAAGTAGACTTCTAATATATTCTGAAAGCCTGGTACCTGACTCATTAGGAGGAGACGTCGTCAGAAGAATCCTGGTGGTCTGTCATCGTCCGCTAATCTCATTAAGCCAGTCAAGCGAGTGGGACATTGATGCGGTCGCCGTTGTCGACAAGACTGTTAGCAAAGTGATTCCAGCCACCCAAGTGTGTGAAACCCGGAACTTTACGGGAGACGTCCCGCTACGAGAAACGCTAGCAGACTGTTATTAAATGAGGGGTACCCCGCTGCTCTGGTGCAAGTTGTGAGTTCTTTTTGTTTATTGTTTTGAATTAATTAATTAATTATGCCAATTAAAATGTTAAACCTATGGCAAACAGTTTGTTTATTTATACTTTGTTGTGTTCACTGTTCCCGTTCACACTGTATCACCATTGGCCCATTCTCTGTACTTTAGGACAGACCGACCCCTCCTGCGCTTGTAACTGCCTTAGAATTTAAACAATTATTGCTGCTCTTTAACATTTGGAGTCACCAACCCGTTCAGCAATCCATCTTGATTTAAGATGCCCGACCCAAGTTCGAGCCCCAGTTGGGCTAGCAAGGAATTTCGTGACCCGAATGTTACACTGGTGTCAGACGTTTTTTGTCGTGTCTAATATCAACTTGAGTTGATATCTTCATCCGTTTTGTACAAGTCTTGGTTATACAGTGTGAGCTAAACAAATGCCACGGAAATGTTAATTTCTTTCATTAACTACTAGTAGGAAATATTTTTGTCCGTGTGATAAACGATTCAGCTTTACTTAAACGAAAAGTGAAAAACCGGGCAGAAAATAGTAGTTACAACAGTTTTTCTATTTAAACTTTGTAGATACACCAGTTAAATCAATATTTTGCAGTTTAACCTAGACATTGTTCCCTAACTGTATTCTGGTGTCTAGTCAGGTTTACATAGGACGTTATTGAAAGTTTGGCATAAGTCCAGTTTCTTCGCAAACTAAATATAGAAAAAGCTTCGTTGGCAGGAAGTATACATGCTGCAGGTTTACCTGGCTTCTCTGTTGCTTGTTCTAAGCGTTTATAGCTTTTTAAATTTACTTTGCGCATACAAAATTCTGGCCAATACATTTGATACTAAAGGCCTACGCTCAAAAACTCCAGTTTAATTGTACGGGTTGAAGCTCGTTAACAAGAAATAGAGTAAAAAAAAACGTTTCTCTTTGTGTTTGAGTGCAAGAGTGTGTGGAGGCGTGAGAAGTGGAAAATTAGGGAAAACCTATCAAACTATAACCCGTAGCTAATTGCATTTTCGTTTTCAGGCTTGAATTTAATTATTGTTTCAATAATGTCTGAGAAACGATATAAACTGTCACAATTAGTTTCCCTTAGCAAGAAACAATTGCAAGATATCGTTGCAGAGCATTTGCTCCTGGTTGACCCACGAACTACGAGAGCGAAGTTGATTACTACAATTTTTAAAGCAGCAGGGCTTCCCGAAGAGGGAGCGGAAACTAGGGCGGACTTGGAAAACCCAGAAGGTGGTGAGATGAAAGATCCACTGGATCAACTGGATCGCATGTCAGAGGAGGGTTCTCTCTCGGATAATGACATGGAGCTGCCCCTACCCGCTACAGCCGCTTTAAGTGAACGAGAGGATACTAGTGTCAAGCGCAAGCCGCTTCATTTCGCTACAACAGGGGTGCGAACCATTGCTGCCGAAAAGCCCCAGCTAGATCCGGTCTCGGTGCCAACGCATGTAAATAGTGTACCTTTGCCTACTCCTAGGCGTCGTAAAACTGCGTCAATTAATTTAGAAGCGCTTTCTACTACTGATGAGAAGACAACCCAAGCCTTACTTGAAATTAGGCGATTGGAACTTGAAGCTGAAGTGTCCATAAAGAGAATGGAACATGAACAACAGATGGCTCAAGTCGAATTGAGACGTCAAGAACTTAGGTCGTCCCCCGCACATAATATCTCCTTCTCTAACCCTAATACTTCAACTTTAGATTCTGCTGCTGATAAGATCAGGCATTTTAAAGTCCGGACATATGAAGAATCTAAGGATGATATTCAGAAGTACTTGGATTGGTTCGAGTCTTGTGCGGTTGCCAATGATATTCCTAAGACATCTTGGGCAGCCTGCCTGGGGCCAGCATTGACTGGCAGGGCTGCTGATGCGTTTCAGCAATTGCCAGCAGACAGTTTGCGAAATTATGATGCATTACGTAAGGCATTGCTTGGTGCTTACATTCTCAGTCCTGATATGTACTTGGAAAGATTCCGAAGTATTAGCAAACTGAAAAATGAAAGCTATACTCAACTCGGTCGCAGGCTGGATAGTAGCCTGCGAGATTATCACAAAGCTCTCGGTGTTTCTACCTATGAGGGAGTTTGTCAAATTGACGCAGTTGAACAGATACTTTCCTTGATGCCGAACGACTTGGCGGCATGGCTAAGGAGGAAAACTCTTCTGAAATTAGAAGAACTTACGGAACGCGCAGATCGATACGTGGCTGCAAACTTGGTAACACCACATGAAAGGAGTACTCTGGTTTCGCGTCGTTACAATAGATCTACCCAATCCAGTCAGCGCTCCAAAGAAAATAAAGGTGGTGGAGGTGGCAATACAATAAAGAGCACACGGATACAGTGTTATCGTTGTGGCAGGGCCGGGCACAAACGGAATGAATGTCGTGCCAACCTTAATACGGAGGCAAGTCTCAAAGCTGCTGGATCTACTTCCGCTGGAAAACAATTATTCGGCGAGGTTGACAGTGATGACTTAGCTAGCAATCAATGGCGGCATGTGCCAGGACAGACAGAACCTGTTTGCTTCAAGGCTCTCATTAATGGGTTGCATGCCGATTGCGTCCGTGATACAGGCGCCTCTGTTTCTATGGTGAATTCGAGGTTTGTGCAGCCTGACCAATATTTAGATAAATCACCTCAGCAACTCACTTGTATTTGCGGCGATCTAAGCACTTGCTTTCCTGCAGAGATTGAAATTGAGGGTCCTGGTTTTTCCGGCATCCTTGCTGTGAGTGTGAGCTCAAAGTTACCTACAGATTTTCTACTCGGTAACAACTACCTTTCTGCTTTAAAGCCCCTTCCCAAGCCACGTCGGGCCATCGCCGAAGCAAGAGTGCAAATGACAGAGTCAGCTTATGTTGTAACCCGCTCACAAGCTGCAAAGCAAGAGGCTGATGCTAGGCGCGACTCGCAACAGCATCAATACGCGTTGAATAGGGCGGAGAGTGGACAAACGGATCTGCACCAATCCACGAAAGTGCACGATCAACTGCTCAAAGCTAGTGCAAAGGAGTTGGGGCAAGAACAAGAAGAAGATGTGTCCATTCGTAACCTCATTGATGACGCAGGAACTCCCGAAGCAGCCTATAAAAAAGGAAGCGGATATTTCTTGCGTGATGGCATTTTGTTTTATTTATGCCGGGAAAGGAAAGGACAATCTCCCCGTGAACTTCTCGTACTGCCCAAACCTAGACGTAAGACAGTGCTTGCTTTAGCACATGGCAGTCGACTTGCTGGGCACCTTGGCATAAACAAAACTACGCAACGTATACTTCAAGAATTTATCTGGCCACACTTAAAACGAAGTGTTCGTAACTATTGTCGCTCTTGTGATACTTGTCAGCGTACAGCTAGAGTACGTCAGGCAGACAGAGCACCTCTAAAACCACTGTCCATAGCCGACACTGCGTTCCGTACTATTGGAATGGATATCATTGGCCCCCTGGATCGTACTCCTAGTGGAAACCGATATGCATTGGTACTGGTTGATCACTCAACCCGCTACCCTGATTGTTATCCACTTCCTAACATAGAAACAATCACTGTACTGGATGCTCTCCTTAAGTTCTGTTGCAGGTATGGAATCCCTCGACAGATAATTACGGATTGTGGTACACAATTCACTTCTGAGCTTACTCAAGAGTTAGAGCGCCAATTAGGAGTAAAGGGTATCTTTGCCAGTCCCTACTCTCCTTCCACTTGTGGTCTTGTCGAGAGATATAATGCCACTTTGAAAGCTTCCATTCTTCGTCTACAACAAGACAATCCTTCTTTACCCTGGGACCAAGCTGTAGATTTCGTCCTGTTTGCTTACAGGGAAGTGCCCCAGGAATCGACCAATTACTCACCCAGTGAACTTGTCTTTGGATATCCTATACGTGGTCCTTTGGCTATGCTCAAAGAACGCTGGGGATGCTCCAAGCCCCCCAATTTGGAGGACATCGATGAATATGTAGCCCGAGTTATCAATACGATAGAAACAACTACAGAGGATGCCCACCAGTCTTTGAGGGAGGCTAAGCTAGCCCAAAAACGCTGGTATGACAGGATTTCCAAGGAGCGAGGCTTTGAAATTGGTGACCGTGTTTTGATCCGCAATATGCGTAAGGGCAAAAAGATGAGCCCAGGTTGGCGTGGTCCCTTTCCAGTAGTGGATAAACTGTCAGACTGGAACTACAAAGTATGCATAGGATCAAAAGGCAAGCGGCGCGATGTCCGAGTTTATCATGTGAATAAACTCAAGCACTACATTGACCGTCAGGAAAACTTGGTATTGTGGGCAATGTGTACTAGTAGTGAAGTTCCTGATCTAGAAAGAGGCTACACCGATGAAGTCAGTATTACTGAGGGTGAAGTGTTCTGGGCTGGAAATGAAGAGGAAGTAGAAGAATTGCAGTCTGAGCCAGCGATTGGCCAAGGTGTTGTACAATCTTCTGGGCTCCCTGAGTATGCTTTTCTGCCAACAGCTAAGGCTACACAATCTGTAGATGATTTAGAGCTGTCTTCAAACCTCTCCAGTCAAGCTAATACCCAACTTCGCACAGTCTTCCACAAATTTCCTGAAATGTTTACCGACTTGCCAGGGAGGACCATGGTAGTTAGACACCACATCAACTTGTTTGACAAAGCACCAGTCCGTCAACATCCATATCGAATTCCCCAGGCACGCAATGAAGTAGTATTACGGTATCGAAAAGGCAAGTTTTGTTGGGTTTGGAGAAATCCAGTTCCCACGGAATTGACGGATGCCGTATCTTTACGGAAGAATTGGAGTAGGCAAGTTTGACTCGAGTCAAAAGGCAACACACAGGTGAACAGATCCGACGCCTGTGAAATCTGACAAAATAAAACAATAAAATAAAATAAAATAACTTTGCCTTGCTTAGAACTTAATACTTGTTTACTTGGTTCTAAACTTGTGAATCACTTAGGCTTTATGTTAGCACTGCAGAATACACAACTGTACTGCTGGACGGATTCAATGATAGCACTGCTTTGGATAAATGGTGATTTATCTAAACGAGATTCTTACGTCAAATCCAGGATGAAGAGAATTCGTGACTTGATTCCAAAGGAGGCTTGGGGTCATGTGCCTGGTGAGCAAAATCCAGCAGACTTGGGGACGAGGCCAGTGACTATGAATCAACTTCTTCTTTCTATGTGGGTCACAGGTCCTCCTTGGGTTATATTTGTCTTGCAATAAATGGCCTGGAAAGCCAGATTTAGAGGATAATGCTGTGCACACTGTTGATGTGAACCTTGCTTTGGAAGACCCCAACTTTGGTGTACAGAATATCATACAAGTAACTAACTTTAGCTCTTTTCGTAAATTACCTAGAGTGACAGCCTGGGTGATACATTTTGTATCTAACTTGAGGAAACCGGCTAGCAATACACAGCTCAGTGATGTGATCCCTGCTGATGAATTGCATAATGCTGAGAGATTATTGTGGCTCTCTGTACAACAAATTCATTATGCAACTGATATGAAGCATTTAGTTCAGCATAAACGTTTGAAAAGGGATTCGAAGCTGTATTTACTTGTTCCGCAATTAGATGAAGCTGGAATAATGAGTCGGTGGAAGACTTGGGTGTGAGAATAAGCTTCAGGTGATTCGACCACAGTATTCATATATTGTTACTCTCTTGATTCGCCTTTATCACGAGAATCATCTCCATGCTGGTGTGAATCAAACGTTATGTGCATTACATGAGAAGTATTGGATTGTACACGGTAGGAAATCGGTATCACATGTACTCAGTGATTATGTTATCTGCCGGAAAATTCATGCACGGCACTGCGACCAAGTACCAGCCCCTCTTCCTTCTACTCGTATTACTGTTGAAGGGGCATTTGTCGTGTCTGACCTTGATTATGCTGGACCATTTCATGTTGCTAAAGATGTAAAGTTGAGACTCGATCAAAAGGCGTATGTTGCGATTCTGACATGTTTTACTACACATGCTGTACGTCTTGAATTGGTACATAGCTTATCAGCAGAGGATGCAGTTGACATTGTAAAGCGATTTTTTGGTCGACGTGCTATCTAAAGTGATAATGCTACTACTTTGAAGAATGAATTGGTTCAAAAATTTGTAAGTGAAAAAGGTATAATATTCCAATTTAATGCACCCCGTGCTCCCTGGTGGAGTGGTTTTTTTCAAGAGAATGGTCCGGTCTCTTAAAACTGTATTGAGAAAAGTGCTGGGACGTGCTTTCCTTCATAAGGAGTTCGCAACAACACTTACTGAAGTAGAAGCTTCTATTAATCCTCTAACTTATGTCGGTGATGAGATGTGTCTTACCCCTGCTCTTTTCCGTATTGGCAGACCAATGTTAGAAACACCTTTAGAGACTCCCAGTATTTTAGACTCAAGCCATGAAGCATTAACAGCCAGACAGAAACTTCGGTGTATGGTGACAAGACAACTTGAGAAGCACTGACAAAAAGAATATCTACAGCTTTTACCACGTGTTCTTCCTGGGTCAGAGCGTCAACCTCCTAAGGCAGGAGATGTTGTAATTATACGAGGTCAACATACCCCATCTGAAATGGGCTATGGCTGTAATTGAGAATTAGCATCCTGGTAGTGATGGTGTAGAGCGAACTGTTACTGTAAAAACTTCTAATGGCAAGCTGGTTCGCCCCATACGTCTTCATCATTTTGAGATTACCCAGTGATGTTAATCCTGTCCCAGGCGACGTAAGTGATGATAGTTGTGATGAGGAGAGGGATATCCAATCTAGAGAGCCTCCAGCTGATGTAGTTCAGACTCGCTTTGGGAGAATTGCTAAAAAACCCAAGAAATTGGATTTTTAGGTTTGAGTTTGAGCATTGTTTTGTTAAAAGTTGTAGGTAATAGCCCAATGGATCAGATTCGCTATATCGTTGTTCGTGTTTAGGTATTACAGTCATGTTGTGGTTTATAGTGAATGTCTGAATTGTAATTCTCATTTATTACAGAAGCAGATTGAGTGATGTTTCTGTATTGTTTATTGCTCTGAATGTTTTTGTTGATAGTTGTTGTAAGGTATTTGTTTACAATTTGAAGACAGTAAAGAATTTTGTAATGAATTTGATTTTTAGGCTTTGTGGCAAAGCTTAACTTTTGTGTATCAAGTTTGATACCCCATGTTTGACTTCTTAGTTGGTTGCGCATATGGTACTTTAGCAGCTTGTAATTTGCAAACTGCAGTTGTAATTCTTTGCTGTAAGTGCAGAATATTCATGGTTCACTGTTAGTTTCAAAGTTATATTCCCATTGTAACTATTACAGTAATAACATTGAATTTGTGATAAGTTGCTGGTTGTGTGTTTTGTTTCTGTTTAAGATTAAATTTGTATGTGATAAAAGCTAGATGCTTTAATCCAAAACTGCATTATTTTAAGTCATTAATTGGCACAATGAGATTACTGAGTGTTGACTTTTACAATTGGGCATTGTAATCAAAGGTCAGATTACTATCAGTGAGTTTTACAGTTGTTCATTTGTTTTGTTAAGTTACAATTTGAGTGCTTGTGCTTACCTGATATTTAATTAGAAGAGTAATCTATAATTCTCGTAAGTTTAAAGTTTATATGATAACCTCTGCAGTGTAATTTTAACTTTCAAGTTAATGTTAATGTCATGTTGTATGACCCATGACCTAATTTGCATTTTGTTACCTGTGACCTTTGCTGTTGGAAGTTGAGTTGACCTTTGACCTTCATGGTTTAATTTACTCAAAAATAATCTTGCTCCCCCCTTAGAATGTAAAACTATATCGCGAACATTTTGCATATTGTGTGCGTGCGCGCACCATTTTCTTCCTGTAGCAAAATTCGATTTTATGCGTGCTGAACATATTATAGTTTTAAATAAATCTTTTTGTATTAAATAATTGGAACTTATCTGTGATTGTATTTATAATCTTAAAGGAATTAATAATTAAGAAAAGGAATATCTATTTTATTTGATCATGAACTTCAGTGAACAAAACTATGAACAGACATTTTGTGACAAATGCAAAAGTATAAGTGAACTATGTGGCATGCATCACATAACTCTGAATTGATTGCATATCATCATTTTGCAACAGCAAATAAATAACAAAAAATGCATTAGAAAAAACTGAGTAAATCCGTGAAACAGAGCAAATAAGAGTAAATAGTAAATACTACATCAAATGGCAAAAATTTCCTTAGAAAAAATTAATTAAATTCGTAAGAAACAACAAAATACTGTTGTAAATTGAACTGTCTTAATTTTATAAGAACAATCGATGGATTACACAACACTAAAAGCCAATGAACAAAAGGCTGTAAAATTTTCTAGGTTGTGGAATGCTACTTCACCAAGAGCCACATTATGCACCCTAAGTAATGCTAAAACCATTCTGTATCAATCTTTTCATGTATAGTTGCTCGGCGCATTCGTCTCATTGCACTCATGTGCTCTACTTTTTGTTTTACCACTTTTAGGTTAGCGGTTCCACCCATCTCACGCTTGACGTACTCAATAACATCAAGTTTAAATGGTTCTATAGTCCACAGTGTCAACAGCGCTTTGTAAGCTTGCATCAATACGGAGCGGAAGATGGACATCACATAAATCAAGGCAAAGAACATGAATAATCCGAAAAACACTGGGCCAGTTACAGAACCGGTAGCATAAATAATGGCATGGAAATCTCCAATTCGCACAAGCATGTTCATTAATGTAAATAGTGCACTGGGAACATTCTTAAAATCATCTACTTGCGTACCGAAAACAAGTATACCCACATGAGTGAAGAGAACGAAAGAAAAGAAAACGATTATCAGGTAGTTAAATATCACAGGCAGTGCAGCCTTGATAGTGTAAAAGTATTTCCCCAATAGTTTTGTAAAAGACGTGAACTCCACAACTTTAAGTGTAATCAGAAACACCTGTACAGCCAGAAGGTATCTAAGCGTGGTGTCCCATACTGCCACCTCATAGAAATTGATAAAGGCACTCTCGGTACTGTATATGAGTTCAGGTATATCACTCATGTCTTGCAACCGAGTGGCTACATCACTTTTACCAAATAACTGACTAGTGGCTCCATTTTTGCCTGGTAACTGATAATTCAACAGATTGCTGATTACTACTGTTTTTCTTATGAACAATACCATGCTTGCGAGGGACAGAACAACAACGGAAAGCTCAAAACATTCCCTAAAGTAAGTGAAGTAGGCTAAGCGATGAAGGTAAGCATTTCTAAGCACTCTGAAGATAAAAACGATCATTATGACAACATATATGAAATGCGTAGTAATAAAAGACCATTCGATGCTCTGCCAGTAGCGGAGTATATTCAGAGTGGTGATGTCATACTTGGAATACAGTCTGCCCTCTTGAGTAAATTCCACGAGCATTATGACGACACTAAACATATGAGAGTTGGAATTGTACAAAGTGAATTCCACGAATACTGCGCGAGTGTGATCATTTATCCATCGGGAATCAATAAGAGATTCAATAATTGCAATGTTGTTTGTGCTGTTGTCTGTAAATTCCTTAACGAAGCCTCCACCACTGTATAAGGCAAATTTACCTGCAAGCAAAATGATTACATTTTGGTTGTATCGATAAATAAGGTTATGCATGTATATAATTCGACAATATTTTACACATAAGCCATATGTACCTACAAAAGAGACGATTATGCAAACATATGTACATAGTTCTTTTGTTTAGTTACAATCTTAGTTAATTAGTCAGAGCCAATCAGTGAAAAACATTAAGTGCAATACACGTAAACATGTAAATCGACAATTAATAAAAGCAACGCTTTTAAAGATAATGATATTTTTCTATATATTATCTCACTTAACTTGATTGTTTCCCACTAACAATGAATTCTTGATTAGTGACAAGCACAAAACTGTTTTTGTCATGTAGATGATTAGAAAAACCCACTAGTAATGCAAATCTACAATAACTTTCATACTTTATTTGTCTCACAGCCAACACTCAAATGTTCATATCTCTAGCTGTCTATTATGAGTATTGTTATCCCAGGTTTTGTGTCACAATGTGAAGAACTTGTAGTACACTAATTTAAACTATTTTGTGATATAAACTGCATCATGTAGCCCTCACTGGAAAAACATTGCGAAGAAAAGTTTACCCATGTTCTTAAATATGTATCATTTGTGAACAAAAATTCACCATTCCCATTTTGGGTTAAGAAAAAAGTGATGGACGCGGCCCTGTTATCATCTATTTTCTACAGCTGTGAATCTTGGTTGACTGGCAATCTTAAACCGATAAATGTGATGTACAATTCTGTGATTAAAGCACTGCTTGGCGTCGGGAAGACAACCTCTAACGACTTATGTTTAGTCGAGCTAGGATTACCTTCTGCCAAAGCGTACATTCAAAACGTGCAATTAAAGTTCTTTAGACGGATAATCGAATCAAGAGCCAACGAGCCCGATGACCCATTTTCAATCGTATGGAATTTGTGCTCGAAAGCGAACACACCATGTGTACAACATGTGAAAGCTATCCTTCGTAAAACGGATATTATCTTTGACCTCGAGAACACAAAACAACATATCAGGGATGCCGAAAGAACTAAACTGTGCACCTATCTCTATCTGAATCCCGAACTATCTGTCAGTGCAATGTATAGCGTTAAAGTAAATGAGCTCCGTAGGATTAAAACATCTCGGTTAGGCCTCTCCTCACATAACCTAGCTATTGAGACTGGAAGATGGGCAAGGATAAAAAGAGAGGACAGGCTATGCTCCTGTTCTCGCTTAAACATTCAAACAGAAGAGCATGTTATCTGTTTTTGTCCACTTACGAATCACCTTCGTGAAGATAACACTGAACTGAGCTTTAACGATTTGAATGAATTTTTCAATGGAAACCCAATGTCATATTGTGAATTTGTAAATAACTCTTTAGCTGGTTTTGGACAGTAATGATCATGTTAGGCGATAATAAGCGTGTAGTGAGAATTTGTAAATAATTCTTCAGTTATTTTTGACAGAAATGATCATGTTATATGATATAAAGTACTTTTTTGTAGTGATCTATGGACTGAACTAGAGTATCATGTTCGACTATCTCTTAATCAGTCAATAAACACACACATATATATATATACCTGGAAATGGAGGTGCTCGCAGCTCAAGTGTTGACTGAAATGTCCATTGGTCTGGAGGATACATAGGATATTTAATATACCTCCATCCTGACCTGTATGACTTATTGTCTTCAAATGGCCAGTAATAATAAGACGTACACCGTCGACCAAATGGTTGAACTCTTGGGTCTATGGAGCATTGACCTAGTCAAAAAAAAGCTACAAGTGAGCATTGTGGTAATTTCACTGTTTTGTTACAGTAAAGACAAAAGAAAAAGGGAAAAGACAGACAGACAGACAGAAAGCGAGAGAGTGAGAGAGAGAAATTGATTGGACTGATTTACTTCATTTTTATTTTTTTTTAAATACACACAATTACATACATAAATAAGTAATTAAATAACTTGGTGTTAGTATAAAGTTTTAATTAGATAAGTCACGATTACTTTTTATTTCACAGTGTTACCAAAAACACATAATGCGCTTTGCTGCCTATATAATAAGGTTTCCCAATATGTTCTAATTTGAAAGGTGAAACGGACATCACTTTTAAACATCGTCATGCAAATTACATTAGAACTGCTATTCAAACGGGTTAACAAGCTCTACACACATTGATCTAGCTGCTAGCACTAAAAATCACAATTGTAATTAAACAGCTTCCTCATCGATATATTATCAACTTTTGCAGATTATAATCATAAAAAAATTTCCATGTGGACATGCAAAAAACTGCTACATAAGGAGCTAAATAATTGTTTCTTTACATCATTTGTGCAATAAGCAGATTTTCTAATACGTTTGCTCACTTTGCAATAGAACAAAGACCTTGAGAAATGATGTGACCAAGACATTTTTCTTTCTCATTGAGTATTAAAACTGAATTACATAATTCACTGTACCAAAGGTATGATGCAACATTGCCTGAGACATACATTACATACATTAAATAGTTTACAAAAATGTTTGCAATTTGGCAATCGAGTTGCGTAGATGTCATTTTCAAACTCAAATCTTTAAAAGTTAAAATGAATAGAATCGAGGGCATTTTACCCCCTTGCCTGACTGCATTGACAACTTTGAAAACATTTGAGTGCTGAAATCCCCATCTGAGAGAGAGAAAGAGAAAAACCTACCTGCTTTAGTTCGAAGTTGACGTAATCTTATAACTCCTACCAATCTGCTTACTAAGTTAACTGAAAAGCCAGGTGGTGCTAAACTTCCATCATACATAGTGTCTAAAAATAGATTCGGTACCAAAGTGTTGTTCATGTAGTCCCACATACTATTTACATCCTTAATCTGAAAAGAAAATCAAGTAGTTTGATATCTGGTAAGTATGTCTAGGACACAGTCTAGGGGCAGGCCCAATATCCAAAATATTTTAATACTCGTTTCCACTGGTAGTACCATTTTTCAAGGCTTCAGTCAGAAATAGATCACTGGATGAAAAGCAAGCACATAATGACAGAATCAACTCTCCATTTGCAATAAAAAACCATGAAATATTGTATTTATTGTAGAAAACATACATAAAATTAACATTAAAATGTGAATAACCCATTTAAGGTTCGAAAAAAATAAAATTGGCAAGGCAAAGTGTACAAGAAGATTCACAATTTATGTGTTACAATAAATTTCATACATATACACAACAAGTGATACAAGATTAAACACGTTTGTCACATTAATATCAACTAATAATATGGATACCTGACTAAATTTGGTTTGTCCAGGCATTTTAGGATTAATAACAAGATCTTCAACCGACTTCGTTACGGAATAAGCTCTGCAAAGAAAAGGACACTAAATAATCTAGAATTGCTTTTACAGCATGTGTATAGTGATTTAGTACTGCATATACACAGAAAGCTTATTATTACAGAAAATTTTATTCTATGAAACTTTTGTTCACTGTTACTCACTGTTCATAGTTTGCAATACCACAATCAAGTCATTTAATAAAAAAATTCTTCAGAATACAAAGCAAATAATTAAACCTTAATACCCAAAGCTTTAAAATATACATATACTGGCAAAGACTTGCATTACATGTTGTTTGCATGCTAATTTTTAGATCACTCATCTCTCTTCTCTACTCTCTCGATCCCCCTCTCTTTCTTCCCCTTCCTCTCTTTCACACATTCCTCTTTCCTTGCTCCTTATCTCTCTTCTCTCGTACTCTAGTTATCCAACTTTGCCATGTGAAATTAAAAGCACTTGCAACTTAATTTTAATGTAGTTATTGGTAAAATCAAATTAAGTATTTCTGTCACTGGAAAAATATTTAAGCTTTGTATCTCATATGGTAACATACCATATTTTAGACGGAAATAAAATTTTCGAAAAACCAAAATTGCCTTCAGCAACCTTCCAATGCACAAACTCAGCTGACTTAAGGTAAGTAAGGCCTATTTCAACTTACCAAACTGTTTGACTTTTAATAATGGACAGGTGATAACACGAATAGCAAAACATGGTTTAAGTTTCAAATGCAAACTTATCTAAAAAATGAATATCTTTTCATGCAATATATGATACATCTCACTATGAAGGTACTATAGAGTCCATAACACTAATGGTCTGGTTCACGTATACTGTTTGAGTTTGTTTATTTAAAGAAATGAAATTTTTACGAGAATTAATACTACCGTATATACGTGTGTACAAGCTGATGTGCACTTTAAGACCAAAAATTGCATAATTTTATATATTACCTGTGTACAAGTCGACCATGAAATATTAAAATCTTCCTGAGTAAATGATGTCAACAATGGCAGAGTAATAAATCATTAGCCTATATTTTTTGCCAATAAAACACGTATATTCAAGGCAAGTGTAAAACTTCCCGCAGAAGCCAGTTTGTTTACCGGTAATATATAAATTTTAACTTAATTTCACATACATTAAAATAAATTACAGTAATATTTGTTAATTTTGTGAAGTAATGTCAAAATGCGAACATTCGCGGATGTGAAGTATCACAGTATGAGTGTTCATTCAGTCGAGCGTATAATGAAGGATTATTTCTTTACATATTCATATTGTAGATGACACTTTAGCGACAACTCCCAAAACATATCGTATGTGTAAGTCGACCCCAAAAATGTCACCTTAAAATCGCCTCCCAGAAATTCCACTTGTACACAATTTTAGAAAAAACAAAATTGCCTTCCAGCAATGTTCAGTTGGCTTACGGCAAGCAAGGCCTATTTCCAGTTGCCAGACTGTTTGACTTCTAATAATGGATAGGTGATGGCACAAATAGTAAAACAAGGTTAAGGTTCAAATCCAAAATTATCTAAAAAGTGAAAACCCTTTCATGCAATACTTCTCACTATGAAGGTACTATAGAGTCTATAACACTAATGGTCTGGTTCACATATACTGATTGAGTTCGTTTATTTAGAGAAAAAAATTTTTTATGAGAAATAATACTATACTAGCAAAGGCCCCGCAAAAGATTTTGCGTAAAAAACCATGTATAATCAATAACACGCGAACATCCTACACAGTCCTCATTTATAACACAAAGCCCGTAACATCCTGTCTACTGTATGCCTGTTTATCTAACGCAAACCCGTAGCAGGCAGCTTTTTGCTGAATTAAAGTTATAAGATTACAGCAGAGTACAATGGATGACGTCAGCACAATGGAATGCGTCACCACAGTTTTCTAAGCGAAAATCGCCGAAAATAGAACATCTAATTAACTTGCCAATACTCCTCTCGGTGGACTTGCCCTAAAATGTAACCCACACCATCGTGTAGCCCTGTCCTTCCTCTTTCTAAAGAGCCATATATCTCCTTCCGAGAGTCCCACCGGGCGCCGCTAGAACGTTTTTCTCGCATGCTGTTTGGTCAAAATTTCGAAAAAATCGCGAGTTGGGTCCGGGAAAACGCCCGTTGCAGGGCGCCCTGGCCCTCTCGGGAATTCTAAATATGCCTACTACACCCACCGCTGAACGGGCTATCTATCCGTACCCAGTACCCCCTCGGTCTGTTCCCGTTCTCTACATCTCAGCCGTATAACTTTTGCAAAAAACGGCCGAAAAAGGGCCATTTTTGGAGGTTTTTCGCCTCCCCTTCCTCGCGGTGGACCCAATTCGAAAAATAAACCATCAATGGCACGACACTAGATCGAGACCTTTCGTTTGATGTATAGATCGCCGCAAATGGTGCCCTCGTCGAAGCTGTAGCCTCGAATCTTATATATATATAAATAAATATATTAAGCCCATACCAAGAATATTAATATAATAGTAGATTAGCGTGGAAAATTTTACCTGGTATCAACAACATGGTAGATGAATCTGGAGAGTACCAAAGCATAACAAAAGTATAGTGCAATATCATTAAGAAGCCGCCGCATTTTTCGTCGGTAAACGAGCCGTTCCCTGGTGGCAGCAATTTGCCTCTCATCTGGAGGTTGACATTTCTCCCGACGCTGAAGCAAGCTAAAAATGTAGAAAGCTAAAAATAGCTGTGGGCAAAATACACACAAAGTTAAACAAAATGTATGAGTATAGTGAAATGTTGCTACACGGTGTTCATTTTTCAAGTCAGCATTTACATTTTCTCAGATCAACAAAACTGGGAATGTTTTCTGTAATTATGGAAACTACAAAATCTACAAGGTAAGCATAAGCAAGCAAGTAAATTTTTTAATGCAAGTAAATTTTTTAATAACTTTTCATCAACTTTTCAGGACAAGAAAACCAACTAAAATTAAAAAAACTTTAAGTATTAACTGATTTGGACAAATTTGGTGATGCACTAATTAATACTCATGGAAGCCGATGTCCAATACATGGGAATATTTTTATCAGGTTACAGCATATAGCTGGAAGAAGAAAGTATGCATAGAAATAAAGTAGCCAGAAGGCCTATACAGTCAGTGGCATTCTCTGGAAGTAAGTTCTTTGTCAGTATTTAAAAAAGTAGAAGTTCATCTGCACTCAAAACATAAGAAGTGGCCGAAAGAATCAAATGCCTATAAGACTGTGACATCAAAATTCAATATGAGAAAAACATCCTATTTACAGACTATGCTTGAGGAAGAGTGTGAACAAATATCTATAACACAGTTGCAATAGGGATTGCTCACACGGTGCACGTAATTGTGACACTTATTTTTATAATGGAATATTTTTTCTCACCTTTGATAGGTATCAAAATAGGTTTGTTGAAGATATTCTTCACCTTCTTGCAGAGGAACATTATAAGGTTCTCCCTCCAACTCTGGCGGCTTTCTAAATAGAAAAGCGAGAAATGCAGCAGTAAGCAAAGCTTTTATTGGTTCACTGAAAAACAGGCTTTGAAAGAATGATGTCACCATGGAAATCAACCAGTCAACGCTTTTGTTATATCCGTAACTTAGTCCGTAAAGCATAACTAGGTAAGAAGAAATTAATGAGGAAACAACAAGAACTGTCCAGGCAACATAGAGACACCACCATGGTAACTCACATTCACAGTCACAAGTACAGCAGAGAATATTAAACAAGGCAATGATGCCATCCCAAAAACTTCGTTCTTTTTTAATGTAGATGAGTTCATATCCCCACCAGTCATCAGGTTCGTATATGCTCGCGCCTCTCTTTTTCAGTTCTGCTCTACGTTTCAGAATTTGCCTTTGGGCTACATAAGCTTTTCTGAACTCCTCCTGTGCACCTTTGCTAAACTTTTTTGCCATCTTTAACAACACATTGTTCGAGGTTTTGAGTTCCTCATATATTTCTTTTTCGGTATTATCTTCTAAACGGTTAGAATTCCGCAACCAGGCTAACCAGTCCTCTTCCGTTTCAAATTTTATTTCGCTTTTTCCCACCTGAAAAAAAATGATTTTGCAAATAAAAGCCAGTCCAAGAGCTAAACTTTAAAACGTGAGTGCGGATGAACAGTTTTATTATTCATGCATGACATTTCAAGATGATTAATGTTCAAATAATAAAAGCAGCAATAGTAACATTTGTAAAATGCAATGCAGCTCCATTTGACATCAACATCAGTCATTCAAATGCATTAATGCAAACACACAAAGTGGAGGTTAGTTTGCCAGTAACTTTGTTATTTCTCAACATAAACAATTCAACATAACAGATCGATTAAGTAATCTAATTAAGATTGCAGTGGTTGAGAGTGATAATTTAGAAAATCATTTACATGAACAACATGAATGGTGACCTATATCATTAACATTAACAAGCCTGAAAATACATGCTTAATTTATTTAGCACAGAAATGTTTCCGAAACATTTCCAAGCAAGCGGCAGCAAACATATGAAATTAATGTTTCACTGATATTGGTCAAGATTTATAGACAAATTGCTAAGCAGACGAAATTTCCCAAGTTATTAAGTATGATGAAACCACAATGTGTAGTTAACATCCAGTTTGGTTAGTTTGATCAGCAACTTAAAAAAGTTAGTTTACTCTAAAAATGCTTTAATATTATTTGGCTGCTGTACTTACCCATGAAGATATTCTAAAAAAAGATCCGGCAGCAAATGAACCCGTCTGTTTGTCCCGAAATTGTTCCGTTACTCTTTCGATTGCATCTGCAGTTTTCTCTTTACTGTGAAAACATAAAAAACTCACTGAAAAGTGTATCTGAAAGACAAGTTTTAAAAGTTTAAACACTATTAACACAGAAAACTCAAGAACCTGAAAATTTTAAACTGGTTGCTTCGAAAAGATCATCTGACAATTTAGTTTTTGGATGTGTTTAAAATTAAATAAAAATTAGCATATTCCCAACCAGAAAAAGGATAATTTAAAAAAAAGTAATGTATTAAACTGACTGAAAGCAGTCATTTTTTGGATCAGGTAAATGTATCTCTACAGCTCAGTCAACTTATCAGCAGTTGAGGACCTGGCGTCGAGCCCAAAAGCAGACCAATCCATCCCAGAAGTTTCTGTTTCATTTTGCAGTGTAACTGGCACGAACGTGTCTATCTTTTGAGGACAAAATGAAGCAAAAGCGGTCATGGAAGACAGCCGAGATGGATAGATGTGTAATATAATTAAAAAAAAGCTAAGTAAAAGCACTAACAGAATGTGCAATAGTAGCAGCCGAGAGAAATTGGTGGAGAATGCAGACAAAAAAGCTGTCTGCAGAATTTCCGATCCTAAGACTAGTAGAAACCAGTGAAGAATGGAATAGGTCAAGCAAGATTAAATATATCAGTATATATTGACATTTATGGAGCATGTACAGAAAAAGTGCATAAATGTGAACATAGCTATATTATAGTCATGCACTTTTCCACACACTATTTCAATTATTAACTAAATCAATGCAGTATGCCATCAAAAAAGTATTCAAAGTAATTAACTCTTGAAACGAACATTGAATGTGTATATTCGTGTAGAGAAACTTGTACAATTTATTTATAGCCGAGTAGTGCTGGTATATTTAAAACCAGCACATGTCAACAAATTAGCTTCACTAACAACAGCATCACTAACAAAAGATTAATAAATCTTACAGCTCTCTAATAAATTCTGGGGTCTTGTCTTCATGGGTAGTTGTCCTGCGGAATAACTGGACTACAAGCAAATTGATTGGAAAAACGATTAAGTTAGTCTGCATACCTGCAATTAAAAAAACAAAAAAATTAAGAAATGACCACTCAACAAGCAATTCACTACAGATATTCCTAACATTAAGAGTATATGCAATCCTAGACTAACATTAGACATATACCTAGATGACAGCTTTGTTTTTAGCCATAAATATGGCAATTGTTAAAAGAATGCATGTACCATATGTATTATGAAGACGTTTCTAAAGGTAATTGCTAAGACACTGATAAATCAAGTAGAATACAGGTGAGTTTCGCTTTATATCTCATAAACTTTATTTTATGAATCAGTAGTGATACCATACATAGCTCTCTCTCTCTCAAGTCACATGCTTACAATTTTACAGATAGTGATCTGTAAAAACCAAATGCCCAGGTTAAATTTCAATGAAGGTAAATGTTATGCATACTAGTTCAAGGATGAAAGTTTGGACTGTATACAAAGAAATAAACTTGTTTCACAGATGAAATTTCTTGTGTGGGATTTTAATTTAATATTTTAACAAGAGAATGTAATAATATGACTATTGATAATAATTACAAACTAATAAATAATAAAAATCAAATCAAGAAATCGTGAGCTTCATGACATATATTGTATAATTATATAACTAGTGAAGATTAAACATAACAGAGTGTCAATTAATTATAAGAATTATGAATAAATTAAGATGTACCAATAAGAAATTGTTGTATAGAAATTTTGAACTCCCCTATGGCAAGTTGGTCTTCCGGTTTCTCAGTAATTCCATAAAACATAATGCTGGCTAGCATAGCATGAAGCAATAATGATAAGGCACATGACAATCTCTGCAAAGCCAATAAAACAGACCATTAAAATATGCAATGAACAGTATAAAACATCAAAATGCTTAGTTCAGTACAAAAGCTTTATGAGAAGTTAGAAAATCTACCAGATATTCATCTAATATATGACATAGAATTATAAGAAGGATTGCAAATTTTAGGGCAGAAATCTGAAAGATTTCTATATAGGTCAGACCTTTAATATAGGTCTCATCACTAACGTCTTCGTCATTACTATCATTAGAATCATCTCTGTCAATATCGTCATAATATTAATCATTACCATTGTCTTTTAAAAGTTAGAGCAAATTGTTATGTTTGCAATAATTTGTTCTGCAAAATATGAAGTAAACTCGTTTCCCAGAAAAGTTTTTGCCAGCTCAATTTTTTTCCTGACAAACAAAACATCACAGAAAAAACAAACAAATTAGGACAAATACCCACTATGGAACGAACTCTGTAATCAAACAAGCAATTTTACTTTGGAATTCTCTACCATTACAGGTTAAACAAATCAAGTCCCTATCAGCATTTAAAACAAAATTAAAATCACTAATATTAACCAGATATGAAATACCATCACACCAGTACGACAACATACACACTAATTCAGAATTCATATACCCACGGCCATATTAATTAAATCATAATTTGTTTTTTTTTTGTTTTGTGTATGGTTGTAAATATGTTTGATTTTATTCGTCATTACTGCACAGTAGTTTAGATTGCACTGACGCATTTGCCTTCAGCAGTGTAAGTTTTTATTAACTAACACTGATTGATTATCTCTGTAAAGTTTTTATCAGTGATTATCAATGTTTTAATGGCAAATAAAGATTAGTATATATATATATAGAAAACTTTTTTGCCAGAAAAATTTACTCCACAGAAAAGATTTTTCTAAGAACAGCCATTTCCCTGAAAATAAAATTCCCAGAAAATGTAATGAATCCTTTTTAAATCATGATTAGATGATACAAAACAAAATGTAGTTCATTCTAACTATGTTTATTGATTAATATAAATTATACAATAAAAAAATTTGGTCAACTCGTTAAAGCAACGAAATATTTTTGTAATGTCAGAACAATTATATAGCAAACCATGTTGATTTTTGCTTATACACTATAGTAAATAATCATGGCATGTGAATGGTTACCGAAGTGAAGCAATGTCGAGCTTTGCAACTGATTTGCTGGGAGACTGGTTAGGAAACTTACTGTTGGGCAGTTATTTTTACTTTGACTGAAAATTATTTCGTTCGTTTCTTAGCATTTAGCGAAGATGTAACATACATCTAAATGTATCTGTGATATATTTGCCAGTTTAATATTTTTAATATTATTTTGATAATGAACTAGGATCTGGTCTTGCCGCAAACGAACCTCTAAAAAGTCTTGCAAATGAACATAATTTATTGGGCACGTATTGGTCCGAAAATATTCACAAATCTTTATAGTTTGTAAGGCCTCCATTTTATTTTGTTTTTTACAATTATTACTTATTAAGACTAACTAATTTGTAGTTCCTTTCACAGATATGCCATTTTTTTTGCTGATTTAGGCATCTGCCTAAGACTGTGAAAATATTGAGGACAATGAGGCAGTATCAACACGAGTTAAGCCTTTTAAAAATATGGCACATTCTGACTGTCTGCTATACAAGATTCTTTGCGTTATTTTCAATTATTCTGATAGTCCTCTTAATTAAACCACTGTAGAGCAATTAGAAGTAGAAAGAGAGAGGGAGAGAGAGAGAGAAAGAGAGAGAGAGAGAGAGAGAGAGAGAGAGAGAGAGAGAGATACAGGGATAGAGCTAAACATAAAGAACAAGGGCTTTGTTCTACTAAAATAGCAGATCTTGCAACTAAAATCCCAACAAGGTGTTTTTTCTGTGAAACAAATTTTCTAGGAAAAATATTTTTTTGGAAAATTTTTCTGGGAAAAAATTTTTCTGGTAAGTCTGCTCTGGGAAGTTGTCTTTCCTGGGAAACACTATATTGGGAAATGTAGCTAAACTGCAAATATATTGTGGTTGTCACATTTAACCTATATGAAATTTAGATCTTTTTTAGATTTTAATAAGCCAATCAGTTGTCCAGTAAAAGTTAAGCTTCTTGCTAAGTTTAGAGCAAATTTATTTATTTGACAAGGAGAGCACATTTTTGATTAGTATAAAAGATAGTAAAAAATTTTAAATACTTCTAGGTTTTTCTTTCTAAAAGGCGTAACAAAAAACAATAAAACAATTTTCATTTTCTTACTCAGAATAAATCAAACTCCAGAATTTTCAATTTTAATTCAAAATCTACCTATTTTTAAGTCGAAAGTTAAGACCACACATGCATAGCCAAGTTTATTCAGAAGTTTTAGTTCCAAAGCTGACTTTTTATATCATTTATTTTTTGGAAAATTTTGACTTGGTAGTTTATTGATTATTTTATCGATTAACTACTATTAGAAAGTTTTGAGAAATGCTAAATAAAGCCGAAACACACATTTCTGTATTATTGACTGACGATAGTAACTATAATAAGGAAACCATGGATAATTACTAATTACAATCATTTCACTTAAACCACATGCCAAATCTGCAATTCAAACCATCAGACAAACAACTAAAAAGAATTCAACCTAATGAATTAAACTCAACAAAGAAAAATAAAAAACTTTAGAGGATTTTGCCAAGTTAAGAGAGAAATTTAGTCAAAGGAAGCATTGAGGTTCACTCAAAGTTCGAGCACTGTAACTAATACTATGGGCAAATGCAATAGGAAAGGCGAAAGACAAAGAGCCCACAAAACAAAGCACCACAAACCTGGACTCGAGTAAAAGCACTTTGTGGAGGTCTCCAAAATATGCTGGCCCACAGGTGATCATCTCTCAAATCTCCCACGAATTTATTTGTGAAGAGGTGAGAGAATTGCTGCAAAAAATTATCATTTTTAATAGCGAATTATTATTTCTCATAAAACTGGGAGCAGATCTTGTGAAAAAAATGTTCCATTTATTTTCATTTTTCATTATGCATAGTCATAGTGATATATTCTATACTGGTGCTCATATTGAATCCCTTAAGCATGTGCTTGCTTTTAGCTCAGTGATATGTTGCATAATTGTCAAAATAAAGTGACACAAATGTGAGTTTTTATGCTCTGGTGACATTGTAGTTACCGACTACCAACTAAAATTAGTCGTTTTTATTAGTTGAAATAACTAAGGTTTATATCATGAAATAGATAAAAGAATGCTAGTGCAAGTATTTAATACGGATTGGTTAGCTGAGCTAATTAACTTCAGTAGTTCTTCAAGCTTGTTAATCCGATTGTTTGATACTGTTGTAGTATAAAAACTGCGAAACAACTATCTGTTTTCTACTACAAACTTATTTCAGTTTGCAGATTTTCTGTTTCTACATTAAAATTAGAATTAACTGACTTTGACTATTAAATGAGAGAACGATTATTAGTTTTTTGCATTTTAAACATTATTTGACAAGATATACTATATTATTGTAACAGCTCGAGCTCCATTATTGTATTCTCTTTACTTGAAAACCTCCCAAATGTTAGTTTCAAGCAACAGTAAAGTTAAGCAAAGTCAGATTTGGTTGATTGAAACAATGAATGATGCTTGCTAAAATAACTGCTTTTGGGTGCTTTCACAAAGCTACTATTTATTTCACTGAGAACATCCAGGTGGATACGTGTCCAAATATGGCCAAGGCATTTTTGGCAGTTCAACAACCTATTACTGTTAATGAGTTCAATTTCGCATGCGCCTGCCCATCCACACACGCACACAAGACACTCACACATGCTTGCACACACACACAAACACGCACCTTCATACACATACACAGGACACTCAAACATGGTCATGCACACACGCACCTTCATACACATACACAGGACACTCACACATGGTCATGCATGCACACGCACCTTCATACACATACACAGGACACACACATGGTCATGCATACACACACACACATCAAACCATCATCATTAAACAAGACCTGGCTGTGAATGGTTAGACAACAACTTATAAAATGGCAAATTGTATATAAAAAATACTTGTGCAAGATTATAAAGTTACCTTCAACTGATCTTCACCAGCTGGCTTCAATATACAACAAATGGTCTTAGGTCCACGATCAACGGCTAGCCAGTTATTGTAGATAAAAAACCAAGTATGGTCTGTCTGTATATCCTTTATGATGATTTGTCTCAAAAACCTTAAAAAGTAAATACTGTCATTTTGTAAGAAATCTTCATTCTCTTTCATTGACTTTTAAAACTAAAAAAACATGCATTTAGCAGTTGTCATTGGCCAGCTGCTTATTATCAGTAAACTAAAACTTTACACAAGGATGAGGTACAAGGAAGACGTTTCATTTCTTGATAAATGCTGCTTCATAACTTGTAAAATAGACAATACTAAAGTATTTATAGCATGAATATAATGGACGACATGTTACTCTTGTTCAAATAATAAAAGCTAGTGCACTTTTGTTTATGATAATTTGCATAGAAACAATTCAGGAACAGTTATCCTACATAAATTGTATATCAAAATGCCTGCCCTACATAACAGATAAAACATTTCTTGTGTAAAATCGAGTGCTATTGCAAGCATGTACTCACCAAGAAGGATTGTCTCCTTTATTGTCATGCCAAACTTGAAGAGAATGCAAATTTCCCAGGCAATGTGGTGTGGTCATTACAAACGAGTCCTGGGATGCTTTAGTCATGACAGGTCGATTTCTATCGAAAAGTGCTATTGGCAAACTTTGTCCTACTTCTCCTGACAAAATAAAACAAGTATATAATGTAGTTTGTAGTGTAAATATACTTCCTTAAAACTAGTTTTGCAGCCAGTACTTATCACTAGCCTTTAAACACATTTGTAACCTGATTGAAATAATATTACCCAAATAATCTACTAATAAACACTAGTATCTATGCTATTCATATCATTTAACAAATTGTTTGTTTGACTGTTTCCACATCTTCCTCAATTCATACAACAAACTAAATTTAATCTGATAAAATAATATGTTAATACTCATATATTTCTTTTCAAATAAAAGTAATTATAACTGCTAAAGTGACCAAAAATATTTTCTCTAATTCTTGAGTAATAAAAAATCAGACTTTTTGGACAGTTGAAGTTTGACCACCTGGCTGATATATCTTAGTCAAAAAAATTAAATAGGGGTCGCAACTGCAGTCTTTTATTTAATTAGCTGCTTTTAAGTTTTCTTTCCAGACAGCAAATAATTCCAGACACTAGTTTTTTGTTCCCTGCAAGGAAGCAAAAAATATAATTGATAGCAACAGATTGATAACGTTAGTGATTTCATCATAACGCTATTTAAACAATATGTTAAGTGTACCATGTAAAACCACTGTAACCAAAGCAGTTGTCTGGGCATCTTGCCTCATACCAGTATGTGTAGTTATTAGATATGTATACTTGTCAAAGGGATTATTCTCTTCCAAAACTGTCACACCCAACTGGAAATATAAACAAAATTTAACTAAAAAACTTATTTTGTGTACTACAGACGACAAAAAAATGCATTTCACTGCAAAGTTTAACTGCTTAAGCTGTACTATACTGCTTACTGAAATCGTACTGTATAAGTTTATACCATTATTTTCGAATCTATTCCTTATTTAAGGCCAATTGATTCAAGTTACTGTATCGCTATTAGATGATATAACACCATTAATTTTTTTCGAGTAAATGACTTTCTTTTCCTCCTCATATTATTGTCAATAATAAAGAATCCTGAATCAGAACTGATCTTTGATTTCCAGGTTAAGTAACAGCTAGAGCTAACAAGTGTGCACATGGATAGATGTAAGTATGTTAATAAAGAAAGTACTTATATATTAAACAAAAAGACAATCGCAAAATGTCCCCCTAGTTTAATAGCATATAAATAACTAACCCGTGTTACATCCTCCCGATCCTTTCTTCTTGCATAAATCAACACAATAAAGTACAGCATCCATATAGACAAAACAAACACGACAATGACGGGGTTATTGAAAAACTCGGCAAACAAGACAATGTCTTTGAAAGGATGGATCTTGTTTGGCATGACAAAAAAACGTCCAGCGAATGTAGACATGTGGAGGCACTGACAATGGATTTTGTTCCATGTCCTGTTAGGCCCAACCTGTAAAAATGGCTTCATGATGTGTTATGATATTATTGCATTGTAAATCAAACAGAACTAGGCAAAATTAGGCTTACAAGGCCAAAAATGACTTTTCAAACATTTTTTCAACTGCTGAGAGGTTTATGAATTTGTTTGTTATATTATATAGGTGCCTATGGATAAGTAATAAAATAGTTCAAAAAGAAAATTTGAAAGTAATGACGTCATTACTTGTCTTTTAACACTATCGTTTCTACAAAAAGTTGCACTGGTTCTATAAGTTGCATCTGCAAGCTTTTATACTATTTCTTACGGAAAACATGCTTTCAATTTAACATCACGTTTTGGTGCAACACAATAGTGTTGTTCAGAAAACTCTACAGGATACATGAACAAGCAAAAATTTTGATCAGTAGGCATTTTTAATTGGGCGAAACTGTTTTCTGTAGCACAAATCCATGCAAGAAGTTCCATTCATCGACAGATACCTTGTAGTGATTATAACCAAATGAGGGAAGTAAATTTTATTGTGAATACTAGAACTTAAAGTTTTGATATGTGTTTAACAGTAACTGCACTTTTTATCAACAAAAGTGTTAAGCTAATGATTACAAAATCAGCATTACCATACAGTTCTCAGAAGACCATTGTTCCAATGTGAAATTCCAGAATAAACACTGAAAGGTCGCAAAACTTATTTTGAAGTTTACACGCGCCAGTTCTGGATCTGAAAAAAGTAAATATTTACACTTTCACACAAAAGTAAGTACAACAGGTTTCTGTTTATAAGGGATTTTATTAACTAAAACCATAGTAATGTACAGTATTAGAAATCCAGAAGTTTTACGTGATAAGTGCGATTCTCATAGACAAACAAGCACTTCACATTAATAATATTTTCTGGCACCTTTCGTGGAAGACAATTATAATTTAATATTTTTGTAATACTTACAGTTTTCTTCACTTTCAAAGTTTCTGCATCTCGAATTAACTGTGATAATTACTTATAAACAAGCTCTTTCCTGCATTAACATTTGAAGAAACCTCTGAAGCATACAGTAAGAACTCATTTATTTTCACACCACAAAGTTTTCAAGTTATCTTCACGGCTTTTTGCAGCTATGAGACAACACTGCTAAATTTTAGAAATCTAAAAGCAATTACCACACAAGGATGCTGCTATGCTATTATTTCTCAAAGGGAAAAGGAAAAAAGTGTCCATGAACATCAAGTATCGCCCATGCAGGGTGCATTTGATATTAATAATAAATAAACAAAACTGTCTTGTAAAAGTTTAAAATGTTAACCCAGCATATGTAAGTAATATTACAACTGACATGTTATTAAATTTGAAACAGAGTATATTTTTCTGGAAAAGAGACTAATTTGATGATTGCTTTGCTAACATACTACTTTGGACAGTCATCAAGAAAAACTTGCAATTTAAATAAAATGATTGTCGAAGGAAAATGCATACATGTCTAACTGCTAGTATGACAAAATAAATCTAAGCAAATACCTGGAGGAGTATAATCTGCACTAAGAAAGCACGGTATTGTCTGAAGATTGATGCTAGGAGGCCCCTCTAGCCATGTCATGCAAGGACAAGTAAACTGATAATATTCTTTCACCAAGATAACCTAATGAAGTATTCACAAAATTCACATTCAAATACACGTGCATGGAATGAACAGACATTCTAATTGGAAATTTTCACATTCACAATAGCATTTCATAAAGTGCTACATGTGTGCTTGCAAAGCGAAAACATGTACACATCAGCAATTATGCTTTCTTAGTTACTTGTCATCTAAAACACAAGTCGATCCAACTTGTTGATGTCGGATACTTCCGTCAGCTGCAACTACATACGATATGTACTAAATTTGGAGATGTACTTGCTAAGTCCTTTTGTGGTACAATTAATTATTACAGGCACTTAAACATTTATAGTTATAAACGGCAAAATCGGGCCAAATAGGCACAGCCCATTATGCGCTAATCAAGTGCTTAATAGAAGCCAAATAATGAATAAGTAATGAATAAGCAGACCTGGTGAAAAGAAATTGATACAGTAACAAATAGCTAAGTGTTTGAAAATAAAGTAAAAGGAATTGAATTGCTTTGTACATTAAGATAAGGCCTATTATGGTACCTAGATAAACTTTCATTTATTAATAAGTCTCAGTTATTTGTAGCTCTGGTCACAACATTGACATTATCAAAATCAGCTTTGTGGCTAAATGCACAAATATGGTCATTAATGCTGGATTGAGGAGACCTTTTTTAATTTTTTGCCAGTTTCAGACAAAAACTCCAAATGTTTACAAATTCTTACCTTAGCTTAGCGTTTAAGTATGTTGTTTAATGCTTAGTGCTAGTTACTAATGAATTACTAGCGATCCGTGCTTAAGTTACTGTATCAATTTCTTTACTGCTCTGCTTATTCATTACCTATTTGGCTTCTGTTAACTACTTAATTACTGCATAATAGGCTCTGACTATATAAAATGGTTGTATGATTGTAAATGTACCACTGCATTATAGCAGCAGTAGTTTGTCGAAATGTTTGGCATGGTTTTAACTTTTTAACTTTGTAAAGTGAGATTTAATAAAGTTGTGTTGATTTTAAATATGAACATTTAATTATGTGAGTGGTTGGCTATTGTTGACATAAGAACTCTAAGCAGCATTGTAGGAAGAAATGATTTTGGGCAATCGTAATGCAGATCTAGTCCAAAGCAGTTTTCTTATTTGGATCTGCTTAATCCAAAGGCCTTTCTTCATAACTTCAGGCCATTTGATACCAAATAACTTGTACGAACATAAATATATTTTTGTTGTTCAACTTCTGTTCTTCATAGTTCGTACTGTACTTTAATTTTTCACATGTCCCCAGTCTTCGTGCTTCATAAGGATCATTTTAATATTAAGCTCATCACTCTATGTTAATTCTGACCCGAGGTGATCTTTGTTTGAGATGAACACTGAAAGTTAGTCTTGAAAAAAGTCACTGTTAAAGTTTGCATTGTTTTTGTCCCATTTCTAGAAAAACAACATGGTAAAATTACAAAAACGTAGTACTATGGGTTTTGTAAGTGCATCTGATGTCACATTTGAAAATGGTTGCTATAGTTGGCTTGACAACAAGAAGCACTGCAAGCAAAATGGCAGCTTCCATGAGCTACATACCATGAGTTGGAAAATACAAGTTTTTTCAACTGAAATACTACATTTTTAAGCAGAGAAGCTGGGAGGAAGTTACAAAAGTCAATTTTTAGTATTAAATTCCAATATGTTTTGCATTTATTATAGTGATCAGCAAAACATTGATTGACTTGTTATATTTTGAACAATTTTGTATGGACTTGGCTTACATACATGCATGTATGAGAATATTTATTTTTGCTTTTTATTTGATATAGATCTACATAAAAAGTAAATTTATATAGTCAGATTGCGAGAGTAAATCATGTAATGTCTCCTTTCAAAACACAGAGCTTGAGATTAGTGAAACTAGTTTTCTCCACCAGGGACTACCTTTTCGAGCAACCACTTTGGGTCTGGTCCAGTATTGTCATGCCAAACACTGATACTGTTTATTTGCCCCACATCTGTATCCTCAAAATGAAACCAGTCAACTCTGAAAGTAAATAGCACCATAAAATATTTATATTGCCAATTTGACTGAAGAAGATAAGTGAGGAGACTAGAAAAAACTGAGAGACTTACCACGGAGATCTTCAGATATAACAGATACTGAGTTTAAAAATCTATTCTACCTATATCACACACACACACACACACACACACACACACACACACACACACACACACACACACACACACACACGCAAGCACGCACCCCCCACCACCCAGACACACACACACAAATACAACACTGATTTGGGCAGTATCAATATGTGTCTAAACGTGTTACACTAAGTCTTGTAAATACATTTCTCTCACAAAGCTGTTGAACATGTATACATGTATGTCCAAATTAATTCTTTCAAATCTGTTCATACAAATCTGCATTTGTTAAAATGCTGAAAGATCTCTGTCTGAGGCTCTGAAAGTAACAAAGTGTCTTTTTAAAGAACTCGCCTTGGAGCAAGATGCATGGCCTAGTGTATGTGGTGTCATCTTGGCAACCGAAGTTAAAAATGACTGGCTAATTGACTAACCAAGCTGATTAGTGGGCGGATAGATCAACTGTATTAGGTTTTACTCTAACCATGCTGAGAGAGAACGTATACACAGCTAAATGTGTTTATTGACTAGTCCTAAATCTCGAGTCATAGACTTGATAATGACTCAGATTCCTATTTCACAACGACCATTCATTTTTGAATAAACCAGCCATTGAATGTTTGCAGGATTTAGAATTTTTTAAGAAAACCATACAGCCCAATATTCATCCATCATGCACAAATCTGGTTGTAATACCAAGTGAAAAAGAGCTTAAAATTGACGTCTAACATAACGTCAATCATTTTCATTGAAATTTTATCAGCGTGCAAGTTATTTTGCTCAACTTTTCATTAGTTAGCGGGAGAAATATTGGCCTGGTTCTAGATTTATTACTGTCAATTGAAATTGCAAATGAATTAGTGGAAATATATAGTTCAGTTTCGTATATAGGAAGAAATGCACAATGCTTACGTCTATGAGTTGCTGATTAAACCATTTTGCAATCAGGAAAATAGGCAATTTAGTTTAGCTTATGGTTTTGCAAGTTAGATAAAAACAACTATTCGATTAACTTTAAATAAGGACAAAACAAATTGTTTTGTTTTCTGGCCAGTTTTAAGAAACCTCATCTTCACAGTCAAAATGAATTCAAATGTGGTCAAAACTTATAAAATACATCAATGTAATATTAGCTAATTCTACACTATTTTCCTGGTTATAATCATGGTTAAAAGATGCTATTGGGACATATGCGACTCCGGCATTCAGGGTCGTCTAAGCTAAGGAATGGAACAGTGAAATTTATTCCATTTCCGTAGCCTAACAAATGGAAAAATACAAAAACTGGATAAATCTTGCAGACGAGCACATGATCAGTTAATGTAGAAAAAATACATTGCAGGCATGATGTTCGTATATTCAAAGGCAAGAGAGACTTAATATTATTGTTGTTCACTACTTGTAAAGCAAGGCTAACTGGCTCAGTTTCTTTATTATGCTCATGTCTCTGTATTTTGTAGTGCTTTGAAACTTCGTCTCTACATTCTGTTCAAACTGAGTCATTTTTTGGCTACTTAAAGTGTTAATTTTGTGTTCTGCAAATCTGTGTTTACGAAAAAGTGCAATCAGTTTGTCAGCTGATTAGACATTAGTTGCGACTGTCATGTTGTTTAGTTTAGTTTAGTTTAGACACAGTTGTTGTCTTGCGTGAGCCATTGTCCCGAGTGCTGCTGAGCGTGCTCACATTACAGCGGGGGCGGAGCGATAGACTAATATGTTTGACATCAATTACTCTTATAATGTACAATCAAACACAATGTATACACCAAGATGTATACTGGTACAACACGATAAAACAGGCTACCAAAAAATTATTCCTGCACTACATTTATTACCAACAATTATTACCACATTTAGTCTGTGTACATATTAACAATTACTAGAACTGTAAGCTGCTTTACAGCTCTTTTAAATTAATAAACAATAAACACATCATGTAATATACAGTGAAAATGTACAGCCTTCACTGCGCGGTGAAGGTTAGTCACGTGTAGGTTAAATGTAGTATTTCCTGGGACTCCGATTAAAATAACAACATTCAAAAGTTTTCATCACTGTATAACTTGCTGTTTTCATTTGCTAAAAGAATCAGTTTCTACGGTGTAAAGTAACTCTGTGAATAACGATCCCGAAGCTCTCTCAGCACTGTTAAAACTTACTGTCCCCGACTGAAGTCGCGTATTGTGCTGTCCAAGGCTCTTCCATGAGTACTGTTCAAACTGCCATGAAGAGAAACAAACACAGTTGCAGCTGTTCCACTAAACTGTACATCAGCTGTCAGCAATGCAATGTGATAGAGAACATTACCAACTGTAAAAAAAAAGAAAATAAACCAGCTTCTACATTGCAAAAGGCATAATAAAGTCCCTTCACAGTAATAACGCGTTTGACATTTAATCATAAGCTACAACTTCATAGTGGCATAAAGTTCAATCTGCTATTGCTGCCCATGAGCAAGCTGAACTGTTAAGAGACAGATATTCAAATCTAAGATAAAAAACAAGAATCCTTTCACAGGGTTTGCGACTTCGGTGAGTATCCGAAAAGCCCACATTCGCCAAACATGTGCCAAAAGTTTGCCAAACAATTGCAAAAAAGTTCCAAGGTCGTCGGCTTTAAAAATCTTTTCATTGAAATTTGTCATTGAAGTCGAAAAACTAGTGGTCGGTGATACCGCTGATTTCAAATAGAGTTGCGATTATTGATTAATTTCAGTCAGTAATCGATTACTGAGATTGGCTCTCTATGTACAGATTTGTATTTTTGGCACACAGAGTTGCTATGAATAACGCCTAAGTCTCTAGAATTTTCAGCAGTTAGTTATTATAGACCTTCCCTATAATAAAGTATGAGACTTTTATCATGTTTTATTTACAAAGTTTCCTAAAATTTATTTGTCAGAAGGTTTTGAAGCTATTTACATTAAAATGCTTATTTGTACCTGCATTAATTACAGAGTCAGCAAATTTGCTAGGTTTCTGGTCATGCTAAACTGATAAAACTTAACTGGAGTCGGTATAAGAAGGTGTAGATATGTAAGCTTTGTGTTTACACACGTATGGTGTTCACATCCATGATTTTGCCACGTTAAAAATTATTTCAAACAAATTTTGCCATTCTTGAAAAATCAAAATATATTAAAAATTCCTAGGCATAAAAGTAATTGTTCATATTCAATCACATAACAAAGTAATCAATACCAGAGACTTGTGATTAAGTAATCGAAGTAATCTTGTAAATGACCGCACCCACTACTACTCAAAATTCAATACCTTGCCAAAGCTTCGCCAAACTGTCATGGTTGTAGTAACATGTATCAGACCTGTGAAAATTTGTCGCCAAATGTTTCTAACAATTTCAGAATCCGCAAAAACTTGGGAATGATACACATGCGAATGTCTTGTGACATTCGCTTTGTCATACAAGTGTCACTAAAGTCGTTAAAGATAACCATAAATTTATGAATTTCACACAAACTTCACACAAATGGTTAGACACAAAATACATTCGGGTGAATATTTTGGTGACAGTTGGATTTAGAAAATTTTCGTTTACCGCAAAAAAAGTCGCAGTCCTGTGAAACCTTGGCTCAAAAAATACTTAAGATAAGCGGTTCATGACATGCTAACATAATATCTTTTATATAGAGTATCAATTTTAGGCCATGTTATTATTGCACCTAGCCTTCTAACAAATCATACCATTTGCTGCAGGTTCTGGCTCTTGCACACTGTTAGTCAGTTCAACTTCTGGCCATAATATCTGATCGCACAAAGAGTCATTATGAAACTGTTGCGTAAATTTTTTGCATTTCTCCGGTTTAGCTTTTGTGCAGTTAAAATGTTCCTGATCGCAGAAAGCAAGACAGTCACCCAGGAGTGCTGAATCACAACGTGGCTTACACAAACGACACTCGCCGTTGCAGTTCGCAAGTTCGCGATCACACCTCGCCTCGCCTTCTGCGCTGCAATTGTAATAAACGTCCTTACAATACTGCCTTTTGGGAAGGAGAAACAGCGTTTCAACACATAACAAATTTCTCTTTCTTAAACAAACAGCAGTCGATTCGCATGTACTGTTCGCAGCATTAGTACAGTTAATTTCTCTTTGACTGCAATGATAGCTACAAGTTGTGTCATTCGAGAACTTTTTGCAACCATCCACACAGTACCTGAAATATATGTCACATTTGTTCAAGTTTGATAAATTACATTTGATTTGTCGCCTAATGCAGACCTCCATTGCTTTTTGGCAGTAAGCTACCCAGTCGGGATAACATGGTTGCTTCTCCATGCAAATATCAATACCACAAGAGAGGTACGTTCTAGTTCTGCAATCGTCATCATTCACCTGACACTGGTCAACGTTGCGCTGTTCTCTACACTCATCTGTTTTGGTCGAACAAATTTGTAGTGGTTTGTAGCAGGAAGGATCGTAATACGAGTCAAACAAAATCCCCACATACCATACGTCTGGATGCTCTTTATCATTGTAAACGTTTATAGTGCGAAATTGGTAGTAAGAAGCATGGTATGACTCATTGCGTGAGCTCGGAATGTAATGCACTAGAGATTTTTTCTTAAAATCATCAATCACCGGTTTGCTAGATCTCTTTAAAACTACCTGTAATCAAACGTGGTCAAAGAAATTAAGCAGGCACTTTACAAAATAGTTATCAATAATATGTCAGTGTAACAATCGGAAACATTAAATTTTACTAGTTAATGCATTTCGAAAAAAAAACTCCACAAAATTCCAGTGCAATTCTGTACAAAACCTAAAAAATAAATGCAAATATTTTATAACTGTAGAATTATGTTTAGTTACTGTTTTAGCAAAATATTCTGATGCAATGCCAGAGAACAAGCTGTCAAAAACAAGATTAGAGTCCCTTCAAAGCACCATACCTTAAAAGAATTAACAATTTTACATGCACGATCGCCTGACTGTCCAGGTTTGTCTCGAATTTTGTTCATTCAAATGTTTTGTTTGTTGCAGGCAAACTGGGAATTATTTAGGACAATAAAATTACACAATGTTTTATAACTGAAAACAGAAGGAAAACAGGCCTACATAAAAATTCATCAATGCAATAATAAATATTTTTTCACTTAATTATTATAATAATAATGATAATAGTAATAATCTTTATATCCATAGTTGGCTTTTTTGAATGAACAATTAACATAAGCACCAAAGTGCACTTGGACCGACTGTAAATAATAATCAATATAACAGAGGCTATCATTACTCGAAATACCACATGCCAATCAGTGTAACTGCAGGTACCATTTTTAAAAATCCATACCATTTTGTTACGACCTCGCCACTGTATCAAACTCACGACCTCTCAGACAGAAAGGGTTACCATTAGACTAAACTCTCTGCTAGTCATGTGTTGTCAAATATTTCTTTTATATTATATTTATATTGCTATACAACTACATCATTATTATTGTTTTAATGAAATTAAGCAAAAAATGTAAGTTGGTTTAAATTTTACAGCTTTAAAAATCCATCAATATAAAAACCACTTGCACTTCCCTAATCATGTGCCTAAATGGTGATATGACCTCCAATATCAAATACTTATGAAATAAAGTGTGTTGTGTGTGTGATTTTCTGTATGTTTCCATATAAAGCAGGTCTTCACATGCATCAAAATGGCTTCCTTCGGTTTGAGAAAAATTGTCCAACCACATCGAGATCTATACTAAGAACAGCAAAATGTGTGTAGCGAAGATAAAAATTCAGCTTACCAAGCCAAGATAGAAGATTAATGATTGAACTGGTCCTGTAGTAATCAAGCACTAGTTCTAACGTTGACCAGATCACATTTTTATTCCAGCAATAATTCTACAAATGTCACTTACGAGTACTAAATTACAAATAAATGTCAAAAATTACCTTAAGTAAAATATCCTCAGGTAAATTTAGAAAAGACGCACTTCCATAGCTGTTTCCATTTATAATAAAACTGTGCACAGTAATATCTTTATCTGTGTTTATGTGCGGATTTATAACAACATTTGTTTCAATTTCAGGAACGCCTAAAATAAAATTAAAATTTTCAATAGGTTTGGCATTCATAACTGAATGCACACAAATGTTTTTATAATTGATAGATTTGTGGACTGAGTTGAGCTGTCATCTATGAATCCATCAATCACATTTATAAGTAAAATTGAAAATATAATTGATTAACACCAAACTAGTATCATTTACCGTGATTAAACAGACATTGGGGAAAACTTGTATGGAAGCATATTAGAACTTGCAACTTCAATATAATGAATAGATAGTTGGGTAGAGAAAAAGCCCAACAAATGATTCACAAAAAGTTACTAAAGTGTAAATTAGCTGATGAGTCCTAATTACTCTAAACATGCTTAGCTTATTACACTTACTTACACTGCTAAAAATGCTGCAAACGTTACAAAATAAAAGCGTAAAAGAAGTCAATTAAGACCAATAAAACATTGAGTTTATAAATGTACCTGCTTTTCATTTTTGCTTGTAACGAAGAATGTGAAAAACCAGAAGCAAAAGCTGTAAGGCTGATTTAATTTAAATGTTAATAAAGCCTAAAACACTCACAAGTAAATTTATATTAATTGTGGAAGTCCTTACATGAATACTACATAAAAAACTGTTAGATGAAGAATGCTAGTGAAACATCCAATCTATAACATACTGCTTAACCTATAACAGGTTGCTACTTCAGTTATTTTACATTGAAAAACGGTAAATACTGGCACTATACAGACTGTAAAAGTACTGGTACTGTAAAAACTTGAAATACCAATTTACTATTGAAATTTGCAATTGTTACATGCCCAATCTTTAAGATTGCTTCACTGCAATTGTCCGATAAAAATGACATCCTCTTGCTAAGGAATGAAATTTCCTATTGTCACTTTAAGAGAAAGAGCAAACAGTGTTTTTAAAGAACAATGTAACCATTTGTATCAAAAGTAAAAAAATTGTCTCCTAAAGGAATGGAAGAGCACATTGCACTGGATAAAGACAGAAGACATATGCTTACTGAAAGATTTATATGAATAAACTGTAAAAAGTATTTAACTTTTACGGATGCCAACTGAATTCCTGCACTCCTTAGCTATAATTTTAAAATTATAAAACTCCTAAATCATTTTTAAACAATCAAACTTTACAGCTCTTTTCCTGTTGACACCAGACTTATAGAAAAAGCAATAGTTCACATGCATGCAGCTATACCTGGTATTTCTAAGAAATAATGCATGGGATCTGTCAAATGCCCCTCATGGTCAGTGTCACCGTGCTTTTGTCTAACATCTATGCTGACAACGGATGTATTTACCAGCTTTGAAGTGTTATCCCAGTTGTATGGGTTAGTGCGTAGGTTTACAACCTGTAAATGTGTCAACAAATTTGAATGTTTTCTAGTAGTAAAGCTTTTCTGTTTTTCATTCAGTTACGAAGCTATCACAAAAACAGAATTTTAAATTTAACGTATAACAATTGTGTTCATGCAGTTTGCCCTTATTTACAACAGGACAAAATTTAATAATTGTTTATAGTTCTATGATTTTCATTTAAATAAGCCGTTATTATGAGATTTTCATATTGCCTGATTGAAATTTCCTTATTCACTCCGATTATTTAACAGGTTTTTCATGCCACTGATCCAAAGTCTAAAATCTCTGTTATAATATGTCTAATATCTTTGTTGTTGTAAGACATTTAAATAAACACATATCTATGAAAAGGCATTGCAAGAAGGACTGTAAGTTTCATAATTCCAGGACAGAAGAGCAACTTTTACAATAAAATCAATACTTAAACTGCAATAACTTATTTGTTTTTGCTCATTCTGAATGAAAATACAATATTTTGTGGAGAAATGTGCAAAACCACAACCTAGGAGGACCCAAGTCAAATATTTAGTTGTGAACAAAGCGAGTATGGCACTGTATGCTAATTTCAGCTGTAGCACAAGAAGTAAACTTTTTGTTTATATTTACATAATTAATATCTAGATATTGCTTATTCAATGTTTTTAACAATAAAAAAACAAGTTCAAGCACTTAAGTATACGCAGACGTCAGAAAAAGTCTTTATGTTGAGTTGCAAGTCAAGTTATTGATGTCTATGTCTAAGCCGAACAACTCCAGTTGGCGACTCTGAATTTATTCTTTGAAATATCGAATAATAAATAACATTTACAGTTTTTCATGTAGAACAATTAAATTTTAAATGAATGTCACAACTTTAACAATTATGTATCATATGGTAACAACCTTGATGTCATGAACTTCACTATCTTCTCCATCAAGGAATGTTAATCTAGAGGGTAATTTAAAGTGCGAGTCACCTTCAATGGTCACCTCAGATCCTGAAATATTAACAAAGAAGTTCAACATTTCACAAACTAAGAAAGGCACAGGAGTAGTAGTAAGAATTTAAATGTTACTGTCAGTAATTATTACCTCTGTCATCTAACTTCTGGTGTGTGTGTTTCACTTAATGTGTGAGTGAGGGCGCACCTGAGTGCAGGTGTGTGTGAGTGTGTTTCACTTAATGTGTGAGTGAGGGCGCACCTGAGTGCAGGTGTGTGTGTGTGTTTCACTTAATATGTGAGTGAGGGCGCACCTGAGTGCAAGTGTGTGTGTGTTTCACTTAATGTGTGAGTGAGGGCGCACCTGAGTGCAGGTGTGTGTGTGTTTCACTTAATGTGTGAGTGAGGGCACACCTGAGTGCAGGTGTGTGTGTTTCACTTAATGTGTGAGTGAGGGCGCACCTGAGTGCAGGTGTGTGTGTGTTTCACTTAATATGTGAGTGAGGGCGCACCTGAGTGCAAGTGTGTGTGTGTTTCACTTAATGTGTGAGTGAGGGCGCACCTGAGTGCAGGTGTGTGTGTGTGTGTGTGTTTCACTTAATGTGTGAGTGAGGGCGCACCTGAGTGCAGGTGTGTGTGTGTTTCACTTAATGTGTGAGTGAGGGCACACCTGAGTGCAGGTGTGTGTGTTTCACTTAATGTGTGAGTGAGGGCGCAGGTGCGTGTGTGTGTGTTTCATTTCACTGTGTGAGTGAGGGCGCACCTGGTGCAGGTGTGTGTTTCACTTAATGTGTGAGTGGGCGCACCTGAGTGCAGGTGTGTGTTTCACTTAATGTGTGAGTGAGGGCGCACCTGAGTGCAGGTGTGTGTGTGTTTCACTTAACGTGTGAGTGAGGGCGCACCTGAGTGCAGGTGTGTGTGTGTTTCACTTAATGTGTGAGTGAGGGCACACCTGAGTGCAGGTGTGTGTGTGTGTTTCAATTAATGTGTGAGTGAGGGTGCACCTGAGTGCAGGTGTGTGTGTGTGTTTCACTTAATGTGTGAGTGAGGGTGCACCTGAGTGCAGGTGTGTGTGTGTGTTTCACTTAATGTGTGAGTGAGGGCGCACCTGAGTGCAGGTGTGTGTGTGTGTTTCACTTAATGTGTGAGTGAGGGCGCACCTGAGTGCAGGTGTGTGTGTGTTTCACTTAATGTGTGAGTGAGGGCGCACCCGAGTGCAGGTGTGTGTGTGTGTTTCACTTAATGTGTGAGTGAGGGTGCACCTGAGTGCAGGTGTGTGTGTGTGTTTCACTTAATGTGTGAGTGAGGGCGCACCTGAGTGCAGGTGTGTGTGTGTTTCACTTAATGTGTGAGTGAGGGCGCACCTGAGTGCAGGTGTGTGTGTGTGTGTGTCACTTAATGTGTGAGTGAGGGCGCACCTGAGTGCAGGTGTGTGTGTGTGTTTCACTTAACGTGTGAGTGAGGTTCACCTGAGTGCAGGCGTGTGTTTCACTTAATGTGTGTGTGAGGGCGCACCTGAGTGCAGGTGTGTGTGTGTGTGTGTTTCACTTAATGTGTGAGTGAGGGCGCACCTGAGTGCAGGTGTGTGTGTGTGTTTCACTTAATGTGTGAGTGAGGGCGCACCTGAGTGCAGGTGTGTGTGTGTTTCACTTAATGTGTGAGTGAGGGCGCACCTGAGTGCAGGTGTGTGTGTGTTAATTATGTGAGTGAGGGCCCTGATGCAGGTAGATGCAGGTGTGTGTGTTTCACTTAATGTGTGAGTGAGGGCGCACCTGAGTGCAGGTGTGTGTGTGTTTCACTTAATGTGTGAGTGAGGGCGCACCTGAGTGCAGGTGTGTGTGTTTCACTTAATGTGTGAGTGAGGGCGCACCTGAGTGCAGGTGTGTGTGTGTTTCACTTAACGTGTGAGTGAGGGCGCACCTGAGTGCAGGTGTGTGTGTGTGTGTTTCACTTAATGTGTGAGTGAGGGCACACCTGAGTGCAGGTGTGTGTGTGTGTTTCAATTAATATGTGAGTGAGGGTGCACCTGAGTGCAGGTGTGTGTGTTTCACTTAATGTGTGAGTGAGGGTGCACCTGAGTGCAGGTGTGTGTGTGTGTTTCACTTAATGTGTGAGTGAGGGTGCACCTGAGTGCAGGTGTGTGTGTGTGTGTGTGTGTGTGTTTCACTTAATGTGTGAGGGAGGGCGCACCTGAGTGCAGGTGTGTGTGTGTGTGTGTTTCACTTAATGTGTGAGTGAGGGCGCACCTGAGTGCAGGTGTGTGTGTGTGTTTCACTTAATGTGTGAGTGAGGGTGCACCCAAGTGCAGGTGTGTGTGTGTGTTTCACTTAATGTGTGAGTGAGGGTGCACCTGAGTGCAGGTGTGTGTGTGTGTTTCACTTAATGTGTGAGTGAGGGCGCACCTGAGTGCAGGTGTGTGTGTGTTTCACTTAATGTGTAAGTGAGGGCGCACTTGAGTGCAGGTGTGTGTGTGTGTTTCACTTAATGTGTGAGTGAGGGCGCACCTGAGTGCAGGTGTGTGTGTGTGTTTCACTTAACGTGTGAGTGAGGTGCACCTGAGTGCAGGCGTGTGTTTCACTTAATGTGTGTGTGAGGGCGCACCTGAGTGCAGGTGTGTGTGTGTGTTTCACTTAACGTGTGAGTGAGTGTGCACCTGAGTGCAGGCGTGTGTTTCACTTAATGTGTGTGTGAGGACGCACCTGAGTGCAGGTGTGTAGGTGTGTGTGTTTCGGCAAGCCAAAAAATGATAACACACTAAGTATATACAACTATGCATTATTCTGGTACTCCAGCTCTGCTTCATGACCAAAGCCACTCCCATACCACGGCGCCTCCCAATGCAGAGTTTACAGATGAATAGTTGTAGTCACAGGGATTTACCGTAAAGCCACTTGCAGGTGCAGGTTTATATACATTTTTCCTATAATAAAACAGCCAGGGCCAGTACGGAAAATTAAAGTGTTCAGAAATGATCTCCCAGTAGTCATCCAGCCATTTTAGTAAGCCTTATACAATGAAAAAGCTTTGCATTTCATACAAATATGTTTGTTTTTCATTTACAAGTCCTAAGCTTTTGTGTTAAGCTTTTTCTCATATCAATTAAATAGGTAATTACCAAACCACAGGGAAATGCATATCATACTACATATAAAAATCATTGAGTTATTGTGGTTCTCCTTTACTTGAGTCAGCATAATGCTAATTAGTGATTATCATTTGCACTAAGACTGGCACATCACATTAGCCAACAAAAACTGAACTAACATACATATCAGTTGAAAACAGTAGAGCTTTATCCCTAAAAATGTTTTAGTAATAAAATTACACATATAATGATAGTTAATCCATTTTTAACAGTGTTGCCATGTGAAAAAAGCATCATAGCACAGTTACCTCTTAAATGACGTGCTCTCTGACGCTCAAGACTAAGAGTAAGAGGCACCGTGTTAAGGATAACTGGCTCATCCCCCGGAATGGCATTCAAAAAAATTGTCTCAGAAACCAAATCAGTAAAGTACACAAACCTCTTTGTTATGTTCTTTTGCTAAATAATACAATATAAAATGTTGTTGAGAATTTTGCCAAGAAATAATTTAAAATTATCAATAAATACTGTTAAACCAGTATCCAAGAGTGTACTGCGTATTTTGCCATATCAGTATTTAGTCCCGTTCCAGAAAAAATAAATGGTCGATAGCACACTAAGCATAGCTTGTGTGATAGCAAATAACAGTAAGAGCTAATAAAACTGAATTATCAAAGATAGAGAAAAACACAAAATATTTAATAAAAGAATAATCCCGTACAAGTTAAACTGCTGGTGTACTGAAAGCCCAGCATACCACTCGGATAAATATTCGAGCACAATGAATTTTTAAATGACAAAAAGAAAAACTGCATCCAAGAACATAAAGCAGAAAAAGCACTGAAGTTTAAAAATACAAAAATAGAAACTACAATGTGTGCATACCAACAACACACTTTCACAATAGATAAGTGACTAATAAATTAATAAAGTGTAACTCAGCTTTTTTCATTTTAATCAAATTCTTTCACAAACTGATGTCATATTCTAATTTGATACTTGCACTTTAAATGCAAGTGAACAACAATTAGAATTGCAGTCATTGAAATTATATATGCTTAATCAGCTGAAACCTTACTTGCTCTATTATCTCTTCTGTGGACCGAGTGTCGGGAATGACCACAGGTTTTCCTATGCCAAGCTCATCTCTGTTGCCCTGTACAGCTTTTAGAGTTTGATTTATTGAATAACTAAAAATGTTTGCAACTCCAGTAACAACGAATCTGGAAAGAGCAATTCAAATAAGTATGAAGTCCTCAGTTTATCAATAGCATAGCTCAACTTCATGTCACCCAAAACGATTCAAAACTGTTTGAATTGGACCAGATTAACTAAGCAAATTTTGCAAAAGCGATATGCTTGTGTACACCATATGTTCTGTGTGACAGCTGGCAAGAGTATACTTAGAGGTGATATAGTTGTCTTGAACCCCCTTGTTGATCAAAGATCGAGTCAAGCGAAAACAAGCTATCGAGAGGTAATCAAATGCAAATAGTTTCTGTACAGCAAACTGCAAAATAAAACATGACACCAGAAGAATGCATTGCACCAAACTGTGGCTTTTTGCATCACTGAATTAATTATAAAACATTTTGTATCTGTAATTTGCGTATCTATAAAAACTAACGAGCAGACCGGCCAAATTGACCACCAGACATTTGGACACAGAGACTTGGGGAAGACACATTTCCACATGGGACATTTGGGCACAGAGACATTTGAGCACCAATAAAATTTGATGTTGTACCTATTTTTATTTTTACTTAGGAAATTATTAAATTTTTTAAGAATCATGGATTCACCAAATTAAACAATGTCAAACAGTTAACTGCAGCAGAATAAGATAATAATATGATAATCAAATGACTTTACACATTCTAATTTTTCATTTTAATTCGGTATTTTGTGTGTTATTTATAAAATGAAAGGAGACTCTACAAGTTTACATTAGCATTTTGTCAAAACATGACAGAGTTTCATTTCAGAAATAGCTAGTGAATCAGTAAATAACAGAAATGCACGACACAAAAAATTCGTTCGCACCAAAACTAGTGTTATATGACAACGCACTATATTCACTGAACGCATTGCGTTTTTTTGAAAAAAAAACTGATCTAGAATGCGATGTTTAGTTCATTTGTTGGTTATAACTAGCTGTTAGTTCCAGAACAACTAGTTAGATTAGTTAGCAAGCAAATTAAATACTGTATACCTATCAATGTTAAGACTGTAAATGTTTTTGCTGTATCACTTGTGAAATACATGATAATACTGTAAAGACTACTGGAATGTCACAACCTTCATTGTGTTATAATCCCAGTAGTGACGGTGGTCAAGAGGTTCAGCGTTCAATACTGGATTGTTGCAATCTAGTGCCATATGCCCAGTAGTGATGATGTAAAAAATGCAAATTGAACAGGAAATTTATAAGAAGAAACTGCCAGACATCATCACGTGTGCCTTATGCTGGTTGCAATTACAGAACAGGTGCTTAGCTGGTAAACACACCTTGCTGAATCAATGGGGCATAGCGACTGTTTCATACCCAGTATTCAACCCCACTATGCAATGGCTTCGAACAGACGAGGCCATCACAATGTAGAGAGGGGTCGAAAATAATTGGCATTTCGCTTCCGTTACAACATTATACGTTCAGCAGCCTTGTTTTTAGTTACAATACCTAGTTGTTTCCTGTATTATTACGGTCGTACTCACGAAAATCATAATATTATTTCGTTTCTTACAAAAACGTTTTTTAGATGCTTAAGATGCTTCAGAAAAAATTACTGTAGATATTGTAAAAGTCACAAAGTATGACTATCAGATATTAAAGGAGGAATTCCAAAATAAATTCAGCCTATTAGGCAGCAAAATATGTAGCACAAAACAGAACCGCAATCGCCTTGTGCGTCGGTGCTGGGACCATAAATGTCTCGTGCCCACGTGTTCGGTGCAAAAATAGCAGTGCCAAATTTTTCCAAGCCCCAAATGTTGTGTCCAATATATTTACAATTGTACATACCTTGCAAATCAGCTTGGCGCCAAAATAAAATACATGTTGAAGATTTACGCATATGCAAAACAAAACCGAAATTGCAGTATTTATAAATTTATGCAGATTTTTTGACAGTAGTGAGCAAATTTGTAGTTAAGAAAAATATTTAGCAAAACAATGTTCATACATACTTTGTAGACTCTTTCAATTCATCTGCATCTGCTTCTACTGCATATTTTCCCATAAAGGTTGCAATTTGCTCAAAAACACTCAAACTTTTAATCTGTAAACAAAAAGTCACAAAAAGACTAAGCAATGTAAGGCAATTAAGTATGCGTAAAGCAGTAGAACAACATTGAACAAAGCAAAATCTTATTGTGCAGTTTTTACTATAGCCTACATCCAATAGGCATACATACTGTGGTATGATAAAGTTCTTAGCATTTGGACGTTTTTGCCATCAAGGACTGAGAAAGTTTAAACTCTGTCACTTTATTATGCTAGTTTGTGTCCAGTAATGTCTAGAAAAAAGCAAAATGTTTTCAATCCTGGCCTGTATAATATTATTTATGCTATAAAATGTTTAAACAATTTTTGCTAGAAGTGTTGAATTTTCTGTTGAAAAGATACACAGTTTTTGCAAGGCCCTTAGTTTCCTGTTACAGCCAATGACAGCAGTATGAGTACTTCACAAATTCTGTTCATGTTTAATATAACAACCTTTAGGCAGGAGCACTTTCAGTAAATTTTTGATTTTGCAAAAATTTCGTTCGAATCTAAAAGAGCTCAGTTTAAGGTTGTTAAAAATTTATAACAAATGCGTTTGCTTTAACAAAATGTAATGTGAAAAACTAACTACTGCTTAGCATACATAAATTTCTCTCATATATGTGTAATGAATTGAATGTTCCAAAAAACATTCATTGACAATACTATAAGCTTAAAAATATTATGCAAGTCTAATAATAACCACAATGGCCGCACTAATAATTGTGGTCTTACAAATTTATAGGGTAGGAAAATTGCAATAATGGCACAAAAGTGTAAAATTATCTTTATGACATTATGGTATAATAATGCATAATTCCAAGTTAATTTTGTCTATTACCACTGCAAAGTTTTTTTGGGATACCTTGTACTAGTTTGGAATTACTGGTTGAGGCCAATTCAGAAAAACCTACATACTGGCAAAAGCTACTCATAAAAATGTGTGCTAATAATAGACTTATATACTCTACCAAATGTCAAGAAGATATACAGTGAATATTCCCATGATGTACAGATTAAAATAATATCCAATTTGCTAACTAAAATTTAGAAAAAGTAAGCGCTTTACCATTGCACCTTTAAAACATTTCAGCTCTAATGCAAATAAACACAGAATCAGTGAAATACCATAAAACAAAGACTAACATTTCAAAGGTTATTGTTATGGGTTAATTGGTTCGGCGATTTCAGCAGGGTTTTGTTGGGCAGTGTCATCTATCAATTAAGGAAAGACTCACCTGTAATTTTGGCGTAAAATCTGTGGATGTGCCTAATGTCTGGTTTAGTAAATTGGCTGACTGCTTGGCTGCATTGAAGCTGTAAATTGGTAGTTTTGATATGGATTTCACTATTATTGTTCTCACCTGAAATTATACGAATGACTTAAAAAATGCCCTAGAAGTGAAGAAAGTTACTGCGAGTAGTGTTGCACTCGGAGAATGTATGGGAATGGCAATTTCTCAGTCTGTTTGTGAAATGAGATGGAGTTTAGTCACACTGTCATTGCCACAAAAATTCAAATGCAATTCTCTAAACGTAGTGAAAATTTTGCATTTCAGTGAAAGTTTTGCATCATACACGTAAGAGAAAGGCTCATTAAGAGAAAATATAAAATGAAGTAAGTAGGATGTCTTTTTCACGATACTCATTGCCTAAAAAGTTCTGATCACCATTTTGTAATATTACACAAATTTATAGGTAAGACTATGAACAAATCCGAAGAAAACCTATATGTGGGCATTTCTGACATACTCTGACAAAATGTTAATTTTGTTTACCTTAGATTTAGTTTCCAATATGTTTTTCATTGCTTCTAGATCTTCTACGGTGTTTGGTGGAGTATTGAGTGCATCTTGTCCTGCTTCAATAGCATTTACTTCAGCAGACACAGATGACATAATGCGTGCAGCAGCTGTTAACAAAATAAGGACTAATTTATCATGGGGTTAAACAAATGTCAATTTGACAGGATGAAAAATGCTTATGTTCAAGTTAGTATGTAGGAGCTGACCATTCTTAATGGTTTGTCACTGTTGTTTATCATTTTTGGTTCTCCTCAAAAGGACTGAGTCCCCAGCTAATGAAATTTTATTTTTGTCTGCAGGTGTCAATTTTTCAGTATGCAAAAGAACAACAAAACACCTCATTAGCTGAAGGCACAAAAGATCAATATATGACAACTGTCTGAATCACTGCAAGAGGCTGTGAGATCAGAATCAGGCAGAGAGTAGTTGTAACGCTACAGACTTCACTGTCCATTGTCCTAATCAATCGACCACCTGTACCAGCAAAAAACGGGAGTGATTTTGTTGAAATTTAGTAAAACCTCACAAATAAAAAATGTTAGATTTGAGGAAACATTAAGCGATGATGCTATGACAACCTAATTATTCTGCGTTATTTAAAGATGAAAATTTGTCCAGTATCAGAACATAAATGGTGTTATCGGACTATAATTAAAAAAAAACAATTCGTGCTTCTGCTTTTAATACCTGAAATATTTCAAAGTAATTTCTTGATTCATTTTGACGCTGAAGTTCGTTTTTTTCATTTCCGCTAAAAACTCAGTTTCATACAAGTCGTTTTGGTGCTATTCAGAAAGAAAGAGAAGTTCAACCTTCAACAAATAGTTATGTGCAAAGTAATTGTCAGTGAAACTGATTGTATGGACAGAGTTTAATGTTTTGAGTACCATTCTTTTGAAAAACTATGTGAACAAGCCATAACTCAATATTAGACTAACTAAATATATACAAGGCTTTTATACTGACCAGTAAAATCACCTGCTTTAATCATGGTATCCAACCTGCAGGTGCTGTTAGGGCTCGATATGACAAACGTTTTTAGAAAGTTGAAAGACTCTGTAATGGATGAGATGTTGTTCTGGCTAGGCAGCAAAAGTTCATGCGGCCAAACCTGGAAGATGAAGAAATTTTCACAAAAACTGGGCAGAGTAAGTACTATAATTGGCCATAGAGTGTTGAACAAATAATAGACTCACAATCAATAAATGTAAGATTGAACAAACCAGCTAAAGTGGAATTTATTAACAGACCATGTAATCACAGTTTTCCAGTTATTAAAGTGCACTTGTTAAGTAAGAAGTCTAGTTCATGGTCAATAGAACAAAAAATACAAGATTTATAGCCTTGGAAACTGATTTTTGTGATTCCACTAAATATCCACTTCACCAACAGATAAGCAAATTCTTCTTAGTTTGCAAGATCAAATTTCACTGTATTTTGGCAGCGAATATTCAAGTTTCTTTTTGTATTGACGATTTATTTTTTAATTCAACTCTTCCCCAATTTGTTTGAGCTTCATCATACATACTTCAACATATTTCGCCACACATCATCTCCCGACAGCTTAATTTCCTATATGGTTGTGAACTTACGTGGACTTAGGCATTGCTACATGACACACACAGACTACAGTCTATGCATGGTATGAAGCCAAAAATTCTATACATTAAATACATATTATGGTAGCCACACCTTTTTTTACCAACTGGAATGTACTGGATTTTAAAATTAGAAGACGTCTCAACGTGGAACCATGTGGTTTCAATGAAGGGGTTTCACGTTAATTTAACTGTGTACTGACAATAGCTAGTGTCGCACTTTGGAACATGTATCCATGTATATCGACAGCATAACTGTTTTGGCGGCACGTTTAGAGACACTGTGTAAACGAAGTTCTAAGTCGTACAGGGGTGTGCAATACATTCGGTTAGCTATAAAACGCAGTATCAGAGATACACTGCGCGAAAACTGCAAGTGTTTCGTTCAGCTACAAAATTGCATAAGAATTGCGCTGGATAGCGCAGTAAGTATTTAAATAATAGTACACTTTGCCAGTGCATATTTTGCAACATTTTTGTCATTTTGCCAGTTAATAATGGAAATATTGCAGAACAAATTGAAAGTCATGTGTTTTATGAGTGTCCGGGTAAACAAAAAAGACAAAAAAAATATTAGCACAGAGCACCTTATTCTACGTTTCATTGCAAATCCAATAGTATATGGCAATCCTCTGTAAGACCTACATCCTCCGTTCAAAGAGTGGAAGCATTGTATGGAATTTATTGCCTTGTAAAACGGCAGCAACTTAGGGCTCGAGAAAACGGAGCGGGTATCTATAGCCAAGGCATAGTACTTTACTTACTTTTTTGTTTGAATAGGAGGTGCTTCCTGCAGGAGTAATGTTTTATCAAAAATTGATAGATTTTGAGGGTTTTTTTGGGTCATATAACTGAGACGAGTTAATGGGTTACGACACGCAATTGCCTGCTAAATTGGCGCTCTACCCTAGCTACAAATATGACCAAATTTAGTCAAGTATCAATCTAGTTTTTGAGTTATTCCAAAAAAGGCGCATATCTCGGACAATGAACAATGAAAATAACAGCAGATCCTGAACGTCAAATTTTCGACCAGACAGTCTATTTATTGCAGTATTGAGGTTAAACAAAAATCGGCTCGCGACTTTGACACAGCGCATTAGATTGATTCTGGTCCATTGCGAATCCAACGATATATAGAACATCTGTACGACTAACGGCTTCCGTTCAGAGATCGTTTAAAGGAAACCATGTCGATACCAGCTTTATAAATTAAAAGTATGGCACTGATATGGGTCCAAAAAACTGTCGTAGCGTGGCAGCCCTGTACTAGTGGCGGCCATGTGGCACATCATTGGATAGAGAATTGATCGTACAATCAATCCACTGATAGGTGACGCTTCTTGTAGGAGTAATGATTTAAACTTACATTAAAACACACATTTTATAAAGTATACCACACTTGCTCTCACTCTATGCAAATTGTGGGTATCAGTTAGGAATGATATAAAATGTGCATAATTTTTTTAAGATTCAATGAATGGGGGAGTCCGGATATTCACTGCCGCCTGGCTATGTGCCTGACCGGTTTTGCAGCCTTTAAATTTGTGTAGTCTGTGTAGTCCAAACTGGTACCTCCTGGAGAAAGATCAAGAATAATACCAATTACAATTTGCTTACATTGTTTGTTATTATTTTACTGGAGACCAACGATCATAAACGTAGCTAATTAGTCAAAAGTGACTCACAGTAATGTTGAATGTAGTTTCAACAGATGCCCCGTAGAAATCAGAAACAATTAGTAGAATTTCAGCTTGATAGTTTCTAGATTTTAGTCCTGCTGAAAGAACTGTAGGTGGCAATCTAGAGTTATGACTGTAGTGTAAGTAAATTCCTGAAAAAATGGTAAAACATATTTGTACTAAAAATTTTTGGTAATAAAAAATTATTTATAATTTGTGAATCAAAAAAAACTTGGGATAAAATTTTGAAAAAGAGCCTGTTTCTTACAGAGAGTAGTAGTGGTGATGTTCTCGATCTGGGCGATTTAGGGTTCCCCTGGGACACTCCTAACATAGCCCTAGCTGCTAACCCTAGCTCACCGCTCCAAATAATGGAACTACCCTAACCCCCTCCAAATAATGACTAATCCTAACACTAGTTGCTAACCCTAGCTCTAATCCTAACTAGATAAAAGTTTGCTTAAGCGGGATTTGAACCAACAATCGGTTGCGTGCAAGTCCTCACCTTTACCCACTAACCCTAACTCTAACCCTAACTTGTTGCGAAATGTGATGTAGGCTTGTGCATGCGAGGTTGCTTTAGCTCTAACCTTAGGACTAAACCCTAATTAAGTAGCCTTAACTTGTTGGGATGAAATTTGTCTTTAAGTGGGTTTAGAATCTTAAACACTGATAGTGGATATTTGTTTCTGTATTAAGTGAAAGTCTTTACTACCATTAATAGCGCAAACAGAAGTATTTCGCTCTAGCCCTAATTTAGTAACCCTATCGTGTTGTTAAAAAAACCCTATCCTATTTAGTAGCCCTATCAGAGCGCCAGCGCGTACATGCATAATTACACTACTGACAGGTTGCATTCCATTAGCATCACGTGACGGTCTCAAGCAACTTTTACTACTACTACTACTACTACTTTCATTCAAGTAAATGCGTGTTTGATACCAGGTGTCAACAGCGCACGGCAAATATTCTAATATTTGTTACCGTATTAAGTGAAAATCTTTGCCACGCTAAGGATTGTGCAATAATCTCGTGTATTTGGTTTATAAGATTGTGTAATGATCTTATGCAATTGCTTTTTATGATTGCGTAATAATCTTGTGTAATTCTTGTTACGGTTAACATGTACGATAGACCACCTTGTTTATTCAACAACACATGCTATTTAATTAAGTTTTGTTCTATCTAGGAAAGTTCATAGCTAAGGAAATTGAATTAATGCAGAGAAAATTTTGTTTTACCCCAAGAGAGATTAAAATATTTCTTCAAACACAAAAATTACATATTCATAATTATTTATGAAAGACAATTATGAGTACAAAAGAATTCTACATTTGATTACATTTCTTACATTTTAACTAATAATAGTTAAATGTGTGTTTGATTAGATTAAGTTAACTTACCTATTCTTACTTGTAAGGTGGTGACATCTGGCTTCAATATTAGCGACCTAGTTTTAAATACCTGTCATTCAAGTTTCAATGTGTTCAAAGCAGTGATAGCGTGTTGACAAATTTTCTGTGTAACTCACGATTTGATGCCAAAGATGTATGTATATTTTGTTTAATTTTATTTAGTTATATACTGAAAGTCTTGGATTAATTTCACTTAATTGTAATTGACATTTTGATAAGAAATCAATTAGTTTATTTAAGGAATTTGCATTTCATTCCAGATAAAATGTATAATTTTGGGAAATGGTGTCTCAGTGCATGTCTGATATGAAGTAAATGACGAAGGGGCATGTGCTGTGATGATGGTGTACAGACAATAAAATATTATGCTAAACAATACTTGATGACTTTGTTTGTTTGTCACCGTAAAACCCAAACAATTTTATATCTGCTGCCAAACAACTGTCAGTTTCTGGTAGTAAAGAAGAGCTAATTCAGACTCTTAACAAGTCAGCAGAATCCAGATCATTCATATAATGTGATGTCATGTGAAGTGTCTGATACGTCATCGTATGATGCAGCTACAGAGACAGCGCAGTATCAAGTTGGTGAGTGCAGCCCTTCCAAAGCATCTTTAGGTGCTAGTCAGTCGAAATTTAGACGGTCGAAGAAAAGTGTCAGTGAATTAAGGTTGCTTGGGATTCAGGAACAGGAGCTTAAATTAAAAGCAATGAAATTAAAACAGTTGAGACTTGAGAGTGAAGTTGCTTCACATAGTAGTGCAACCAGTCAGAAGTCGCGTACAACCATGACCTCACCTGAAACTAATGACGAGACTTTAGATAGGAAACCCATGTCAACCAAGGACAAGGACAAGATTGGCTTCAATGAATGTGTGACGTCACCAAAGCTCAGTCACCAGACACCAAGCCTGCAGTTCATCATACGTCCATGGAGGCCTATCACACCATGGCAACGAACGACAGTTATGCTGTCTTGGCACACAGTTTGCGACGAGATGGTACAACTCGACATCTAGCAATTTTGGTCACCCACCCCTAGCAAACTTATGTCAGAGCATAGTAATGTTTTTGATTATGTACAAATGATTGATTTATTAAAGAGTAGTGATTTTGATAACTTGCAATTGCTAGGTAGGCCAGAGGTAAATGTAACATTCTCGACATTGCACTGTTGGGCTATGACACAGTTCACTAAATGCGTTTTCTTAGATGCTGATACTTTAGTATTAGATAATATTGATGAGTTATTTAATTATAATGAGCTTGCAGCTGCCCCAGATGTGGGGTGGCCTGATTGTTTTAATTCTGGGATGTTTGTATTTCAGCCTAGTTTGGAAATTTACAGTAGATTGTTGTCACTCACAAACTGAAGCCTGTTCATTTGATGGCGGTGAACAGGGTTTATTAAATTTAGCCTTTCCAAACTGGAGTTCACAGTTTGACAAGCGTCTACCTTTTGTGTATAATGCTTCCGTCCAAGGTCGTTATGGTTACCTTCTCGCAATGAAGCAGTTCAGTAGCAAGATTAAAGTTGCGCACTTTTTAGGGCGAAACAAGCCTTGGGATTATAATGAATATGAAAAAGGGGAGATCTCCGTCAATTTTTCGGATGACTATGAATCAGGTTATCTTCGTAGATGGTGGGATATCTATTTGACTGATGTACAGCCCTGCTTCGAAAATTCCCCCAGTGACGGTTTATAACCGAGCGTTAAACAAACTACGCCGTTCTTCCATGCTGCATTTAAATCACCACAGATTGAACAAACTCTAAATATTTCGTCCCAGGGAATACGCAACTTCCACTTCCGGCTACATTGCCTCAGGCTTCTTATGGTAACAGGGTTCAAAATAATTCTAGGAATTTCTCTGGTAGGGCTAGTCAGAATGGCATGAACGTTTTCAAATAATTCTAGGAATTTCTCCGGTAGGGCTAGTCAGAATGACATGAACGTTTTTATGGACCTCATGTTGGAAGGCCAAAGACAACACTTAAGAATGTACAATGCTATGCAGCTTCCCCACGTGCAGCTTGAAATGTTTGATGGTGACGTAATGAAGTTCTGGAGCTTTATCAAGCGTTTCGAAGCCATCGTGGAGAACTATACCCAAGATAATGCAGCGAGGTACACTAGGATAACCCAACTCTGCATTGGTAAAGCTAAGAGTTGTTGACAGTTGTAATTACATGTACCGCCGTTTTGCATATGGGCATGCTAAACAGCTTTTAACTGGAAGATTCGGCTTGTCAATTGTTGTCACACAGGTTTGGCTTTCCAGAATTGCTGAATTTGAGCCCACAAATATAAATGAGTCAGGAAAGTTACAGGAATTTTCTGATTTGGTTGTGGCTTGTGTGGAAACCTTGAAAATAGTGAAAAACGTTTGCAAATTAATACACAGTGCAGTTTACTACAATTAATTAAAAAACTCCCATTCAAGTTCCAGGATAGGTGGAAGGATGTTGTAGCCAGGCTTCTGAAATATGAGCACAGGAATCGGACGATATTGGATGTAGTCGAATTCACTTAGGATGCAGCTGACAAAATGAATCATCCTGTCTTTGGCAACATTAATGTTAGTTAGCCTACCAGGAGCCCAAAGGGTATTTAGCGAGCTCAGAGCAGGAACTTGTGTCAATTGCGAAATACAATAGTGAACGACAACGCGGAAATACAACCGGAAGTGGAAGCAAAATGGCTTCTCAACGTCGAGAGATACCTTGCTTTCTATGTAATTCTATGGAACACCATTCACTCAGGCTATGCAATAAATTTAAGTCAATGAATGATTCTGATAGATTGAAAATCGCCAGAAAAGAAGGTCTTTGCTTCAATCGTTTTATTAAAGGAAAGCACAGGGCTGCTCGATGCTTCAAAGCAGGATGAGATGTAGAAGGTTGCAGTCATAAGCATTCAAATTTGCTGCCTTGGAGAAAATGTCATCTTCTAAAAACAATGATGAAAGCAAGGAGAAAAATGCGCCAACACATTGCAAATCAGAGGCTTCTAGCAGTTGTGCTAGTATTAAAGAAGGAGGCAAAGTAGCTCTCCCTGTTGTCTCAGTTTTGGTTGAAGTTGATGGGAAGATGCCCATGCGTACTTTAGCCCTACTTGACCCTGGCTCGACTAACACTTTTTGTACAGCAGCATTGTTCGACAAACTTGGGGCTACTGGACAAAAACGAACGCTCTATTTAACCACTATAGAAGAGAAATATTCCAAGATAAACACTTTAATCACGAAGATGTCTGTTATTGGGGTAAACACTGGGAATAAAATAGCTTTGCCTTATGTTTTTGTTAGGCCTTCATTGTTACTAGAAAAGGACTGCCTGGCCATGGTAGAACAATGGCCGCATTTGCAAGGAATCCCGCTATCGTTCACAGATACAGAACCTAACTGAGCTGGGCCTTTTGATCAGCCAGGATGTTCCTGATACACTGATTCCCCTTGAGGTACAAACAGGTCCTAGACTAACCCCACATGCTGTGAAGACGAAGCTAGGCTGGACCCTTAATGGACCTATAGGAGGTGGCATTCCTAATTTAGGGTGCATTTGTAGTAATTTGACCCAGGCAAATGCACTGTCATATGGAGAAACCAATCCCTTGCAGCAGCAAAGAAAACAATTCTGGCAAATTGAAATTAGCGAGTCTGACAGACAATTCTCTAGAGATGATATGCGTGCTCTCGATATATGGGAGGCTTCAAGCACAAAAACACATGGGCATTACCAGTTGGACATGCCATTTAAATCTGAGTATGATGTTTTACCAGATACGCTATAAATGGCTTCAACTAGATTAGAAAGTCTACGTAAACGGCTGCAGAGGAACCCAGAATTGCACAAATGATACACTATAGCTATGAATGACCTATTCAGGAAAGGGTATGCAGAAGAGGTCGATGATGACCCTAACTCCAGGAAATGGTTTCTTCCCCATTTTTCGGTATTTAATGCCAATAAATTGGAGAAAACTCGCATCGTTTTTGATGCAGGAGCGGAAGCAAATGAAATATCTATAAATAAATTAGCATCGCAAGGGCCAGATCTTACAAACATGTGCATTGGAGTTTTGCTTCGGTTTAGAGACAATCCCATTGCAGTAATAGAGGATATCCGGGAGATGTTCCACCAGGTGATTGTGTCTCCAAAACACAGAGATATGTTGCGTTTCCTTTGGTGGAAAGATGGGAATCTTAACAGTCAACCATGCATTTTTAGAATGTGTGTACACTTGTTTGCTTGGGTGTGGTCTCCGAGCGTTGCATCATTTGCTTTGCGAAGGACTGCAAAAGACAATGCAAATCTGTTTCCCGCAGATGTTGTCGTTACCATTTTGAGAAACTTCTATGAGGACGATCTTTTAAAATTGCTAAACACAGTGAATGAAGCCATGCATCTAGTTTCGCAACCGATTGCCTTATTGTCTCTTGGTGGATTCCACATAACTAAATGGATGAGCAACAGACATGAGGTCTTGGCATCTGTGCCTGTTGAAGAACGTGGAAGCGAAGTCAAGAATCTTGCCTTAGCTCAGAGCCCTCTGCCAATTGATCGCATACTGGGGGTCAAATGGCTAGTTGAGGAAGATTGCCTTGGGATTTTGGTTTCACTCAAAGACAAACCTAGTATAAAATGAGGAATGTTAAGTTGCATTTCGTCAGTCTATGACCCATTAGGAATGATCTGGCCATTCGTCTTGCAAGTCTCTTCACCAACTTAATGGCGGTTTGTTAGCCCAACAGTCAACAAACAACTGCACTGATGCATGACAGATGATGCATCCCGAGGCATGAGTGCTCAAGAATTGATACTTTCCAATAGATGGAAGTTTGGTCCATCATTCTTAAAAAAAGATGAAGCTTCGTGGCCGCAGACTGATTTAGGCTCGGATGACATACTAGCTAATGACAAAGAAGTAAAGCAGTCAGCCACTGTGAACGTCATAGAATGCAAAGGAACTTCAAATAATGTCAGAGATCAATTGTTGCAGCATTACTAATCGTTTTGCAGGCTAAAAAGAGGTTTAGCCTGGTTATTACGAGCCAAAACCATATTGCACAGAAAAGCTTCTGGCGAAAGTGATATGGATTGCTCCACAAATCTAACTCTGACTGAATTAAATGAGGCACAGAATGAGCTGATCAGACATACACAGAAACAAAGTTTCAGCAAAGAATATAAGACGATGTGTTCCCTTAACAAATCTACATGCCGAGAACACTCCGTAACCAAATCATCCTGCCTGTATAAGCTGGATCCCTTTATTGACAAAGAGAGAATTTTTCGTGTTGGCGGATGCCTGTAAGATGCTTTAGCAGATCATGAAGCTCGCCATCCTGTTATTCTTCCCAAAAATCATAAACTCTCTTGGCTTGCCATACAGCACTTCCACGAGGTAAATGGACATACAGGAAGAGAACATGTCATGGCTTCAGTCCGTAGAGCATTGTGATGGTGGGAATCCATGAATGCAGACAATGTAGGCTGCATTACTCTCAACAACTGAAACAAAATATGGCCAATTTACCCCCAGAGAGAGTTCAACAAGGCTCCTTCTCTGCGGTTGGTGTAGACTGCTTTGGACCAATTGTGGTCAAACGCGGTCGAATCTAGGTGAAGCATTATGGAGCACTTTTCACTTGTTTAGCCACACGTAGCTTCACTTGGAGGTAATCTTCTCGATGTCTACAGATTCTTTCATTAAAGCACTCCACAGATTTTGTAGCAGAAGAGGCAACAAACCTAACAGAATTAGGTCCGACTGTGGCACTAATTTTATAGGTGCCAATAATGAACTTTCCAAAGCTATGAAAGAGTGGAATCACAGCATTATTCAGACAGACTTGCTCCAGGAGAACATCAAATGGGAGTGTAATCGCTCCGAGCTCCCCACATGGGAGGAGTATGGGAACCAATGTTCAAGAATATCAAGAAGAATTTGTTTTCTGTGACAAATGAACAAGCTCTTGATGATGAAGCTCTCAACACTATTCTGCATTGTTGAAAACGTTGTAAATAGTAGGCCTTTAATGGCAACCTTGGACGACCCAAAAGACTGTAGTGCTCTGACACCCAATCACCTGCTGTTGGCAAAGTGTAACCTAACAAACTTACCTCCTGGAAAGTTAACGTTAGCAGACATCTATCGCCGCAAATGGCGCCAGATCCAATAGTTAGCTGATGTCTTTTGGCGACGTTGGCAGACAGAATACTTGCCGCTTCTCTAGATCCGCTCAAAATGGAATCGTCAGAAGAAGGATGTCGAAATAGGTGACGTTGTACTGATAATGGATGAAATCCCCAGAAGCTGTTGGCTTCTTGCTCGAATAACGGAAAAACATGTTGGAAGAGACAGCCTAGTGAGAAGCGTAACACTAAAAAGAAAGGATGGGCAACTGCAGCGCCCCCATTCACAGATGATGCTTGATAGAAAGCTCACTTCATGAGTTTAAAGGAGAAGCACTGTAAAAATTGAATTGTACAGTTTATAAAGATCGAATGTTTGCTCTGTTAAACTCTTTGTAGTAAATAGTAAATGTCTAACATACATTTAAGGAGGCGATGTCAAGGATTTTTGTTTGTAAATAACCAAAATATTTGTTCTTGCATTTCAAATAATAATAGTTAAATGTGCGTTTGATTAGATTAAGTTAACTTACCTGTTCTTACTTGTGTGAGGTGGTGACATCTGATGGTGCTATGATGATGGTGTACAAACAATACAATATTGTGCTATGCAATACTTGATGACTTTGTTTGTTTGTCACCATAAAACCCAAACAAGTTGCATATGACAATCGTTAAGCAGGCAAGCAAACAATATTTTCTTGTATACGGAATCATTAAATTTAAGAGAAACATGCAAGAAACCTTTCAAGTCTGTTCCCCCATCATTATTATGCTTCCAATGTGATAAACATTTAGCATGATTTAACCACATTTACAAGTTAATTTGGGAAAAAGTTCTACTTCGTGAAGTACTTCATTAAAACAACACAGTAACTTTAAGAGTTCCCGATATAGTGCAAGTAGGTTCAGTCTGTAGGGAATTTTAGCCCTGGTGATTGTTTGAATTACTGCAGGTGCAGAGAGTGTCAGTCCGTTGTGTTAGAGAGTTCAAGGATGGCATTTTCTGTGTTTCATTTCTGTGAAAATCCATTAATAACTGCTGATCCGGAGGTCAAAGTATCACTCCCTTGCTTCAGCAGAAGCATTTGCAGTTTCCAAGTGTACCGTTTTCCACCCAACCTGGCTTGCAGCAACTTCAGATTGAAATGATGCACGAACAAAGCCGCGGTGACGATGTTGACTGTTCTGATCGTAGAATTAGTAGATAGTTGGCCAAGGTTTCGGCTGCCCGGATCGCTCTGCCATCGTATGGCCGGCGGCGGTCGTTCATTTTATAGATCCTCTATGCTTACTATTACGAGATTTTTGGGTAGATGTTTTTTGACGAATCTGTACATCTCGAGCCTTTTCACATACATGATTCGGTTTCTGCTGGTTTGTCGTACAATGTCGTCTAACTCCGAATACTTCAACACCCTCCTCCCACAAGGCGCCATGTGTCTACTCTGATAGTTGTAAGTGGATCGCTTGTAGTGGGGAACTCGATGCCATGGGTGAGGCGGTTTGAAACTGTAGCTGTGATATATGCCAGTTTCTATTTCGTGAATTATCAAATTTTTCACTTGGTATTCTTCCTGCACTGGAAGGCATCTATGGTGAGGACAATGCCCGATTCACTCATCTGTGGCAATCAGTTTGCCGACTATGACAATATTCTTCTGATTGTTTTCAAAGAGCAATTACTTGACTTTCTCAAAGGTGTATTTCTGCAGCACTCTATTGCCGCCGATGGCACGAAATTTTGCTAGGATGGATACGTCTGCCTCCTCATGGCGGCACATGCAGTCGTGGTTGTTGTTGACATTGTTGCCGGTTTGGAGGGAGCAGGTGGATTTTGCAAAGCCCACAAGAGAAGAAAAGATAAGTTTTTACATGATGCAAAAATTTTTCAGTTTATTCAGGAGCAGTAGCCAAAATGGGTGAAACATGGGTGGGGGTCACAGAGGCAGAGTAAACAAGTTGGCTATGCCCTGATCTTCTTCTTTATCCAGATGAATTATGAGTCATTTTTCTCCAACTCTGATACTTGCTGTTGTTGCTAGCACGCTGTCCCCACTGCTGGTGGTGGTAGTGGTGATGGTTTCAGTGCCACTACCATTGACGTTGTCACTGTCGTCATTGTTTTTGGAAGCTTTTTGTGCCATAGGTTATTCACTGATTGCCCTATGAACTCGTTTTCGCTCGCCAATATCTGGCGTACTCTTCGATTGAGAATGACGTATTGTCCATCCATTATCTTGAGATCTTTTACAGCTTCGATTCATATCCTTCCCATATGCTCAGTTTGCTTCGCTGCAACAACCAGTTTTCATAGTATCCAGTGTCGCACTCTAGTTTTTCCACCTCCTTTATCATTTTCTCATACTCTTGCAGTTGGAGGTTGACGCCAGGTTTGCCCGGAATGATGGTCTGTTCTTTTTCTATGCTTCGTCTAGTGGCAATGTCAGGTCTGGATGTCCATTGTCCGAAGATTTGCTCAGAGAGAAATAACATGCCTGGAGGTGTGAATTTTATCTCCTCTTTGTCCCAATAGTGGGCAAGTTTCGGTTTGAGCAAACCGCTTGAGAAGAAATGACGACTTGAAGAACGTTCAAATTCCTTCGAAATTCAAGGGAAACGAGTCATTGCCACCAGTCAGCCACCAGCAAACTCAGTCTTCCAGACAACTGTATGTCTAGTTTGCTAAAACTATTTCCACTGCTCAATGCCACCTTTAATTTCTTCTGCTTAGCCATGAGTCTGGATATTCCATCACGGTTAAGGCGAGGCTCTTGCCCCTAATTGTCATCTTACTAATGATATCATATTTAGGACACCGTCGAAAATGAACCTAAGAATAAATGGACAAAAAATATTTGAAGGCATTCCTGCTCTTTTTAATTAGCGAAAATTTTACGTAACTACTCGAATGTGAAATGAAAACAAAATGTACACCCCTTGAAATTGCACCTGTATGGATGTACTGACTGATGCAGAGAAATCTTACGAGAGAGAAAAAACTGCTGTATGTGTTTTTCATAACTTCTTTAATCCAGAGAGAGATGTGTCATCAACGGTATCCACAAAGCAAATCAGTGCACTTGCTCCGAAACACTCTAGTATATGGCCAACAACCAATGGAAGATCAGCACTAAAAATAGACCAACCAATCCCCTCATGAGACGTATCAACCACACTCGCTTTGCAATCGAGTAGAACATGTTTGTGCAAGCAAGTCACCCACACAGTTTTGAGTAGAATGTGTTTGCACGCTTCCATTTTGTTTGCTATAAACATATTGATGGATTGTAGTACTAAAAACTTATAAAAGAACACGCATTTAGCAGGTTAAAATTTAGTTATTTAATTAATTTTAATTTAATAATAAACACACTAATTGTTTGATTAATTAATAAATTAATTAATCCAACAATTAGTGTGTTGATTATGATGAAGCAAACTTTCGATGCTAGACTGCAATTTAGTAGCATTATGTTAATGCCGGTAACAGCACTTTTGTGAAAAATCTGGTACTCTGTAGGAGCGTATTGTTCGATACCAAACCCAGGAGGGTGTTGTTGATATCGCAAAGTCAGCCATCCGACGAAGAACTGCGACAAATGGAGTACAGTGACGACATAAATGTGGAAATACGAACGGGAGATTTAATGGTGGTGGACGACATGATGTCCGAACTGGCTTCCTCGAAACGAATGACAGACGTGTTTACAAAGCTTGCACACCACAAACCCTGTTTCATGGTTTTCATCACGCAAAATCTTTTTCAGCAGAGTAAACAATGGAGAACAAACCATCAGACAATTTTACTAAATTTCTGTTAAACTATTATTTGTGTTAGTAAGGCTAAATTGATCGCAAATTGAAAAAAGTGTGGTGTCACCAGCAAACTGAATTATATGAGAACAAGTAAAAATGTTTTTGATATCGTTGATAAAAATCAAAAATAATAGTGGTCCTAAAACAGAACCCTGAGGAACACCACAATTTATGGAGAGTTCAGGTGAAGTATAATTATTACATATGACGCACTGCATATGGTTATACATAAATTCTGTCTTAAATTAAGATACCTACCTTTATCATCTAAATTTTCAGGATCAGTTTTGTAGAAGAATTTGTAGGTAAGCGGTGTGTCATCGTCAAAAAATGGATCACACTCTATTTTGAAATCTGTGATCAATGCTTTACCTAGACAAACAGCATAATAAAATATAAACTTTGTTTAAGAAAATCCTTATTTCATACTTTGCCTGGACATTGAAAAGTAACATTTGCAAAGCCAATACAATATAATACCAATAATAATTATAACTGTTAAATGATGAGTTAACCAGTAACTAAAGAAAGTAAAAAATGCATTCGAGCCCAGGAATGAAAAGCCGCTACAAATAGTAATTCAATGAATTTACTCAGTTAACCCCTAATTATTAATACTAATGTCAGCATCATGGCATAAGTAGGTGTAACATTTTGGACACAGGCTATTTTGACATAAGCAATTTCGACAGAGGCTATTTGGACGCATAGTATATTTAAGCACAAGGACATATGAAGACAGAAGGTATTAAGATGCATATGGCATTGTGACACAAGAAAATTGGTCAAATGACTTTTGCACACATAGACCATTTAGACACATAGTACATCTGGATACAAGAAAAAAGTTGCTATATGATGTTGTTACAAGAGACAATACAGTGCTTTATATGGAAAGTCCAAAGCAACTCAATGATTACCATATTATTGCAAAAATAAGAACTGACCTTATGAAAAATTTCAACATTTATATGGCCCTATTTTATGGAATAACTAGGCATTTGGTGTTTTAAAAAGAATTGAAGTATGAAAATCATACTTTTTATAATGCCAAATAAAATACATAACTATTTTCATTATTGAAAAGGTGTATTTCTTTTAGTGAATGTGGTGCTATAAATCTGGTGACTTTGTGGTGAGATATAATTGTTTGATTTGTATTTACTGTTTGATTGTTTACCAACAGTTATATTATATTATTTATTAACAATTTTTTCCCTTTTATTTTTATTTATACACGTTTACTTATATAAATCCATTATTACATGCATGAATGTTTTTAATGGCAGTAAACCAAACTAAAATAAACTTGCAAAACGCACTGGACAAGTACTGCATCACCTTAACACTTTCACATGCACACTTTTTGAGGAGGCAGTACATTCAATCCAGATATATCAGTATTATGTATTTATTAAGTTTTGGTCGATTAGTGATCGTTTATTGATCAGTTCTCTGAAGAATAGCCACATAAATTGTTTCCAGGGATCTATTGAGCCATCTGCTTTTGTGCAATTTTGATAAGGCTTTTGTTAAACTAAAAATATGAATTGCAATATCAGCTCTATGCTGAAACGAGGTAACCACCTGAAAGCAATATGTCTGGTTTGTTGAGTAAAATAAAATCAACAGCTTATCAACAGCTATATCAACAGTAATACTTAGCAGAGGTGGAGAGAAAAATAAATGAGTGGTTATGACTTGTAATTGTTAAGCTACAACGACCTTGATAAGAGTATGGATGGGCGAATCCTTTGAAATTTGAATCTAAGCATTTTTATTTGGTACAAAGGTCTGACTACCTCTTTCACTGAGGTATAACAAACTAGTATCACTGAGCATACCTAGTAAGGTAGCAGTGAATAGAGTAGTGCCTCATCCACAATGACACTGTCTGTTATAAAACAGGCTCCAGACCAACCTCTTCAAACAGTAGGTCTAGCCATTAGGGTATTAGGTTTGTTTCCCAGAGAAAGCGTTTCCCAAAAAAAAAATTCTCACAGAAAAACTATTTCCTAGAAAACACAACTTCCCAGAAATTGCTAAAAATTGCTACAAAAATGACTGCCCAAAATTTAAAACGTCAACAATGTTTAAAAGTCAATCTGACTGTTAAGTCAGTTATGGAAAAATGTTTTTTGAGAAACTTCGTTGCTGCAATTTCAAGTTGTTTCTAGAATGAAATTGTTTTCTCAAAGCAATTTGCAGTGTATCGTTTGCTGTGTGTAATACAACAAATTCAGTTGAATTTTACAGGATTTGAAATAAAGTTTAATAAGTAATAATTGCAAAAAAGAAGTCTTTACAAACTATATAGATTTGTGAATATTTTGGGGTCGATATTTGTCCAATAAATTATGCTTGTGTGCAAGACATTTAACAGGTTGTTTTTACAGTAACCAGATCCATTTCACTATCAAAATAAGCCTCTAATATGAAATATTAAACTGGCAGATATGTCACAGTTACATTTGGATGCATGGTACATCTTTGCTAAATGCTAAGAGAGAAACAAAATAATTCGGAATCATAGTAAAAATAACCGCCTAACAGTAAGATTATTAAGTAGTCTACCAGCAAATCAGTTGCCTGGCACGGCATTGCTTAACTTCTGTAGCCAATTATATGCCGTGATCATTCACAATTGAATAATGGACGTGAAACGTACTGGTCTATCGCTCCACTCCTGCTGTAACGTAAACACGCTCAGGAGCATTAGGGACAACAGCTCACCCAGGACAACAACTACCTAAGCCAAACTAAACGAAACTAAACAACATGACAGTCACAACTAATAAATAAACAACATCCCAGTCACAACTCATGTCTAATCAACAGATAAACTGATTTCTCTTTTTCATAAAAACAAATTTGCAAAGCAACAGCTATCTTAACACGAAATTAACATTTCAAGTAGCCAAAAAACGAAATTTAAACAGAATGTAGAGACGAAGTTTCAAAGCACTACAAAATACAGAGACATAAATATAATAAAAAACTAAGCCAGTTAGCCTTGCTTTGCAATAAATGAGCAACAAAAATATTGTCTCTCTTGCCTTTAAACATACGAACATCAAGCCTGCGATGTATTTTTCTATGTTACTTGATCACGGGCTCGTCTGCAAGATTTATTAAGTTACTATATTCTTCTGTTTGTTAGACTACGGAAATGGAATAAAGTTGATTGTTCCATTCCATAAATGACCCTTACATTGCATGCCCGAGTTACATTAGTCCCTTTTAGTAGGGGGCGCTGTTGTCGCAATATGGTGGTTTTTACAAATTTTTGGGAAACAAATAAATTATGTAAACGAAGTGAATACACTATTTATTTAACACAAAGTAAACGCTAAAGAATAAAAAGTAATAGATTAAAACTTCGTCAATAAGTGAATATAAGCTTCTTGGAATGCAAGTGTCGGACCAGGTTAGTATCCATGCTGACTTAATACAGTGCTAGACCAAACTTTACCGTACTGTGAAAGTATTCTGGTTTTCCGAAGTAACATAATGCCTGGCACTAAGAAGAAAGCCAGAAGAAGCAACAAGAAAAATTCTGCTGCATCTAAGCAAGATAGTTACAGATCTCATGCTGATAGCTGTTCGCCAAGTGCGTGTAACAATACCATAGATATGGTTTGTGTAGATCAAAGATCGTGGTGATTGCTTAGCAGTGTTCGGCGCTACTACACTTTCGCACCGCCTAGTTTTTTCTGGCCTATTGGTTGTTTTCACGCCTGCAGGCCAGAAAGCATACCAACAGGCGTAATATACACCATATTCCCATAATATTATTGGTTTTCAGGCCTTATAATTCCAGATTAAAATCATACATTACTTACCGTCACCATTACGCAAAAAGCTCCACGTGAATAGCTGTGTTTACACCACTGATGCGCAATCGCTCTCGCGCAGTGACTGTATGGCCCTTAACATGTATTTTTCGTTTTTTTCGCATAATTTATGATTATTAGGGTTGCAGCCATGGGGTTTTAGACGACTACAGTTATTTATCATTAATTTTATTTATTACTGTAGTATTATTACAATATAAAAGTAAAGGTTCTTTCTTTATTTCGTAAATGCGGCTAAGATAAAAGTGTGTCACGCGTCTTTTAAGCTAGGCCCTCATAATGCATAAACTAGTACGAAATTCGTCACGTGACAAGATGGCAATACGAACTGTATAGGTGTAGAACTGTGAATACAGCGTAATTATTGGTAATTATACGTAAATATATGATTAAATTACAATTAGATTAGCGGAAACATTCACTGATGACGTGAGAATAATAGAATAATCACCTACGAGCCTAGAAACGAGTAATAACCTAGAAAAAACTAGGCGGTGCGAAAGTGTAATAGCGCCCAGTGTTCTGCATTCTAGATTGTCATGCTGCTCTGATCTTCTTTGTTTAAGTTCCTAATTAGTTTAATAAATACTACTTTATTATGCACGCATTCGTCTGGTTGCTAATATTATTGTAGCGTGTAACAGTGCGTATTTACTATTTAGTAGTTGCTTCTACCATGGTGGAAGACAGAGATAACTGCAGTCATCGAGGCGACAGGGAAGATGATGACTTTTACTCTGATGGGGATGATGATGAAATTGCTATTGCTGAAGGTAGATTGATGACAATGATGAAGACTATGAAACATGATATGCATGCTCATTTCAAAACATTGTCGAATGAGCTCAAAGAAGTACAAAAAAGCCACAGTTTCTGTCAGACAAATGTGATAGCATGCAGAAGGATATAACTAAAATAAAAAATTACGTTACCATGATCCGCATCCTGAAGTGTAGGGATGAAGAAAATTATTGACTTCTTGAAGAAGAGGAAAAGTACAGAGAAATAATTAGGCAACAACAAGACATAGAAAAAAGAGATAGAAGAGGTGAACAGGCTCCAATATAACGAAAAAATTGTTGTGATATCAGTACATTAAATGAAGAAATAAAGGAACAAGGGAAACAAGCCAGGAACAGTTCAAATAGTCAGCAAGAAAAGATAGAGCTGGCGAAAAAATGTGAGGAAAGCAAAAGAAATTAAGAAACTAAAAGAAGTAATCGTTTTTAAAAAAAATCGAAAAAATACAGAGAAACTAGTTGAAGAAAGGCAGATAGCAAATAACTTGAACAACTAATGTGAAACACTAAAGAAGCTGAACCAAGAGCTTGATATTAAATTACTGAAATTTCAAAGAAACGATAAAAACAAAAGAGGAAAATGGCAAACAAACTAGTATAAAAGGAGAAGAAGAACAAGATGTAGAGCAGGAGGAAAATGAAGAAAAACACATACAGTAGGCGCCGCTTAATGGACTCATACTACTATGGGAATGACGTGTTTTGACCCAATTAACCCAATTAATGTTGTTTTGCAATTTTTTGACCTATCGTGTTTATCTGAGGCTTCCAGCCTAAATTTTCGTGCAGGACTATTCCTAAGTATTTACACGCTCAATCAAAGATCCATCAATGTATATATTTATATCATTTAGAAGTTTTTTTGTTTTTGTTATGAAAAATCATGCATTTTGTTTTGTTGGGTTTAAGAGATAATTTGTTAGATCCGAACCAATCTGCAATTACAGGTAGCATCTCATTTATCTGTTCTATTGAATAAGAAGAGAGATTAAAAAATAGAGTTGCATCATCAGTAAACTGAAATAGATTCGAGTTAGGTAATAAATTACTTAGATCATTTATTTAAAGCAAAAATAACAGAGGTCCCAATATGGAACCCTGGGGAATGCCACATTTCATAGTTTGGACACCCGGTAAACAGTTATTACTTCTTACTTGTTGAGTACGACTGGTTAAATAACTGACAAAACAAGTATTGGCAATGCCTCGGATTCCATAATAAGTTAATTTGTGAAGAGACCTGGTGGACATATCAGGCTTCGGAAATTGACGTTGATGACCCAGCACTTTTTCTTGGTGTAGTACACTCTGCTGATTCACTGGCAGAAATCCAGTACACCCAGTAAACTCCGTGGCAGCGTTGCTCTACAATACTTGATTCAATCGCATCGTCTCTAAATACTTCACGTAGCTCGGACAAATTAGTTATAGGGACGATTCTATTGCTATTGTTCTTAATCATTATTTTTCCGTCGGCCGTCCATACACTACGGACTTTCTTTTTGTTGCGTAACTTTAGGGCTTCTCGAACCACTTCCATGTTTGATCCGGTTAAGTCCTCGTATACTTTTAGACGAGGCAATGGTTCTCTACGGCATTCCTTGATAATATTTCTAACTGCAAGAATCACGTCCCGTTTATAATCATAACAAATGAATTTGCATAATATCGCTCTGTGCCTACCATCTCTTGCTTTCCCAGCGTGATGGAACCTCTCAATAGATTTCACGTTTATATGATCTAATTTAAGCACTTCATTGCAAAAGTTTATCACCATTTCAGTGACGTTTTCATCTTCTCTTTAAGGCTTCTCAAAAAATCCAACACTGCACCTTCTGCTGTACTGTTGCAAGTTATTAGTCTTTTGACGAAGGTGTTTAATCTCTTCACGCATTTCTACCATCTCCTCCTTGATCTGCTTCATAGTAATTTTGGGAACCAATGAACTCACAACCGTTGAAAATGCTTGTAAAATTTCAGGAGTCTGAAGCATCTGCTTAATTTCTTTGCTGACGTCTAAGTTACCAATCTCACTAATAATTAATTCATCAGGAAGATGTGTATTGTATCCTGTGGTAGACATCATTCAATCGTATTCTGTAGTAGACTTCAACCGTGTATAATTTCCAATACTGCCAATACTACCAATAAAATAATTTCATAATTTTATGTTTAACCAATTCCGATAACTTCACGTCGACACTCGTCGATCCGGCGGTTAACTCATAATTTAACGAGTTAGGGTTATGCTTGGACATTATTTAGAAGGTGCTAGGGTTAAGGATAGGAATGGATAGGTCCCTCATTATTTAAAAAATGAGGGGGGTCGGGATAAACCCCGGGGATCCCTAAATCACGCAGTCTTCATGCATTACCCCTACTAGTGCAGTGTAAAAAGTTACAGCAATTTCGCTGTGGTCGTCGTAGTCGCCGCACTGTGGCAATCACACCTGCCGTAATTGCCGTAATTGCCGTAATCACCACAACTGCCATCACTGCATCTGGATGTCTGCATACTATGCACCCTAATATTTACGGCTACTTTAAACCTAGAAATTGCAGTTATTGTTGAGGAAAGATTGCATTCGAGAAAGCGAGAAAACGAATATTTCAAAGTGAATTATATAATCGTTTATTAGACATTAGAAAGCCCTTGATTTTACAAATAAAGATTTAAATTCACTTATCTCCAGGACAGTACCTAACTAAATAACCAATGTTGATAAACGGTATGATCTCCCGATTGAATCCAAATGCTACTTTTTGTGACTGAACAGTTACTGAATTCAGGTTACCAACCTACCTAAATATCCAATGCCAAAAATACCAAGTGTTCAAAACTCCTTTTGTAAACAGCTTAAGTAATGTGTCTCAATGTCTTTGTGTCCAAATGTCCTATGTGTCTGAATGTTTTTGTGTCCAAATGTCTTGTGCCGAAATGTCTGCACACCAATTAATTAATGTCAATCATTATCAGTCAAGCTCTGCTGATATCTCAATCAGCATGACTTTTCACGCGCCTGTAAAATGGCTCGCCGCTTTTTTGGGACAATAGAGCACTTAAGCTGCAACTATGTTTTGCCAGTGTATGTTATACTGTGACGAAAATGCTCAATTTTTCATTAGTCGGGGAGAGAAACCGGCCTGGTTTTAGATTCATATTGTTAATTGTTGTATTGTCAATTAAAATTGCAAGAGAATTCAGCAAGACTAATTTTCAGCCCAAATAATTCAACATTCCCGGGTGAGGCTCGCATTGAAAATAAAAAAAAATTGTTAACCTTACATTGGAATTTAAAAACTCGATTTATTTTATTTTCAGTTCATTTGTATCAATGTTGTATCAACTTTTATACTCAGCGTGAAATTACCAGTTTCACAGTATGCCAAACAAAAGACAACAGAAACCTTATAAGTCAGTTATGCATATTCACACTAACAAAATATTTTCGTAAAAAATGCAACTAGAGGAATATTACAGTGTATCTCCAAAACGTCCTTCTCTTTGTAACAAGATAAGTATTGCAGTGCACAGCTAAAATCTCCAAAATGCCTTTCTACTTCTGTTATTTATTGCCAAAATCTGAGTTTATTTTTAAATCTAACTATAACTTAATTACTTACACCCAAATATTCCACTAAAATCATCTTTTCACAATTTTTAAAAACTTAGCAAATGTAACAGATATTTAATATTAATTAAGCGCTTTTTGTTACCTTGAGGAGGATTGAGAGTACAGTTCTTCTTCTCCGGTGGAGAATTTGACACATCAGCTACATACACAGCAAGTCCAAACTTCGACGGTCCAGCTAAACAAATAATCATTCAATTTTACACCTGAAAATACTGTCACATTTTCCTAGGTTTTAGTATGGGCTTCATAACTGTAGTATTACTAAACTAGTCACTTACGGCAAAATCAAAGTGCAAGAGATTCATCACGCAAGAACTGCAAGGAGCTAGATAATCATGTTTGAGCACCAAAAAGGAGGACAGGTTTTAATTGGGTATTCATGAACTTGTATTTATTATTCATGTATTCATTGTGTCAAAACCATGGGTCAGTTTATTTATTTAAAGTTTTGTCTTTTGTACAGCAAAAGGTCTTTTTTTAACACAATGTGATTTAACCAATATTTGTTGCAGTGTCTTTGAAACGCTTACAACACATTACAAAATAAAGAGAAAATACAATTGGCAATAACAATATGAACAAGAATATGAAAAATGGCATAGTGCCACTATACTGTATCAGCCTTTGTGCGAGACTCTTAGATGTTTCAAGGTTTTAAGTGATTGCAACATCACAATTCACCAGTGCATCGTTTTGCTAGTTTATCTTTTTGCCAGTCTATTTTTTCTTTAGTGTGTCATTTCACCAGTCTATCTTTATTATCATAATATAGTATATATATTAGCAGCCGAAATTCGTCTCTCAAGTCTCCTCCTGAGGACTCCAAAAAACCTGTATTTGTATTCGTGTTTTGTATTCCTGACTCCTTCATAACATGCTCCTTGCAAAATATTATAAATATAAGTATAAAAAATTCTCTCCAACAACACAACCATTTATAATTACTAATTACACTTTTACAAAAATGAAATAAAATCACCTCTCAAAAAACTAAAGCTATGATGTGTGAACCTGCTCCCATGACCCTCTTTCTCCAAACTATTTTTTAATGCTGTCCTGTTCTTGCTGACCTGCCTTACTTTTTCCTTTTTCACATTCTTATATATTTCTTTTCTCTCTAGTACAAACTACATATACTAACAATTGCCATGTGCCACTTAGCTGGTCGGCCGCTGCTTAGCGATATATACTTCAGTACAGCCTAAGACATATGCTCGTACTTAGCGTAATCTCTTTGATTATCGCATTTCAAGGACCAATTTTTACATTGGTTTTCACAAACATATATTTGGGTACACATCCCTGTCTAATCTGGCTTGCTGACTTACTTTATTATTATTCAACTAACATGCTCTAACCTACAGCCATCTACTCTTTCTGTCTTTACGCTTTCAAAATATCAAAATTTCAAAAAAATTTCACTAATAACTTATGAAAGAATTTATTTTACTAATAATGTATGAGTATTAATAATCCTGATAATCTTATTAATAATGTATAAATATAAAATAATAAAATAAAAAATTAACACAAACTATTTTATAATTATTAATTACAATCCTGCAAAAATTAAAACATAATCACCTCTCAAAAAACTAAAAACATAATACGTAAAACCCACTCCCATGACCATCTTTATCCAAACTATTTTTTATCACTATTCTTACTCAGTGTGATCTTTGCATTGATGACGATTGTTGACTATACATTGTTCAGTGTGATCTTTGCTTTGATTATGAATGTTGACTACACATTGTTCAGTGTGCTCTTGCATTGATTATGAGTGTTGACTATACATTGTTCAGTGTGATCTTTGCATTGATTATGAATGTTGACTATACATATTTCAGTGTGATCTTTGCATTGAGTATGAGTGTTGACTATACATTGTTCAGTGTGATCTTTGCATTGATTATGAGTATTGATTATACATTGTTCAGTGTGATCTTGGCCTTGATGACGAGTGTTGACTATACATTGTTATACTATACATAGGTATTTCCCCATTATTAACCAAAAATAAAGGACATGAAAGTTAAAAAGTTGGAATGCACAACGGATTTGAATCTGCAACAGTAAGTGTGATGTTCGGTTTCTACGTGAGTTAGGGACCCCCGGGGTTTAGGGACCACTGTCAGCCCATCCTTTTTGGGAAGAATAGAATTTTCCAATCCCCCTAGGTTGGTTGTGTGTAGTTCCACGTTTATTTATTTGTTTGTTTCTTTACTTTTCATCAGCGGAAAAAATTCTCTCTCGGTGGGATCGAATCGGCGATTCACTGACTGTTAGTTGGGCACTTCACCTGTTGTGCCACAGAGGCGGTGCTCATCTGGCCGGGCTTACTAGTACTATGAGTTGTGCGCACGCCATTGTTTAAAAGTTTTACGAAGCATGTTTGAAATTATCTTTAATTGCTTTAACCGGTTACCTCCAATTGCTACAATGATTTTTTTACGAATAATCTAATATTGCTTTAATGATTTTCTTTTCCAGGCGACAATGTTCACTCGGGGCATGTGGGCAGGAATTACTGCGATCTGCATCGCTGTCAACATGTTTAAAGAGCTGCAACGATTTTCCAAAAACGAGAAATGAACTGCAAATATTATTGTCAAATAATTAATTAATGCAAGGGCCGATTTGACATTAAATTTAATCGATCTAATAAATTATTTTAAATGATCCTATCTTTGCCATCATCATCATCATCCAATGAATCACACGTCCAGTGACATGATTCTGCTCACCTCCCTATGCCAGGACTCCCTGCTCGCCACAATCCCCCAAGTACATTTATTTCTAAGGATCAATGCTGAAGTGTTTAAATCTTTCTGTGCAAAATCTAAATATGTTAACATTTGTCCTCCTGCAGGTTTTTTAGCTGGTTCTATGGCTTGTTGAAGAGCTACCTTCACTGGAATATCATCAGGTAGTCTAAGCATATGCCCAAGCCATCTTAAATGGTGTCTTTTTATTTTTCTTGTCCAAGGTTCTTTTACTTTTTCATATAGATCTTTGTTTGAAATTTTCTTTGGCCATCTAATACCCAAAATGTTTCTGTAATTTCGCCTTTTGTCTTAAAGGCTCGTCTGCTGCTATCTTTGACAGTTTCGTCGAACGGCTTGCGACAATGTGGAAGATCTTTTACGCAATTGTCAGTGTGCGCAAGATGGAGGGAGAAAATTACTGTGTATTGCAAGATAAATTAAAAAGATTATGATTATGATTATGTTTGCTTGCTTGCTTGATGTTAGTAACATTAATTTAGTTTTAGCAGTTTTTGTACTTACTAAAATGCATGTATTTGTAAAAAAATGTGTAGATTTTTTTGTAATCCATCAATAAAAAACATTTGTGGCAATACGATTTTTGGAGTTTGGCATTATCTGATGTAAACCGTTACATTAATAGTAATTTTGCATTATAAAATAAGCAAGATTAATTTCTTTATTAATAAAATTATCATTTTGTAATTAATAAGCAATGGTTCGGCAAACTGCCATTATTAGAACTCTTTGCGTTGTGGATAATTCTCTGATACTACGGTGGTGATGGACATGGATAATTCTCTGTTACAGAGCCGACATGGTGTTGGTCATAGATAATTCTCTATTACGGAGCCGTAATAATGTTGGTGGTTGCCGCGAGTAATTCTCTCTCTCCGTCTTGCGTGCACTGATAATTGTGACAAAGATCTACCCATTTGTCATTCCGCGAAGCCGGAGAGGGTAGAATCCTTTAAAACAATTCATTAAATCGATTAAATTTAACGTCAAATTGCCTTCGACAATAATCTTTGTTGTTTTCTCATTTTTGGAAAACCGTTGCAAACTCTTCTCGACATGTTAGCGGCGATGCGCACCCACAAATCCCGCATGCAAGTTTTTTCATCGGCTGGAAAAGAAAATCATTAATGCAATTAGAGGTAATTTACTAAAGCAATTAGAAATAATTTCGAACATGCTTCAGAAAGCTTTTAAACAATGGTGCGCCACATTTAGTACTCATAGTGCCAGCAAGCCCAGCTGGCTCAGCCAGAACAGGCAAAGGGAACCCGCCTAACAGTTCGCAGATCGCCAATTTCATCCCTCCGATAGCAAATTTTTTCCATGGACAAAAAGTAAACAAACAAATAAACAAACGTGGAAATACACACCACCAACCTAGGGGGATTGGAATATTCAATTTTCCCCAAAGGGGTGGGCTGACAGGGGTCCCTAAACCACCGGGGTTCCTAACTCACTTGGAAATTGAACATCACACCTACTAGCTTTTTCAAAAAGCGAATTTTTTTGGGTTTATAATAATCCGAATATTATTCCTGCTAATGTCATAATTCACTTAACAGTCTCATAAATCATGCACTAAGTATAAGCAATGAAGCAGTGGTAAAGCATTTGACCTGCAGTAGTTCAAGGTAAGAAAGAATATGCTAATTTAATCATGTTGCTCATTTGCCTGGTAATCATTTCTATTAAAATGCATTGAACATCAATACTGCTTCTATCAGCATAGATAGAGCGCATACTGATTTTTGCAATATAATTCATATCCAACTCCATGAACATAGTGACAGCCAATTAACAAATTTCTAAACCTTGAGCAGTTTTTAGTGACGTTTAAAATGAAAAAGCCTAGAATATTTTAAATAAGGTTCAGCGAAAGTGAAAGCATACTGTGGAGAGAAATAGAGATGCAGTTTAGTCTTGCACATTTTGAAGACCGAATTAGGGGAATCTCATCCAAGATGAGTCATCTTACCCATAGTGGTCTTTAATCAACTAGTAAAACTAGTAGTGACCAAATCAAATCAAATCAATTTATTTTAATGACAGAATGGGGCAGGTTGTTTTAACACTAAAAAGCAATGCATGTAGTCGTTTATGCCAAAATGTATGAGGGTGGGTAACAAAGTATTTGAATATTATTTTTTGATCCGGCATGCAGCAATAATTTGTTTGGAAATGTGAAAATCTACATAATAAAATGTTCCAATCTATAAGTACTATGGTCAAATAAAAGTCAATTTGATAACACAAAGAATTGTTAACAGGAATTTCAACAATGAAAGAAGAATCCCAAAATAAAGAATTGAAAAAAAACACGATGTTTAAGTTTACTGGTGTAAGCCATCATCGAGTAAAAGAAAGAATAAAAACAGGAAAAGAAAGAGAAACGAAAACGAAAGTTGCAAGGCGTTACATGTGCCTCAAAAATCAAAACCATGCAGTCATTGGCTGCAACTCTCAAACATATTAATCTCGAGTGCCACAGCGGTAGTATTCACGATTAATCTGTATGCATAGTTGAGTGTTTTTGAATAGAAACAGAACCAACTGCCAGTGGCCACATTCCGTAATAGGTTGTGTTGCCGCTGGAATGAATTACCTATATTGATGTAGTTCAGATGACATCACTGACGTCATTTAAACAAGCTGTCATTCGTCATTATACAATTCAAAAACATGCGTTTCAATGTTTATGCCACTCTGTGTGTTTTTGCTATTTTCTTCATTCAGAAGTTCGTGTTATTTCTGCTTATTAAGGTTTTTAAAATGTTTTAAATCTTCCTTTACTTTTCAATATATATCTGCTTCCATTTGAATTGACAAGCAGTGAATCTCTTTGAAAATTTAGTCCTTTGCTGTCATCCATGGCACACAGATGTAGACAAAATTTAGGTCACAATTAATATAATTATAGAATTTTTTGCTCATTTTTACTAACTAGTGCAAATTACACATTTTTGTGCCTAATTAATACTAACAAATGAATAAGATAATTCACTGGGATAAACTGAAACGTTGTGTCATTTTATGTCTTTCAACTGTTATAAGATGTTATTAAAAACTGAAATGAATTTGAATAACTTATTCCCGATTAACAAATGTATCCCCAATCTAATTTAGTAATCCGAAAAACGTTACTTAAAAGGGTTTTGTATTCGATATCAAAAGTATTTATTGTACATTTAAAAATTACTTCTTTGCTTTAGGCTACAAATAGTAGAAAAGCTTCAGCATGCACTGCATACCTTTAAGTTTTATGTAGTATTCAAATCCTTCAAAGAAAAGCTCTGCTAGTAAAGTAATGTGGTCCGTCTGAGGAAAGTATGTTAAATAGAAGTTAGTATTGTAGACAATATACGGCCGCTCAACATTAGGTTTTCCACGGATAATCTCCCAATCGTATGAAATCGACTCTAAAGCTTCTTCATCGCAATCAGAGCATTCTGCTCGCAAAATCAGGTTCTCATTAGGATTTATCTTTTCTTTACAATTTTTCACGCACCTGTCAAAAATGTACACTATAAGTACCAACAGTTATGTAAACCCAGACACAGCAATTTACTGTAACATGTTTTGTGCCATATTTTCCTTTTTGGTTCCTGTGAGTTCCAAATCCTTTTTACTATCTATAATAATAACTAGTGGACCGTTTTGACTGTGTAAAAACTGTGGTAAGATTCTGCTTATGGGACAGGAGATGCTTTATGTGACAGCTTTTGTTTTTTTACACAAAAATGTTTTAAAATAGTTAAAATGTTTTTAAAACAAGATTTAGAATAATTTTGAATAAGAGCTGTTGTGCTTGACAATTGAAGGCTTAGTGAAATCAGAACTTATCGCTTTTTCATAGGTATCAAGGCCCTGAAGGGCATAGTATTGCCTCCGTTGAACTTGCCATGTATAATTACTTAGGAATTGCATTTTGTCCAAACTATAATTTCCTGACAGGTGGCCAATCATCAGTCTAATTATTAACTAAGCCCTGCATTCGTTTTCTTAGCAATCAAGCATACAACGTGACCACTCAAGTATTCCACAGTTATTCCTTCAACATTACAGATAACTACAACAGCAACTGTTAAAAGGCATTCTAAATTTACACCAAGACATTTAAATCACAATTTGACAAGTAATAAAAGCATCAATTGTCAGCCCGAACTATTTTTGTTTGCAAAAAATTAAATAAGGAATAACATACTGATAACACATATTATGGGATATTAATTCGACATGTATTTTCTTTGCATAGGTTAAAAACTCAAACGCTATGGAGCCGGAAGGTCACAAGAGATCATTGAATAGGCTGAAACATGAAACATGATAACATCAAAATCAAAATCTTGCAAAGACCTGGGTCATGAATCCAAAGCATTTGTAATCACTTGTGGTGGTGTTGCAGAATTTGCAAGAGATCCCCAATTGCTAACAAAAGCTTGTAAAAAAATTTAATGGCTTTTAGTATTCAAATCGTGAATTTTTACACATATTTGGTGATTATAGCTAAATTTCAATTAATACTGACATTATTTTGTGCAGGGAAATGTGTCTCTACTTTGAACCACATATCTAGTAAACCAAGTTGGGTGGGTGATGTGCTGTACCACAAATGTGCTCATGAGCTGCTACCAACAGATGAAGAAAAAACTACATCATGGCTAGAGGCAGGGTCACCTCATAAAGCTCCACAAGTTGTTGTTTTGGATAAAAGCTTAATGAAGGCTTTACCACACCTAATAAACTTTTGTTATACTGGGGAACTTGAGCTGTTCCATAACGTGGTACTGAAGTATTGTAGCAAGCAGCAGCATTTTCCTTATTCATGTATGTTTTCCAATTATAGTTTTCATGTACAGTTGCATGACATATGTACAAAAAACGAAAATATTTATATTATGGTGTGATGAAAAGTAGAGTTTAATTCAAAAAGTTTGAACACTGTTGTCAAAGCTGTTTCTAGATAAATATATTGATTGAAAACTAGCAGAATCTTAATAATTAGTAGCTTATTATTTTGACTAACAATCTCAAGTTACTGAAGAAACTTACAGGAAAGCATTATATAGTAAATATACCATATTAGTTATCAAATATATTATTTATACCTATATCTATAATGATATACTATACATATATCGTTATATTGTTACTTATATATATATATTTTAATATTGTTAACTTGTAAATGCTCTGCAGATAGTCTGCTTGCCTGTTTGCATCTCTGTCTTGTGAACACCCACCACTTGTAAAGAGCAACTTCTTGTGAAAGCTCTACAGGCATAAGATTATAGTACTGAAGAGTTAGGAGTCACTGACCTTACCATCGGAAGTATGCTAGAAGCTGTTACTCTAGCCAGTCAGATGTGTATTAGGATGTGTCTTACATTACAGCGCGTAAAGGTCAACCAACAGCAACTTAGAAATAGTACCATTTTCCATGGTGATATGGCAACAGAAGACGTTACCATCGTGACAGGTCAGTAGAGGCTTGTTGCTAGGTTTTATTAAGGATAGATATTTTTAGATCTGCGACATAAGTTTAACCTCAGAATTGCGGTATATAAGAACCAGCATTACCAGCTGAACCACAGTCAGTTTGTAGACACCAGTGCTTTGTTATAGATTCTACCCTCTTAGTCTTATTGTGGATGTTTATCAGAGTACTTTATGTTCAATATTCTATGTGATCAGATGTGTTAAACAAGACATTTGATCACATATGCTAAAAAGACAACTACAAGACATCGTTCATTATTACTGACACCGAGTTATAAATTATTGAAGTCATGCTGTCGGTTTTCATTACTATGTTGCTACTATAAGTAGCCGGCTGCAACCTCACGATATACTACAGCTTTTGTCACAGTTATTCTTTCTTGCAAGAGATAATCATGCAAGGGAAACCGTTTAAATAATAAAAAATACTTTATACTCAATAATATAATTATAATGATAGATCGTGATCTATCGATTGTATTCTATTAATTTCAGCGAATGATTATGTTCTGACTCTTGAAAATGTCTGGTTTTAGTGCATGAAAAACTTCTTACAATCATACTCTAGTTACTAGTAACTATACGGGAGCTTAAAGTTTCCTGGCCGAGTCTTGTTAAATTATCTGCAGCTACTTTGAACCCAGTTCTTTAAAATATAAAAGCATGTGGCACTGAAATATAAAGCTATGAATAAAAAGATTCTGTTCTATTTAGAACATGCCTCCCTGTAGGTGGCACACTTAAAAAGGCCCTATTATTATTATTGGCAAAAAGTCCTAAATTTTTCAAAGAAGACTTGAAAATATTTTACTTAAACCATAAAAACATATGTATAAAAAAACGAAAATCGTTTTTCAAATAAATATCAGGAATAAATTGTTATTAATGTGCAGAATTGCCAAAAGCCAGTTTATTTTGACTGGAAACTAGCTGGGCATAGCATTCACGACAAATAAAAGACATCTGGATTCTGGACAAAGGTCAGTGAATTCTATTTAACTTAAAACGTGAACTACAGTTAAGTTAAACTATAATTAACAGAAAAATTTATATAAGTAATGTACTAGGAACCAGAAGCAGTTATAAATAACAATGTAATTGTAAAAACAGGCATGCAAATAAAAGAATTAACAAATAGTACTGTTTCGGAAACTATGAATATTATAATAAGAAACAAAAGTACTAACTAAGAAATCCATATCATTTCTAAAAATGATTTTACATACAAAAGAAAATGGAAATTTCAGAAAACATAAAAACTTAATGGATAAATCTATAATTACAGCTAAAAACTAAACTAACAAAAGTTATATAATTTAAAAATTACAATTAATGATGCAGCACTATACAGCAAAACAACCAGCTCCTTAGTTGAGCAGATAAAACAATCGTTTTTAAGAAACCACGAAAGTTGTCGCCCATTTCTGCTCCTGATGACGAACGAACAGCCTACTTTTGTTTAAAAATTCAACAGTTGATCACTTACAAGTCTTTCTTTGTGAAGAATCTTTCACGTTTTTCATGTTTTCTCATTCTTGAAAGGTTTTTCAAACATAGTATTTTCTCATAAAATGGTCGAGGGTTCTATTAGGGGACACAAAGAAAGGACCCATTTGAAATACTTTAAAAAAACATTTCCTTTTAAGTGTGTTTGTAATTTTAAATTCATAAAATTCCTGAAACCCAGTTCACGTAGATGAAGCAAAAACATGATGTGCAAAACCGAACACTTCCCATTTAGAAAATTCCAGTGCCCAATCAATTTAGTCAACAAAGAACATTTATCTTGTAAATAGACAAAAAACTATTTAAATATGTCATCACTATAATTTGATTAAAATAACTTTTATAGTGCACTAATAAGTCACACGGATGTTTTTATTCCTCTTTTTACGTAATACGTTGGTTTGGTTTAGCTTCATACCAAGAAGAAGCAAGTTCTGAAAGAAATTTGTGCACACACCGAAAAAGTGATCAAGGCCACAGTGAATGCCTTGAAGCTATCGAGATTTCGCTGAGTTTCGATTCTAGTAAAAATCAAATATCCTAAGCAAATGCGGGTAAGGAAGTAAACTTACTTGATGAGTAATGTTGGTTGCTCTCCAGGAAATGCTTCAACAAGCTGTTTTGCCTTCTGAGTTGCTATTCGGTTTGCTCTTCTGACTTCAACAACGAATGTGTAAACGTTAAATTGTTCTAAGGTTTTAAGAGGCACAGTGAAACTCACACCTAAACAAGACATACGTTTAGCCATCAGCTTCTAGGGCAACATAAAATAATCTCATGTTGCAGTGACAGTTGCAATACTGTACAGTATATACCCACATGTGCACGAGTATCACCTCTTAAACTCTTTTCAACATCCTCAAATATCGACCTTTGCCTTGGCTGGACTACAGTTTTGTTCAGCTGGTAAAATTTGATGGCTTTCATAAAGTTTGAAAAGTGATTGTACTGAAAAATTTGAGTCCATTAAATTGAATATGTGGAAGTGTGTATGTTTTGTAGTAGTTGTGCACGTCTTCCAAAAATCTCCAAAGTTGTAAAACAAATAAAAAAATAAAAGATGGAATAACTTTCCAAGATAAAAGAAACATTCATGGGGCCAGGATTTATGTATCATGCTGAGCACATACTTTGTGTATAAGAACGATTTACACATGCCCAAGGAATTAGCCTGCGATTTACAAAGATGCAGCAGTAGTGTGAATGTTGCCCCGCTGTGGACCCTGAAGATCCCCATTAAACGGTACTTATGCAGCTTTTAACACTTTCACACCAAGTGTAGCCTCCATGGCCAAGTGGTATACTTTGCAGACTCCCTCGCAAAAGGTAAGGTAGCTTTAACATAAAAATATTTCTCAAGAGGGTAAGTCCGACGGATTTCCTTTTATTTCCACACGAAGCACTGCAGTTGGTCTTTCTACCCCAAAAACGAGATAAACAAAATCGTGCTGGGTGAGCCACCGAACCAATGGTAGCAGCAGCAGCACTATCAGCAACAACAGCAATACCAGTACTAGCAGCAGGAATGACACCGGGTCACATTAGACGATACAAATAGTTTCTCAGTCAGCTGGCTCATGCCAGTTCCCACCAGAGGAGAGACTTGTTAAAATGGGCCGATAGAGATGCAGTGAATTTAGCAGAATGTGTCTCAACATACTACGTGGAAACGTGAAGTTGAAACCGAAACAGATAAAGGTGTTGAAAGGTCATTGCAACATACTCAGAAGATTAGCTTGACCCGGCTCCACATTGCAGACCATTAGTCACGTGCTGGTGCAAAAGGGTCGAATATTTCGAATCATACCCATCTTGACAGGTATATTTGGTGCCACTTCAGCCGCTGCATCCGTGGCTAGAACCGTGAAAGCCTTTCGGAATAAAAACAAGAAATAGAAAATGTATTCTCAGATGGTGTTGGTACCTATGGCCGAGTATAACAGGCTGAAACCTTCCCTTGCCACTCTAGACATGCCAGCTTTGCAGAACACTGTAGAAATTCAACAGCAAATGGGAGAATTGTATGCACAGAATTTACCACCTGATGTGGAAAATAAGTTGAGAAGCGAAATGGTGCAAAAGATCAAAGACTTGAAACATCCGTCAGCCACGGGGCAAGATGACAGTACCACAGCCCGACTCACTGCTCACATAAGAGGTGCCCGTCAAGTACAAGAACAAAGGCGAAAAATTGTCTCCTTTTTGAAGGCTCACCACGCTAGTTGGGACAAAGTAGGCATATGGCACATGCAGGACGTCTGGTGCATTTGGCTCACACCTAGCAGATTGTCTGACTTTTCTGAATATCTGAAAGAAAAAAGTGAACCCATGACTCTGTTGGGATAGACGACAAAGACGGATTTCAAAAGAAACCAGTAAGAACGCGAGAGGTAGCTCTCATCTCATCACTAAAATAGGGTTAAGGATAGCATCTAGGGATAGAGCTAGAGTTAGGGTTAGCAGCTAAGGTTAGAGCTAGGGTTAGGGTTAGGGTTAGCAGCTACGGTTAGGGTTAAACTAGGGTTAGGGTAGATCACTATTTGGAGGGGTAGGGATAGAGTTAGGGTTAGGAATAGCTTCAAATACAATGACAGCTACAAGCACATGCTAAGAGTGGTGGATTGTTTCAGTCGCTATGCTTGGGCATGAGTGGAGAAGAGTAAAGGCGGAATACTCATCCATTTCTTTTAAATACGATCACTCGTTCATCACCATCATTTATAATGAAATAAAAACATCACACCAAACTCGAGACAAATCTTTTTTCTTTTAAAGATTATATTTATTCTTTATATATATATATATATATATATATATATTTATTTATTTATGCAAAATATATACATAAAGATTCATATATATATATATATATATATATATATATGAATCTTTATGTATATATTTTGCATAAATAAATAAATATATATATACAGGGGAAATTTAAGAATGACACATTTTCGTATTTACAACAACAACAACGATTATACACAACATATATAGGTGCGATATTTACAAATTCAAAGATAGGAATAAATAAATAAAGTAAAATATTTACATCGAGGATATGTACATATTTACATATATACATGTTTACGAATTTACACACATTTGCGTATGTACAATTGTTGTGTTTCTTTTTCTCGGACGGCTCGTAGAGAAAACAAAAAAACATGTTGTCAAATTAAACTGATTTATTGTATGAGAATTCTACAACACACAGTATGAAGGAACGCAAAATGTTTACAGTCAAGTGATATTAAAATAGCATACAATAATCTGCGATTAATCTGAGAGTAGCTGAGAATATGAGAACAAATTGAGCGGCCAGCTCCGCCCTATATATCTATGGACAACACCAACACAATCTAGAAATCTATATCGCATCGCGTATAGAAAGTTCTAAATTCTACTAAATATCTCTTCTAAATATGGGCATGTGCAAATTGCGCATATCCGCCACCATTGTTGTTGAACACATGAACTCCGAAAATAACGTGGTCTGTGGAGTCATTCGTTCGGGTGCCAACGGGAAATCCGCTGTTAAATTGTGATTTCCGGAGGACGAGGACATTCTTGAACACAGATCACGAAATATCCAACTTCGCCACTCTCATCCACAGAGGTCGGATCAAATCTACCGGTGTTGGCTAACTGTCTGAAGTTGCCACAGGGAAGTGGTTGCGACAGGGCTTGTCCATAAGGATTATTCATAGCGACGGGGAATACGTAACAGAGTGGTTTTTTGGAATCATAGAAGTGGCTCATTTTAGGACAGTTAGCCAATACTTCGTGGTCTCGCGCCTCTAATGTTATTTTCGAAGTTATGAAACATGGTCAGATCCGAAATGACATCCACTTGAATGCCGCGTGTTTTAAATGCGGCATCCCAGTGCTGGTAAAATAACAGAGGATCAGATCTAGCCCGAAATGTCGCGAGCACATTTTGCAGTAGTCCAAAAGCACGTCGGCCAAAAGTCTAAAATCCAACTCCATGTATCAGAGGTAATACTCAAGCAGATTACAACACTCGAACTCACGTCAGGTGGTGTGAGCTAATTCGTAATCTGCTGGTGTGGTACCTTCTCCCGTCAAAGAGTTAAAAAATGCTCCTTTGCAGGGAGACGGTCCACCTCCAATCTGGATGGATGATTTATGTATTCATACCACATCACCCCCTTAGATCCGATGGTGTCCTCAGAAAGAAGGGGATATTGATGTGTTATGAGCTCGGCGTGTTTTCAAACGTCTAAATTTCCTGCCAAGCTAGAATTAGGGTGTTGCAACAAATCTACAAAAACAACAGTTATCACCGCTTTCTCCATTTGCTCAAGAGTTCGTATGTGAGCATCGAATGACCATTTCAATGTTAGATACTTTTCAGAACTTTGTGCAATCATGCTAATTTTTGAATTTTCAGCAATGCCGTGTTGTACTATAAAATAGCAATCGTAGAAGCGAAAGTTGTGAATAACAATAACAAAATGTGCAAAACGTTACAAGAAATACAAACCGTGCATCGAAATTTTCCGGTCAGATGACAATGGTCACATACCTTATCGCCGCGCAAAGAGTTTTTTGCAATAGTCACATTCGCTAGTCACATGGAAGTTTGCCACGTTCCTAGGAGACATGTCCTGGAGCTGGTTGGCATTTGCCAAGTTCCACTGATAGACCTGTTGTGCCAAATTGTGAACACTGAGCATTAATTGATGAGTGTAATCTTTGCCAACAAATTCACTATATTCACAGGGAAGAGGATCAGCCATCATATTCTTGTTGGGCACGAGATAGAGGCCAGCTGCTAAAGATTAGTGCTTGGTTTTCAAGAGTGGATCATCATTAGGTACGAGAATGGCTTTGAAGTCGTAGTAGGCAATGTAGCTAGGTGAAATTTATTTACAAATGTTTTAAAAGTTTCGTGTCTGGAGAAAGTAATTTTTCTTGCATACATCAGTGCTATAGCATTCTTTTCTATGTTCGTACAGGGTGTTGCGGTTATCATAGAAGGGTTGCAAACACCTTTCACAATACTGCTGGTGATTGGTAGTGGAGTTGGTTAGGAGACAGTTTAGGGTTAGTACATAGGGTTAAATAGAAGGATGTTAATGAATTCTCTTGCGTTTTGCATCTTTGGCAGAATACCTAAAAATATTTAAGCAATATTCTGGGTTATTTTTTCAAACATTTTAGCTGTGGTGGTTTAGCTAGAAATTCAATCCTATTCCAATTCAAACTGTGGGCATACTGATCGTAATTTTGTGAAAAGCACTGAGTCCAATTTGTTAATAGATGTCTATACCCCAAGATGGCATACTTGAAACAACGGCCATCTCACTCACATGCAATATTTCGTACAGCTTTTTTCGCGGCTAACTCTCTAGTTAGCCAACAAAAACTGGTAGGACCTTTGAGATTGAGCCCGATATTACGTAGGCACAACCATTCTGCGAATAAGATTGTAAATTTTCCAATAAAAAGACAGTCTTTTTATTGACAGCACGAAAATCTATACAAAACCTAATTGTACCATCCTGTTTTCGTAACAGTAGTACTGGAGATGCACATGGGGAGTCTGTTTTTTCTATGACATTCAGTTTTTCCATCTCCCTAATCTCTTCGCGTACCGTTTCTTTCTTGGCCTGCGAAATCCGGTATGCTTGTTGATAGACCGGCTCCTGATCCTTTAACAGGATTCGGTGCTCTATAACATCTGTCCTACATGGGACGTCAGTGAACATTTCCGAATATTTTTCTAACACCAGGTGAAGCTCTGTTGTTTGCTCCTTGGTTAAGTGGTCAGGATATTCAACATCTTTCACTGACTGTGTTTGTTGCGCACATGGTGGGAATGCAAACTCTGGAAGGTAAGATAGTTGCATGGGTGACACTTCAGTGGCAAGATCTGGGCACTCCGAGTTAAGATCATCCACACCCGGAAAACACATATCTCCATTACTGCATTTTGCATACAGGACTAGGCTCTTAGACCTCGTATAATGTGGTTTAAGGAGATTTATGTGAAGAGTCTGGATACGTGTCTTTACCCCAGGCTTCTTTATGGCTACCTTATAGGTATGGTCAGAGAGTTTATCTACTACTTCAAAGGGACCTTGCCATATCCTCGGGAGTTTCCTTTTAGACTCTGGAAGCAAGACCAGGACTCCTTGTCCAATCTCAAATAATCTAGTAGAAGACAAACGATCATACCACTTCTTTTGTGCCAGCTTGGCATCTTGCAAAGATTGGTGCGCCTCTTCTGTGTTACGCTCTAATTCGTTGATGACCCATTCAACGTAATCGTCCACTTGCTCAATGGGTGCTGGTTCTGTACAACCCCACTTGCGCCGCAGTGCAGCCATGGGCCCTCTCACCGGGAACCCATATACTAACTCGAACGGACTGTACTTTAATGACTCCTGCGGAGTCTCACGGTATGCAAATAGGACGAATGGCAAAAGTTCATCCCAACACAAAGAGCGTTCAGTCTGAGTTAACTTCCTAATTGAGCTCTTCAGTGTGGAATTAAATTTCTCTGTAACCCCCTGGGTCTGGGGATGGTAAGGCGTGGCAAAAATGCCCTGAATACCTAAAGCCTTTTCCAAGTCTAAAATAAGTGAGGATGTAAACTGGGTTCCTCTATCCGACAAAATTACCCGTGGAATGCCATGTCTGCATATGAATTCCCACAATGCCTTGGCAACACCAGATGCAGTTTCTGCCGGTAAGGGATAAGCATCAGGGTAACGTGTCGCCTGGTCTACTATTACAAGGCCGAACTTGTTACCAGCCTTGGTACGTGGCAAAGGACCGATCAAATTTATACAAATTTGGAAAAAGGGCTCCTTAACAACAGGCAAAGGCTTCAACGGAGCGCGATTTGCTGTTCTGCACCTTGAAGCCTTTTGGCAACTAGAACAGGTCTTAACGTAGTTTTTAATAGCAGTCAGAACTTTAGGCCAGAAGTATTGGGACAAAACTCTGTCAATGATTTTTTGCATGCCTTGGTGAGCAGCAGGAAGCTTATCATGTGCTAATTCAAGGACTTGCTGCCTTCTAGAGGACGGCACTACAAGCAAATCAGTATCTGAACCACGTGCACTTTTACGTATGGTATGCAAAACACCTTGCTTCAAGAAGTATCCACCTCTTTGTTTTCGGCATTCTCCATCACTCTGAACATGATCAAATAAATTCCGTATTGTTACATCTTCCTTCTGCTCTTGAATAAGCTGATCTCATTGTACAATATCCAAAAGCTCTTGCTCCTGTTGCCCAGCCTTAAGAGTTTTTGTAGGCAAAAGAGTATCTTCTTCCATGGCCTTGCAGGTTTCAGCTTCAGCTTGCTGTTGTAGCGTTTCAGCTTTGGCTCCTGCTCGCGTCGTTACTGGCAAAACAACCGTGTCATTCGTATCTTCAACTAAGGATGGTTGTTTTTCAATTAGTGGAGTCTTTACAAGCTTTTGTGATTGTTTGCTCATCTTAGGATTTGTTTTTCTTTTTGAGTAGGACTTAACATGCTTTGCATGTCTAGGAGAAGTCGACTCCACAGGCAAAAATGGCGCAATTTCGTTTTCGTAATCATTACCTAATAATAAAGCAACAGGACTGCTCTGGACAACAGCTGCTGTGAGGAAACCTCATTCCAGTTCCAGTTCCTCATCCGCGATTCCAGTTCGACCACCGCTACAGAACATGGCTTTTCACAATTATGAATGCACGCTAAATCATACAAAGCACCTTCTATATACTGGTTTGGTTTTACAAAATCAGGATTGACCACACTTCGAGATGCTCCAGTATCTCGCAAGGCTTCAATCAACTTCTCATTTAATTTTGCCTCAAAATAAGGACCACCTGAAACAAAGGCCGAACAGGCACATGAATCTACAGCTAGGTCAGTATTTTCATTGGAGGCTAAAGCTAAATACTGTTTCTGCATGCCTTTAGGGTTAGGTAACTGACCTGGGTTTATCTGTTCGTGGAGCAGATTTACGTGGACATGAAGCTGAAAAGTGTCAATGCTGCCCACAGTGATAGCAGCGAACTTTCAATGAAGAAGAAGAGCCCTGACTGGGCATACTTGGACTGCTGGCAGGTTTTGGACTGGGCTTGTTATATATAGACTTTCCAAAATGAGTCCGCGGATTTTGTGCTGACAAATAAGCATCTGCTTTTTCAGCCGCTTCGTCTAATTTGTATATAGCATTTTTCTTTAGCCATAGGGAAACCTTCTGCGGTATTATGTCCATAAAGTGCTCATAAATGCTTAAATCCAAAGCTTCTTGTTTTGTTTTAACATTCATTGCATCCGCCCAATCGTCCATTGCTTTTCGCAGACGCACAACAGTTTGTACACATGTCTCATCTTTACACTTGCGCATGTCCCTGAATAAAAGATGATAACTTTCTGGTGTTATCATATATGCTTTTAATATTTCTTGTTTCACTTTTGTGTACACCGTAATGTCTTGATCATTAATTAATTGAAATGCGTGGCTTGCTTTGCCTGAAAGATGTAGTGCCAGTGTTCTACACCATTGTTCACGGGGCACATTGTTAACTTGGCAACATTTTTCATAGTATGTTAACCACTCCAAAATTGTCTCGCCCTCATTCTCTTTAAATGGGCGTACTTTAAGAGGTTTCAGTGTCATTGTGTTTGTTGCTGTGTTCACTGTAGAGTCATTGTTTATACGTGAAGAATTGATTTTTGCTCATTCTAATTTGCGTCTCTTCTCTTCTTCTGCACTCTTCCACTCTCTCTCTCTTTCCGTTCTAAACCACGCTCTCGTATTTCTAACTCTTTTAATTCCCATTCTCTCTGCCTTTCCTTCTCTCTGTCCCTCAGTAACGCTTCTCTCTCTCTTAATCGCATTTCCTCCAACTCAAGTATCAATTTCGCCTTTTCGGTGGAATGAATTCCCGTCATATCATAAGGGAAAGGGTTAGTAACCTTTGGTGCGCTTACACTGGGCCCGGGTGCAAGCGGTGCAGGCGACAATTGCGAAGACTTGTATCAAGTGAAGGAGATACTAAGGTCACTGGCTGGGATACGGAGAATTTAACTCCTTCCTCAACTAGAGTTATAGGTGTACTAATCGGTCTTTCTTTAGGCCTGACAGACATTGACACTGTTTGTTGTGTTGTTTTCGGTTGAAACTGCAAAATCGCTTCAATTATAAGCGCTTTTCTTCTAGGCACTGGAAAAATGCCTAAATCCAGTGCTATATCTGCAACAACATAGAACTAAGCTGCTCCGAGTCATACACAACACTGGCTTCTGCCATCATGACACACTTACACGAATTTCACAACGCACACACAGCAATGAAGGTCACAACTTTATTTATATGCGACTAGCGCAAAAATACTGCTGCTCAAAAGCAAGGTATAGTTACAAAATGGGTCAAGTGTGTAGAGTAGCTCAACATTATAAAATGACAGGTAAAAACAAGGTCATTCAGACAACAAGAAAAACTAGTAGCCTTTTTCCAGCTTTCACTCAGTTTGCAACTCATGCTAAAATAATCACTGTAGCAACTACCAATTGCTTTGATTGCCAATTAATTACAAACAGATTACTATTATATTCCGACAAGTATCCTAACAGGATCCCACCGCTGCCACCATTGTTACGACTAGTGCAGATGGGGCAGGCCTGACTAGATGTAAGGTAGTCACTGGAGATTCCTTGGCCGAGCAATAAGTTTACATAAAATTTTACTTTAAAGAGGGATCTGCCCACAAACTCCAGATAGTGGCTTCGCAGCAAGGGTAGTCTACGGGGGGGGGGGGGGCGCTACCACTTCAAGATGGTGTTGGTTCTTGTGGGATTCTGTATTAGCACTTGTCGGTTAATCGAATTAAATGCAACAGGTCAATGATGCAACAATAATAATTATCGTATACTGTAATCACGTTTAATGACAAAACATTAGGCACGAAAATCAAACCGATGAAATATGTCATTAAAGCACAATACATCAAAACAAAACATTGGCAAAAATATCAGAAAAACGTTATTGGGCTAAATTGAAAGCAAAATTAAGTAATATCACCAAAAATAAACAGTGTATATAACTAACATATTATGATGTCTTGGTAATATTTCCAGTGGACATAAGCTAAACTAACCGTAGCAAACGTTCGTCTAAGGGCTTATCTTAACTACCAGCCACCCCTGGGGAAATGCTAGCAAGTTAATGGATTAAAAGTAGCATTCGGGGCTGTGACGTCACGTGTAAATTAGCAGCACACCGGAAACATTTCGTTGCTAAACTTCATACACAATTTCAATGTCTGGCATGACTTCAACTCGTGTAGGATCACGTTCATATTGAACCTTTATCAATTGTGAAAACCATTAGTCCATCTGTACCCATGACACGCTGCATAGTAAGGCAAAGAATAAATCAACTTACAGATCGGGATCCCGTGAAATAGTCTGAAGCTCTAGACACCTCTTGCTGGCCTCAAATAAACAAGAGAACTGTCGTGTCCTTCTCGTCTATCGCTCGACCGGTAGTCCTCCAGCCACAAGTACTATCACCATAACATGGGGTGCTTGGGAGTCCATTAACTGTCCAAAATCCTCACCCATCAACTATGACGGCAGCAATCAAAAGTAGTAAAATGGACAAACATTTTCGTTCGAAAGTTCAGCAAAACTGCAATTACGAAAAGTCTGACCTGTGTAAGGTTTTCAGGTCCGATACCAAAGCTTGACTGTTTTCTACCTTGTACACCTGTATCGCGACGAGTTTTCTGGGTCACCTCTCTCCGCATTCACAAGTTGATCAGACGGCTTCATATCGCGCACAAAGTTGAATGCTACAAACCAACCCGCAGAACTTAAATTCCTAAATCTTGGGTTAAAAGGGCAACTGAACCATTTTAATACTTGTTTTCAGGTTTAGCTGATAACATGACAATAGCTTGGTTGTCATATTGATTATTATTATTGATAACACCATCATTACATTATTTCTCATCAGACTTTCTTGGGGGAAATAAACAGTATGTTACACATATCTGATACATAGAAAATGAAAAGTAAAGGTGAGAAAACCAAACCCTGGGGAACCCCAATCTTACAGTCATATTCACATGAAGTATAACTTCCAAGCTTAATATTTTTCTATTATAAAGAAAATATTTGAGTAGCTCCTAACATCTTACCCTGGATATCAGCAGAAAGAACCGAAAAACAAGACTGTCTAACGAGATGATATCGAACGCACATTGAAAATTGCAACAGATAGCCAGAGATGCGATTTTCTGTAATTGATTTTCTTGTATACTGGAAATTAAACGCACTAAATACCGCTCGCAATTGTGATCAGGCATGAATCCTTCTTGTTCTTTGTCGATAAGTCCATATTCGAGCATAATTTTCTTAGACGGTTTGTAATTACCCGTTCTGCAAGTTTCCAAAGTAAGATGATATTGTTATTGGCCTAAAACTTCCAAGATTAGTAACAGTATAAGTAGCTTTATTTTCTTTTTTGATAAAGATGACTTTAGAGCGGCACCATACCCAGAAACCTTGTGTCAAACAAAGGTTACATAAATGTAAAAAAACTGCTTTGGCCCAAAAACCAAGATGATTTATCATTAACGGATGAAAACCATCAAAATCAACGCTTTTACCAAATATGGGAGTCTGTTTGATAGCTGATTTTAAATCATTCATGCAAAAGTCAGAGTTAATTTCCTGGGGTTCATTGCTAAAGTCATCAAAACCAGTTATACTGTTTTCAACAAAAATGCGACATCTATCACCGAAATTATTGTCGTGTACATGTTCGCCACTGAGAAAGCTATCATATAGAACTTGGCATAGATCATTTGGATCAGTATGAACAGACGCTTTGTGAATCAGCGATGCAATATCCGACTGGTTAGTATTAGTAAAAAAAAAATTGTACGATTTCCAAAAAGGCTGCCTTGCGACACATTTAATTTAGGGCATTTTTCTTGTAACCATTTATCCGCTGCTAATTTGAGTACTTGGTCAAAAATTGATTTTGCCTCGATATATAGGTTTTTATTTGTGAAGTTATTTTCAGATGCTCTTTTCTATAATGACGAACTGCATTTCATAACATTGTTAGATTTTCCGTTCAGAGTGAGCACAGATTACTTTCTTCAGTAACTTTTTTCATTCGCGTGGCCTATTAAGCTCTTGAATATATTTTCCTAACTTCCCAGGGATGTTGCAAGAGGATAGCTGCGTTTATACATGGAAAATGCATACATATTTCCTTTTCCAAAACACCGCTCCAAGATATTAGCGGTGCACCAGAAACCAATTCTACATATCTATCAGCATTTTGCGTAGTTCTAAATGAGGTTAATTTATGTGCTGATAAAACAATGTCAATAATGCTTTTACCGTTTACAGAGCAAAAGGTCTCAGTAAAAGGTGCTGTAGGTGTAACAGGGTAATTGCTGGACCAAATAAAATTATTTAAAAGACCGCCTAGTTCATTCGTCTTTATATCCCACATGAAACTTCTTACATTAAAATCACCCGTTGCAATTACGCCATCTAAACCATGGGTTTCAACATACTGGCAAGCTTTAGCTATTGACTTTAAAGCACTTTGCATATGGGAAGAAGCATTGGGCAGTACATATATTGAGACAATGATAAATTTAAAATCAAAAAGTTTTACTAAAACCCACACAGAGTCGGTATAGTCATCCTCAAAGTGTTCAAAGCGACAGCTGGTTAATCCATTTTTAACAAAGATAGCACAGCCACTAGTAGCTGTGTTTCTAATTTTAACATATCCATGACACTTGGTTAAAGATACTTCATCACGTTAACCTTAAGTTCCTGTACAGTAACAATGTCAAAATTTCCACTGTTTACATAATTATCTAAGGCCCGTTTAGATCTAGTTGAAAAGTAATTTATATTGATTTGACATATCTTAAAATCGTCGAACTGATTACTGAACGTTATTACCAGATAATCGTTTCACCTCTGCTTGGTACTTCGTACAGGTTTTGCTTCTGGCCTCGTCGTCTCCTTTGCAATTGGAGCACTTCTTTTTGTTGGAATCACAGTCTGATGTATTGTGCTTGCCAGAGCAGATGCCGCACATCACAGTTCTGTTACACCATTTTGAGACGTGACCAAGATTTTGGCACTTGAAGCACTGTAGCGGTTTTGGCTTGATTGACAAACTGTTCCACACCACAAATTAGTTGACCGATGGCTATTTCTTTCCTTTTGGCTTCATTCAACATGTCCGCACTACTGAATTTCACTTTTACGAGAGTCATTGGTTTACCACTTTTAAACTTGAAACGTTCTATAGCTGCATCATAATCAAATTGCTGGACGTCATGCAGGATGAAGCTGGACGTCATGCAGGATTTCATCCTCTGTCATGCTGGGATCACAGTCTCGTACTAGACCCCAGAATTGCATCTTAGGTTTTCTCGCATTCGTATTGTCACCTAGAAAACATGGCTGTCATTTCTGAAGAATGTCATTTGCTGTTTCAATTGGAGTTTTCCAGTTGCCGTCCTGAAAGCTTCTTCAAAACTAGTTCTAGGGAAATAGTGGCTAAAGTTCTTCTTTATAGACATGCTAGTTTTTGCGATGTCTTTATCATTAACGTTCTCAATGAGTATCGTTCTGTCCGGGTCGTACAAATACGACACACTTTGCTGGCTAGATTTCTCGTGATTTTCGCTGTAACTTAACCCAAATTGAGTGGTACAGCGTCCTTGTATAAACAGTTCTGCGATCTCCCCAGTGCTACAAGTTCTCGATTTATGTTCGTAATTTGGTTTTCCATGTTTGTGATTTTGTTGATCATGAGTTCCTCTCGTGGAAGATCATCTTCGCTGTTGTTCAGCATTTCGATCAACTTATTACTTTTCTCATGGTTTATCATGCTGCAGGCTATTGAAGCTAACGGTTCCCTAGAACAACCCAGTATATCGTCATTTGCTAAATCAGCTTCGCTGCCCCAACTTCTACATGATACACAGTTTCTTGGTAAAACAACACCGTTTGAGTTTGCGTAAACAGGGGGTGACTGGAGTCTGAATGTTCTGAATAGCATTTGTCACAGGTAATTGCTATCACTTTTCTTTGCTTGTCTAGCCCATTAGATTTCCTCCTGCAGAATTGGAAACTATTTCTGGTGTTTAGCGTAGCACTTGACTGACTCGCGTCGTTGGTATCTGGTATATCCGGTGACTGACCCGGGGAAGGCCGGGTGCAAAACTTTTCTATTCATTAGCTAATTGGCCGGAATAGTTGTAATGATCTTGTTTTGCTGGTTCTATGCACAGCACGTCATCTGGCACTGACGTCAATATTATTTGAAAAGGGGGGATTTTAAAAAATGAGGGGGTCAGGCACCCCCCCGGTCCCTAAATTACACAGTATCGTCACAAACTCGAGATTATATTAACGAACTTTCACAGCAATATTAAAATACAAAACAAATTATTTGCACTTTTACAAACGAATTTTCTAATCGACCACTTTATTTATAGCCTGGAGATCATTGATCAGGAATTAAATTCGTTATCGCAAGGCCTCACCAATTCATTCTTAATAAACTGCCTCCGACGCTAATTACACCCATCCTACTATAAAAATCACTCGAACGAACCAAAAATCATTTCCAGCAGACCTATGCGAGAATTACTGTATTTTTATGAAACTAAGTTTCCTCTTCCAATGCAAACAGAAAGTGAATTTGCTATATTAAAAACTCTTGATCTATATCAAGAGTACATAATACGTAAACCATATTTATTAACTTTTTGAAGCAATATTTGGGCAGCCCATGTACAACGAGACCTAATTGGGCTAGCCCATGTACGTCAATTGTCCTACTTCGGATAGTGGGTTACTCGGCGCCCAACACTTTGTTCGTCAAGGTACAGGTACCAGTCACACTTTTAATTATTAAAAGTACAGTGTAAGTAATGATGGATGGTCCTTGGCAATTTACCAATGTATTTTTTTATGATAATATCATCATTATTATTAGTCCCATTATTATCATCATGACATTAAACTAAGTATCTAATGCTGTAAAGAGAGAAACTAAAGAACAGAGAAGTTATTACAGAAATAACTGCAAGTTTAAAAATGCTGCTAAGCCTTCACAACACAAAAAAGTAATTTTTAACGTTTAGGAAAAGCAAAGACAATTAGTTTTAATAATATCTATAGTATTGAAACATGTAGAGCACTGTCCTACATGGCACGCTAGAATATGTAGAGTACATAGATCGCTAGAAATTTTACTTGGGAGAAAACAATTATTTGTCCAAGAGGTAGTGAAACGGATCACCTGTCTGTGAAACAAGACAAAATAAAAAATGATGTACCAAATACAAATGTTGAAATCACCTAAACAATGGGCTTATTTAACTTTCAAAAACATTAATATTGAAGCCAAATTTAACACTGTTCTTTCTACCAGCTCAGAATAATTTTTTTATTTCCTCAGATGTATAGTAAATTATTCAACGTGCACTGACGTTTTCAATTGTACTCAATTCACGACCTGTCTCTAGTGGCCTACTTGGGCAGCCCATGTACAACGCGTCCTAATTGGGCTAGCCCATGTACGTCCTACTTCAGATAGTGTGTTACTCGGCGCCCAACACTTTGTTCGTCAAGGTACACGTACCAATCACACTTTTAATTATTAAAACTACAGTGTAAGTAAGGAACAAATTAAAATACTTTTTTTATTCATTTATTTCTAATTAAGAATTTGCCATAGCATTTTTCATTGAGTTATATTTATATACAGGGTTAGTAGTCCTGGGTGTGGGACATACAACAATGTGGCAAACAGTGACCACTGGTCAACGGGGGAAGGGCAGTGACCATCGGTCAGTTTTTGCTTTAGGTCACATATGCCCCTAGGGCTTTCATTTTTTTCCAAATTTGTACTGTGAAGCTGGTGTGCACCTGGGGTTTTAAAAAGCTGACAAGTTTTAAACGCCCGAGTGAGGGCCAAAATGCAAAATTTGGGGTCTCCCAATTTGTGAACTTTTACATGCTAGGAACATAAAACTCACTGGATACACTCTCTGGGCAAAGTTATCTACGTATGCGTGTGACTGGAGTTGCTGGGTCAAAAATCACGGAGGCGGCAGATCTTTATTTGTTTTTCTTTATGATCCATCTGCTCACATAGTTTTTTAGCAAGGGCCACAATATTTCGTATGTTGCTAGACGGTGTCATGGCGTTGCACGTCACAAAATATGGGACGTGCGTGTGTAGCAAAATTTTCTGTTATTGGGCAAAAACCGAAAAATGGGGATCGGGAACAGAAGTGCAAGGAGTGTTGAGCAATGATATCTTGTAGTACATGAAATGAAAGGTCCCGATGAGGCATATCGAATGGCATAGGTTACAATGAAAATAGCTAACCCGCGACTCTGCTAGGGGCAAAATAGGGGTCGAGGAGACAAATGCCTTCTAGTGTCGACCAGAACTAGCTTGTGGCATATCAAACGAAAGATCCTGATGAGACAAACCAAATGGAATAAGTTATGCCGAGACAGGTTAATCTCTGACCCCAGCAGGGGACAAAAACCGAAAAATGGGGGTGAGGAACAGAAATGCATAGAGTGTCTACGAATGGTACGATGTAGCATATCAAATGACAGGTTTCGACGAGGTGGATCAAATGGTATAGTTTACAGCGTAAATCGTTAACCTGTAACCCCAAAAGGGACAAAATAGGGTTGAGGAGACAAATGCCTTCCGGGGTCTAACCAAAATACCTTGTTGTATATCTAACAAAAGGTCTCTAAGAGACAAACTGAATGATATGAGTTATGCTGTGATTGGTTGAACTTTGACCAGTGATGGGCTAAACAATTAAATGCTGAGGTTTCATTGTGAAATGCACTTCCCATGTATTCAAGCAAGGAGAAACGTTGTCAACTAGTTATTTTTTGGATTTTATACTGTCCAATTCTTTCATTTATTTCGTGTTTTTATCTTCTTTTTTTCTGTGCAATGTCAAGTATAAATAAAGGCTGCATATTGTGCCAGTAAAGCAATTTGTAATTTGGACAGTTTCCTTTGCTAATTTATGAGAGGTGATTGGGTGATTTAAATAGCAAGATGGATTCAATAGTTCATGAGTTACTCTCTATAAAACTGCCCGAAATTCATTGAGTAGATGCATAATTGCAATTTTCTTCCCAAAATGTTACTTACCAATTTGTTTACAAAACTGTATAGAGGCCATTTTATCTATAATTCTTTGTAACTATTCATGATTCAAATGCATTTGATTCATTTGCTATATTTAAATTTAATTGCTTTGGTGTATTTAGTTACATTAATAAGTTAACTCCATTAATACATGGTTTTGTTCATTTACTGTATTTAAAGTCTAACTGCACATTTTTAACTGAACCATGTATTCTGGAGTCATTTAAAATATTCTTATAGGAGTGGCTGACTTGATGACCTTCTGGTCTTTCGCCACCCCAATTTCACACACTTTGCACAATTTGTTGTAATTGTCTTAGTTTTGTATTGGGACAAATAAATTTTTGAATTGAAAAAATTAAATTTAATCGAACATCTAGATTTTCCCGGTTACTCATGTAAAAGCATAGACTTCTAGTCGAATAATGTAATTTGACTTGAATGATGAGGCTGTTCAACACTCCCACTCCAATTTCTGAAAATAACTAGTTCACATCTACTGTACAAGACCTAAATAACTGTGAAAAAATTTGAATTTAACTCAAAGCTCCAGGAGGACTAGAATACTAATCCAAAAACTCCACCAACCAAAACGATATCCAGGATACTTGGCTTCATGACATTAGGTCAATGGTCACCAGACCATTGTCTGTCCCCCTGCCCCAAACGTCTATATATGGTGTCTACTGCGCCTGTTTCATGACTCTAGCTGTTTTACTTTTGGAGTTATTAAGTTTTCAAACTTTGAGAAACAAAGAATAAATGGTTGATTTCTAACAACGTTCTGCAAGTATTACATAACCTTAATAAATAAAGAAAAATAGGTGACTGGAAAATAACAAGATAATTCTTATTCAAAAAATTAACAAATTTGCACTTATCATGTTTTGCTATCCACTTTTGATTTTCTTTATTTGTAAGTTTTGTAACAACATCTTTAAATTTACTACATTATTCACTCACTGTGAAAAGGAAGCAGAACAGTATGATTGCCATAGCAGCCTGGGTCAGTTGGTCTAGACATGTTTAAGTCAACATTGCCACGATAGCAATACCATGTGTAACTGAAAAAAACAAAGTTACAAATTGTAACAAGCAAGAATAGCACAACAGTAATTTTTTTATTACTCCTTCATTACAATTAGCCCTTCACTTCTTTTCATCCTGTTACATGCGATAGCAATACCATGTGTAACTGAAAAAAACAAAGTTACAAATTGTAACAAGCAAGAATAGCACAACAGTAATTTTTTTATTACTCCTTCATTACAATCAGCCCTTCACTTCTTTTCATCCTGTTACATGCGATGGCATTTGTAAAATAGGTAGATCACTCAATCGTAGTAAAAGTACCGAAACCTTCAATTTTTCCCCAAAAATTGTCTCTGATGTCATTCATTCTATTTCAGTTGCTCTCAGTCATTTGGTAAATGTCTCTCTATCTACTGGTGTTGTGCCTGACAATTTTAAGAAAGCCGTTGTTATACATTTTATTTAAATGTGGTGATCCAACATTAATGAACAATTACAGACCAATTTCCTTACTCCCATTTTTTTTAAATATTTTTGAACGTTGGGTTTATAATCAAATGTATAGCTATTTAACTAATAGCAATATACTGAATGAGAAACAATCTGGTTTTAGGAAAGATTGGTCAGTTAACTTACCACTGATAACTGTGTGCAAAACTATAATTAATACCAGTGAACATAATTCCATTGTAGCCGGTGTATCTTGTGACCTGTCTCTAAAGCATTTGATAGTGTTAATCATGACATATTACTTCATAAATAATCCGTTTATGGTTTTAGGGGGGTTACATATTCATGGTTGAATAGCTACTTTAATAATCACAGCCAATGTATCAGGCGCAACAACTTCACATCAAATGAACTATTTATGAATTGTGGTGTTCCGCACGGGTCTATCTTGGGATCGCTTTTGTTCTTAATCTACATTTAATCATATACAAAATCTTTTTTGCTCCCCAATATTGTCCAGTTTGACGATGATACCACACTTTTCTTTGACTTCAATAACTTTAGTTGTACAAAATTAATGGTAGTTTCACTGACATCTCGAACTGGGTTAAAGCCAATAAATTACCATTAAATTCTAGTAAGACCAAATATATACTATTCCGTTCTAGAAATGAAACAGTTCGCCCTGATTTTAATCTTTTCATTGATGGGCTTCACGTGAAAGAGTTACATCCTGTAAATTTTTAGGTATAAGTTTACATGAGTATCTCGACTGGGATTCCCACACAAAAATGATTAGCTTTAAAATAAATAAAAATAATGGAATTATGTCTCATATAAAAACTGTTTATCTTCTTCACATTTACCTCTACTATGCTTTAGTCTGTCCATACTTAAATTATGTAATATGTCTCTGGGGAATTATTTACACAACAAATCAAAATGCTTTATGGTCACTCCAGTGAAATTTTTTTCTTTTATTCTTTGAACTAAATAAATATTCTCATATAGATGACACACAGTTCAAACAATGTAAACTTCTTACTATTGATAATTTAGTTTTTTACAACTCTGCAATCTTCACGTATAAAACCAATAATAAATTCTTTCCCAATTTCTTCAATATTCCTGTCACATTAAATGTAAAATATCATAATACACGTTATAATCGATACATTGCCACATAGGTTCGCACCAATGTTGCTAAGCAGTTCATCAAATTTTATGGTCCTTTAAGTTTGAATTCTTTACCTGATTATATACCATTCTTAAATATAAAAGATGCCTAAAAATCTTATATTAATTAATAGCTTAGATATATATATAATCTCTAACTGTCATATTAGTTAACAAAGTTTAAATGAGTTCTTGTCCTAACAAACTCATCTTTGTACACTGTACAATAATCGTTATTAGTCATATGTCCTACAAGAATGAAAAATAACCAAGAAGTGTAGAAGTATAGAATAAATACTAAGGTTATTGTCCCTAGCATAGCTACTACTGTTTTTTGTAGTGACTCGGCTGATGTTTCTGTTCACTGTTTGTTTCTGTTCACATTCTCATGCGAACCTAATTTCGTCTCATCATCTCATTCACTCTTCACTGTCATTTCCTTACCCTTACTGCCACCCTTGTATTTCATTTTTTGCTTTTTTATCCTGCACATTTTGCATCTTCTCTCTTCATTTTGCTTTCTGCTCAGTCCTGTACAATTCTACTCTTTTTGGCCTGTTATATCAATTTATGATGAATTTAAATTTTGTTGTGGCAACAGTTTCTCTATAAAAATTATAACAATGTACTTATTGGCATTTTGGAAATAAAATAAACCATTAAACTATTATGCCCAGTTCATCACAGATGTGTCTTCACAGTAATCTTTGTATATTCCAAGTGTGTGCCAGTTGAAGTCAAAGTTAGCACTTCTTGTAACAGTTGAGTACGTAATTAAGATATTGTTTATGATTGCCAAACAAGTAACATAGTACTGTTTAAAATTTAACCTTTTTAACTGAACAACGATTTTCTGTAATACTGAGTCTTACAATTGGATTCAACAAATTGCTGTTCAAATTATAAAAACTGCTACTTTAAAGTCACGCTTAACACAAGCATAAAAATAAAACAGAATGAATAAATTTATAGAAGTATCACGAAAAGCAGAAAGTATGAAACTATTCAACTATGGGACTCGCCAATTTGCTCCAGTAATTGGCCCGGTCTAATTCCTCTCTGGAGCTGATGTCTCTGCTTCAGTGGTTGGCTTTATAAATAAATATGCTAATAAATAAAACAATTTCAAGTGTGTCTTCAAATAGAATGTATGCTAATAAAATGTGGAAGTCAGTGGCGTCGTGCCATAGGGGCCCGGGCCCCCCCAATTTTTTTAGAAAATGTCAAAAATTTGAAGGGTGTCAGCGGCTCGTAATGAGACCGGTAAGCAAATTTATTTCCGACTTTTTGACACGCAATAGCGGGCCAGCGCTCCATAAATGCGAACAGTATGAGCATGAGTATGTGTTTACCTGAAAGTCAGGATGTAGTTAATTTGTTTGCATGTAATCTATTCAGGAGGCAGGCAGGAACAGTTAACAAAGCAGCTCGTTGAGTAGCATTAGCCTCTTTGCACAAAAGACTGTTAGTTAACAAAACGGCTCAGTTAGCACTCGAGCTTCGTTCAGCAGTGTGTTATAATAGAGAATAAGTAAAATAATAGAGCAAAAACAATGCAAACATTGAAGTCATGTTGAGCTAGCCTAGTACCAGAGAGTCAGTTTGTCCAGCTAGCCTAGTACCAGAGAGTCCGTTTGGGAGATACAAATTGATGAGCCACGGCTCAGCCACCTCCTGATTGGACATTACCGACTCTTTGTTACTCCTTAGCCACTCTTTCCCACGAGTTTGCTGCATAAAAGGGCGTGATTTTGAGCACATTTCATCATTTCCGCAGCACAAAGAGTCGGACACGACTGAGTGACCTGATGATCCTTGCAGTTGAGGCTGAGAAAACAAAGAATATGGACTTGAAGTCTGTGGTTGAGCTCTTCTGGAGTGATGTTGTGCGTCGATAGTTCTGTGTCGGATTCCTGACAGCTAATAAATACTTAATTAAATTTTAATTAAGTTTCCTTTGCTATAGCTTTAAGTTAAATGCCAGTTAGGAATAAATAAATCGTTTTTCTTGCACGCAAAATACTGTTTATTTTTTTTCAAAATTATACGTTTTTTAAACAGTTAAGTTCCGCCAATATATACAGTCGGGCCCCCCAATTTTTTTTTGGTGCACGACGCCCCTGGTGGAAGTTAAAATAAAAGTGCATCCTTCCATTTGTATGTTAATAGAATGTATACTAATAAAATGATTTGAAGCACATATTCCAATAAAACATATATTAATAAATAAAATGATGTGAAGTGTGTATGCTTATAAACAAAATGATTTGAAGCGCGTATGTAAATAGAATGTATGCCAATAAAATGTTTATGTTAAAATGATTCCAAGTGCACCATCACATTTGTACGTTAACAGAATGTATGCTAATAAATAAAACGATTTTAAGTGTGTGCTAATAAACAAAATGATTTGAAGTGCACATTCCCATTTGTTTAATAGAATGTATGCTAATAAATAAAACGATTTGAAGTGCGTATGCCAGCACCATCACATTTGTACGTTAACAGAATGTATGCTAATAAATAAAACGATTTGAAGTGTGTGCTACTAAATAAAACGATTTGAAGCGCGTATGCCAATAATCGAATTTGTTTGAAGTGCACCATTCCATTCACTTGCATATAAAATGTACAAAGCTAATCTAGCATTTGTCTGTTTTTCGGTATAAAACAATGAACGTCCTCGTGCATTCCATTCTTAGCAAATGTGTTTCTGCATGTATTGCATCATTTATTCGAGTAAAATGTACATAAAACCTTTACTTTTGCAAATATGGATCGTTTCTTGAAAAAGTTTCATTGATATATTTATAAAAACAAATATTTGTGCAAAGCAAAATGATATCGGCAGTCTAGAATAACTTAGTTAAACAAAATGTATTCGTACTAAGGAAAATAGAACGATATTAGAATATTTACTGTATGCTGCCGACATCTCGCATTTACGTGAATGACTGTGGTAGTAAAAGTCACGTGACGCTCAACCCGTCGGTAGCGAAATTATGCATGCACGTACGAGCTCTGTCTAGATGTCGTTTTTTCGGGTGCATAAATACGGATGCACTCGTTCTGACCTAGCAACTATCGAAACGAAATTCTGTTAGTAGAAATCTATGTTCCAACCGTCTATCCGACGTTTACATTAGGTTGGAAAATCGCGAAGTTCTGCAGAATTTATAGTTTTAGATACCGTGTCTATAAGATGCATGCAAATATTCCGTGGAGAATTTTTTAAATGTTTAGATACGTGAGATGCATGCTAATATTTCGAATGAGAATTTAAACTGACGAAATTGTTAAGGAATTCGTTCTGCATTTTGAGCAAAATTAATACGACGATAATTGCATAACTGCAAATATGTGCTAAAGGACAGCGGGCAGTTATAAATATCACCATACGTTGCCGCCTCCTGTTGTCAAACTCGCATTTACACGAATGACCATGATAGTAAATGTCACGTCACTCTAATGGAATGGAGCCTGCTTGTACATATACGACGTTAACACACATCTGCTCTGTTGAAATGCAGCAGCAGCAGCAGCAAGTTTGATGAAACGCATCTACGGTTACGATTAAAATTTTCCAACAATCTACGTGTGTAAATGATAGATATTTATTTGTTTAGTAATGTATGGTGTAATGCATTTTAACCGCCAGCTTTTGTGAATGTGTTTATGTACGTTTTACTAGATTTTCCACTATGTACGTGCTAGTGTTAAAGTGATAATAATAATAAAATTTCTGTGCTACATTCTGCTGTTACTTGCTTTTAAAAATACTCGTTTGTTTCTTTTAATAATTTTAATCATCATTTATAATAAAATAACATACTTTACACCAAACTCGAAACAAATCTTTTTTTTTTGAAAGATTATATATATTCTGCGTCAACATCGAGGATATTTACATATTTACAACAGTAGAAAACAAAATTATATTTACATATATACATACACTCGTTTACGTATGTACAGTATTTACATATGAAGAATATGTAAAATAAATTAATGGAAAAACTATTTACATCAACAGCGACAGCACAGTTTTAAGCAAGCTTGATGCGTTTGCAGGAATTTGACGAGAGTGTGATGCCGTCATCATCACGACTGTCATCAGACGATATGTTACTGTCGTCATCAACATCGACGAGGACGATATCGGTTTCGTTCTCACCTTTAACATCACTATCATCATCATAATCATCATCAACATCATCATTGCCGATGTTGACAACAGTTGACGACGAGGTAGGGTGGGCGTTTGAGGTTTTTCCTGCCCTAAGGTGTAGTGACCAAAGGGCAGTGAAATATTTTCTTCCACCCAACACCTCTTGTCGTCGAAAAAAATACAAGGATCTTGTCGTCGAAAAAAGACATACCTGGTGAACAGGTGGTGACACACAGAAGTGAGCCTAATACTCATGTGCATCATTTCCACTTGCTCGCTATATGCATGCAAAAAATCCTGGTGACTTGATTCGAGACTAAGGACGCGTCTGTCAACACCTTTGCTCGTCGTTTACACTGTCGAGGTTCATCACTCATCATGCAATAGAATTTTGGTTTTAGTAAGACCCACTGATGATGCAGCGAGCCCTGCGATTCATCCTTAAAACAACCCAAGTGTGCGCCAAGACCTCCTGACGAAAGAAGGGGTGAGCCAACGGATAGTTTGAGGTGTTGATCACGTCTGCTTTCGTCAGGAAATGAGGTATTAGAGTATTATTGTGTTCAGGTTCAGTGATCAGGTTCTTCACCACAACACTCAACTACACTGCGGAAGCCAGTCTGCTCATTTCGACGGGGCTAATAGTTTTATATCGCAAGCGATTCATGACCAATTTAGATAGTTCGAGCACGGCTTGACCTATGTAAATTGGTCTATCCAGGAAAACGTTCGTCTTACGCATCCTGTGAGCACTCAGGCACTCGTTAAAGATGGCAAACTCTTTATGATCCGGGCACCTGATTAATTGCTCACAGAGATCGCTGTTCGTTGCCAATTTTAACTGACAACGCTCACGAACAATCTCGAGGGTTTTCCCGTATAGGCTATTATTAAACAGCTTGAAGAAATCTTTTTCGAAAGCATTTTTCGCTTCAAGCTGTTGGCGGAAATAAAAGCACGAAAAATTGGCACCTGCCGAAATGAGACCACCGAATGAATTTTATGCCCATCTCTAGATAACTTCAGCGGAGAAATGTGCACGCCATAGTTATTTTTCGAAAATTGCACGAGCGAGCAACAATTCCTCACTATTTCTAAAAATGGGCGTGTGCGAATTTCGCAATTCGCATATGCGCTGCCATTGCCGTTCCATGAACACCGAAAATAACGAGGTCTGAGGTGTCATCCGTGCCAACGGGAAATCAGAGGATATTCTAGATCGCAGATCACGAAATATCCAACATCTGCATCCTCGTCCACGGAGGGCAGATCGAAGCTACCAGGGTCAGCCACCTGTCTGAAATCGCCACAGGGAAGCGGTTGGAATAGGGCTTGTCCATACAGATTCATATCGATGGGGAATAGGTAACAGTGGTTTTTTGGGATCATAGGAGTGGTCCAGTTCAGGACAGTTAGCCAACACTTCGTGGACATTTACAAACACACTCCCACCTCTAATATTATTTCGGAAGTTATAAAACATGGTCAGATCCGAAATGACATCCACTTGAATGCCGCGTGTTTTGAATGTGGCATCCCAGTGCCGGTAGAGTAACATAGTGGATCAGACCTAGACTGAAATGTCGTGCGCACATTTTGCAGTAGTCCGAAAACACGTCGGCCAAAAATCTACAATCCAACTCCATGTATCGGAAGTAATACTCAAGCAGATTACAACACTCGAACTCACATCAGGTGGTGTGGGCTAATTCGTAATCTGCTTGTGTGATCCCTTCTCCCGTCAAGGTGTTAAAAAATGCTCCTTTGCAGGGAGACAGTTCTCCTCCATGATTTATGTATTCATAACACATCACCCCCTTAGATCTGACGGTGTCCTCAGAAAGAACGGGATATTGATTTTCGAATGTCTAAATTTGCTGCGAGAGTAGTCAAGGTGTTGCAACGAATCTACGAAAGCCACAGTTATCACCTGTTTCTCCATTAGCTCAAGAGTTTGTATGTGAGCATCGAATGACCATCTCAATGTTAGATACATTTTGGAACTTTGAGCAATCACGCTAATTTTTGAATTTTCGATAATGCCGTGTTGCATTATAAAATGACAATCGTAGGAGTGAAGGTTGTGGATCACAACGTGTAAAACATTGTTTCAGGCACGCATTTTTGCATTACAAGAAATACAAGCCGCACATCTAAATTTACCGGTCAAATGACAATGGTCACGTACTTTATCGTCGACCAAAAGGAGTTTTTTAGAATAGCCACATTCGCTAGTCGCCTGAAAGTTCGCCTCATCGCGATGAGACATGACCAGGCTCTGGTTGGCATTTGCTAAGTTCCACATTAATGGACCTGTTGCACCAAGCCATAAATGTAGAGAATTAATTGACGAGTGCAATTTTCACCAAATAATTTTCTATATTCACAGGGAAGTGGATCAGCCGTCATATTTTCGTTAGGCATGAGAGGCCAGCTGCAAAAGATTGGTGTTTAGTTTTCAAGAGCGGATCATCATTAGGAACGAGAATGGCTTCGAAGTCGCAGTAGGCAATGTAGCTGGCCATATCTGGAGGAGGCAATTCTTGCACATGTCCATCAGTGCTATCGCATTCTTTTCTATGTTCGTACAGGGTGATACCGTGGTTATAGAATGGTTGCAATCGCCCTTCGCCATACTGCCAGTTTTTGGTAGCGGAGTTGTTCAGGAGACGGTCTAGGTTCGTGATAGGTAAATAATGATATTGGGTATAATATGCCTCTGACGAGCATAGAGGGTAAACAGCAGGATGAATGTTAATGAATTGGCCACCAGCAGTGGCTACCCTAAATGGAGTATTGTATGGACATCTAATTCTCTCGTTTTTCGCATCTTTGGCAGAATACATTAAAATATTTAAACAATATTCGGGGTTATTTTTTCGAACATTTTTGCTGCGGGGATTCGACTAGCCAGAAATTCTATCCTATTCCCATTAAAATTGTTGGCATGGCGATGTTCGATGAGGGCTCCGTTGCCGATGTTGTTAGTGGCATTGGTCTGCTGTAATCACATGCCGACCTCCCATCATCATCGCTCTTTAGAAAAAAAGAGAAGAGGTCTTAATATATGCTCCATAAAAGTGTATTAAATTAATATTTAGTGCATGTAAAAAAATATTTGTATTTGCCGATAGTAGTTGAATGTTTTAATCAATCGAGTGCAATAATTATTAGTTGTGATGCCCATTTTTCAATTATTAACAGTTTGCACTTGGCAATTGCACCGTGGAGCTGTACCAGATGCAGTCTGTTTTGCAAATCAACTACAAATAATTAAAGTTTAAGCTAAACTGAACGAGAAACGAGAAACTAACCTGCATCACGCGTTTCTAGCAACACGAAACTTCTTAATCAAATCCATTTTTTTCTTTCGCTTGTGTAGAAGAACACAAATACACGTTAAGACTCGTAATACATTTCCTTCGATAATATAACAAAACTTTGCACACAAAACTGGAGTAAACAAATTCGCAAAAGAGAAACAAATTTACGAACAACCTGCTTTAGGATAACAAAAGTGTACTTACCTATTCGAGTGATGAAAAATAGATTTCCTCAAACTAGAATAGTACTTTGCTTGTTATCTTGTTATATCTTCTTAAATCAGATCACAATACACGTTTGCTTATTAATGCGAGCATACCGTATCCGAGCGTGAAAAAGAAGCCTTTCTCTTTAGCAAAAAGTAGGTTTCTCACGAATGTGATTGGAGGTGGTGAGAAGAAAACATTTCCGCAATTGCGATTGAGTGGGAACAAGAAAATTGGAAACATGCACCAGCACGAATTTCTATCATAACATGATAGCACGCTAAAATCTTTCTCACTTGCTTGCTAGCTCGCTCTGACAGAACAATGATTGAAGCAGAGAAAGGGGAAAATGGCAAGAAACATAGTCACCGTATACAAAAGCAGAAGCTTGGTGGCTAAGGTTCGGTGTGAGGTGGAAAATGATTGCGAGGTGAGAACAAACAAACATCATTTTAATTTTACGCAGCGCTTTCGTTAAAATTTACCCAATGCATGCATATCTAATCTTAATAGTATTATTATTAATATTTTCTGATATGTCTTTCCAGAAAGGAGGAAAACCTGGAGTGCGACGAGGAGAGGAAAATGCAGGGAGCAGAATTCAACACGAACGTACTCGAATATGCAGAAATCATCACAGCCAAGAAAACGATTCTAGTTCACTTTAATGGAGGGATATATGGAAGTTTGGATGAGAATATTGCAGGGATTTTCTCTTTTGCTTGACAAATGCTTTTAAAGTGAACGTGAACTGCTTTTGCACAGGTGAACATACTAAATTCCTATTACAGAGGAAAGAGATTGTCTTCCAGACAGATGTGGAAATTTTCTCGAGTGACCTTCAATACGAGGTGCGCAAAGTACTCGATGAAGACAGACTCATGACAGACTCGAGACTCAGTGACTGACTCACACGCAAACGATTGGCAGTTCGAATCTCACTAATGGAAAACTAACATTAATTTAGTTAGGGTTAACAGCTATGGTTATGGTTGGAATTATTTGCAGGGGGTTTCAACAGTTCCATTATTTGAAGGGTTAAAGATAGGGTTTGCAGCGCCCTTTGATCACATCATTGTTTGAAAGTTTAGAGCTAGGGTTAGGAATGGAGCCGCCCTTGGATCATCTCATTATTTGAAAGCGGTGAAAGATTTAAAAAAATGAGAGTTTGGGTCCCTACTTCTGTAGTTTCGTTTTCGCTATCATGAAGTACTATACTGTGCCTGTACTTGTTTCTAAAATAACAGCAACAACTAACTGAATAAACTTTCTGGTAAAGACAGCCAGAGCTTCAAAGGCAAACAGTTAAGCAACTGAGTGGAAAGACCAGTGAAAGAAATCCATTACAGCTAGCATATGATAAGCGTTCCTGCTTACAAACAAAATAGTACATGATTGTTTCTACGTATATTATGGGACAAAAGGGAACTAAGATGGTACAAAATTCACATATTCACAAAAGCTAAACTGCTAGGCTAGCATATTAGTCAATGATAAACATACCTGCTTATAAAACAGGATTGTTTCTGCATACATTGTGCACAAAAGGAAAGCAAAAATGATAAAAAAGCAGGAAAGGCTCTCTTGGCACATACAAATGTCTTATTTTAAGTAAGCGAAAGAAAAATATTGAGTCAATTATGCGGAGTTATTTGAGTCAATTACCGATAGTTTTTATGTATATTTGACTAGAAGCGGCCCGTTTTGAGTCAATTAAGAGATTGAGTCTACTAAACTACTTATAGAAATTTTATGCACTTGTAATACTTGAATTTATTATATTACAGTTCTTACGAGTACAACCACAAGCATTTGCTACCTCGTAGAGGCAAGTCCAGTTACAATTACTGAATCTTTAACTGTCTCCTGAGTATGTGGGTTAACATTTGTCCAAAAGGCATAGGTGGTGTTTTACCATAAATTTAGCTGTAGGTGCTGTTATTATTTATTATAATTTATTATTTTTATGTATAATTTTCATATGATTATGGAAGCACCATTTCCAAAACGTCAGGTTGGATAACTAGTGTTCAATCATTTTATTAGCTAAGGAAACTTATTTTATATTTGTCATTTACATTAAATCTGCATCCAAACACTTACAGCAAACTTTGGTTTGTTTCTCGAGCAGAAAGTTTAACATCAGGATCATAAGAAGGTGATGCATCCATGGTGAACTCTTTCTCCCATGTTACTATCCTGTATGGACCTCTGAGTATTGCAGCCACTATAGGTCTCCCATCAATTAGTATCCATTTCTAAATTACAGAAATCTTTAATACCATGACTTCTATAGAACATTATCTAACACAACATAGATAAAGATCATTTAATCAGTAATTTTATACACTTTCCAGAGCTTACGTATTTGAGGATAAGCTAAATTTGTTCACTGAATGTTCTAAATGGAATTTCTTCAGGTATGAAACGGTGTAGGGTTTATACAGTACTAGTATTTATTGGTTGCTGTCTTTTCTTCCATACTTTCCAAGAATAATGAACGCAAATCTATCGCTTTCTGATACAAAATAAAAGCCCTGCTTACACTTCTATAACATCACTTGCATTTAGGCAGTTACATAGTTAAGGATCCGGTAACAATAGCGAATTACATTATTCGTTATTTTCGTTATGCGACTTTCGTTATCGCATTTCAAGGACCAATTTTACATTGGTTTTCATAAACATATATTACGGTGTACATCCCTGTCGAATCCGGCTGTTTGACTTACTCAATTTATTATTCAACTAACATGCTATAACCTAAAGCCATCTACTGTTTCTATCTTTACACTTTCAAAAAATCAAAAAATCAAAAAATTTCAAAAAATTCAAAGAAATCTCCAAAAAATTCAAAGAATCTTCACTAATAACTTATGAAAAATTTATTTTGCTAATAATATATAATTATTAATAATCCTGATAATCTTATTAATAATGTATAAATATAGAATAACTATTAAATTTAAAGTTACACAAACTATTTTATAATTATTAATGACAATCCTGCAAAAATTTAAACATAATCACTTCTCAAAAAACTAAAAATATAATACGTAAAACCCACCCCATGACCATCTTTATCCAAACCAATTTTTATCACTATTCTTGTTTAGTGTGATCTTTGAATTGATGACGAATGTTGACTATACTTTGTTCAGTGTGATCCTTGCATTGATGGCGAGTGTTGACTATACATTGTTCAGTGGGTCCTTACCTTGATTACAGGTCTATACATTGTTCAATGTGATCTTTACCTCGATTTTGGGTATTGACTATTCATTGTTCAGCGTGATCCTTGCCGAGATTATGAGTATCGACTATACATTGTTCAGTGTGACCCTTGCATCGCTTATGAGTGTTGATTATACATTGTTCAGTGTGATCCTTGCATTGATGACGAGTGTTGACTATACATTGTTCAGTGTGATCCTTACCTTGTTTACAGGTATTGACTATACATTGTCAGTGTGATCTATGCCTAGATTATAAATGTCGACTATACATTGCTCAGTGTGATCCTTGCATTGTTTATGAATGTTGATTATACATTGTTCGGTGTGATCCTTGCATTGTTGACAAGTGTTATCTATACTTTGTTCAGTGTGATCCTTGCATGGTGTATGAGTACTGACTATACAATGTTCAGTATGGTCTTTGCTCTGCCGACTAACTCTATTTTCTTCAACTAACATACTCTAAACTGCAGCCATCTACTCATTCCATCTTTATGCTTTCAAAATATCAAAAATTTCAAAAAAAATTTCCCTGATAACTCATGAAAAACCTTTTTCACTAATAATGTATGAGTATTAATAATCCTGATATTCTTATTAATAATATGGAAATATAAAATATTTATTAAAATTAAAAAATTAACATAAATTATTTTATAATTTTTAATAACCAACATCAAATAATAAAAAGAGACTTCTCTTTCATAAGTTATGAATAAATCTTTACTAATAATGCATAAATATCAATAATCCTAATAATCCTATTAATAATGTATAAATATAGAATAGTTATTAAAATTAACATAAATTCTTTATAATTATTAACAACCAACATCAAATAAAAAAGATTCTGTATATAGACATTTTAAATTTAAAGTTGTTATTGTTATTAAAGTAATGTAATAAAATACAAATATATATGAACACTTTTTAGCTCGGATCCCCTGACAAGCCTCCTAAAAGACTTGATTAAACTCAAACCTCCCTAACAGGTCCCCTAGATCTGGAGGGATTTTCAAACAAAGAAAACATGGCGACTGTGACACTGTCTGAAGATCCAATACTTGTAAGTAATTTTAATTATAACTAACCTCCCGTACTGTTTTTAAATATACTCAATACAAACCTTCAACTATATATTACAGCTATTTGTGATTTTGGTAAAAATTTCTGTGAAAATACTTAGAACAAACTCTACTCTATAATTAAAAGATCTTTAACATAAAAATGGCGGATACTGACAGTCTTGAAAATCTGGTGCATGTATATGATTATATTTTCAGCTAACCCCTGTATTACAAATATTACAGTTAAATTGTAATTTTAGTAAAAAATATTTTGTTCGAAATGTCTTAGAACAACTCCACTATATAATTAACAAATTTCTGCTCTAAAACAAATTATAATCTACTCTAGCATCTTTCCACTGCCCTCTGAGTTACATTTAAATTATAATTGCTTCTCGATTCATCAGAAAATCCAGTCAAAAACCTTATATAAATCAATATAAAATCAATAATTATAATTAGTTATATCTATTAAAGTAACGAAAAACCATGGTTTTCTAAAAATAACTCTAAAAAACTAAAAAATTCTGAAAATCTACTAAATAAAACCCTCCTATTCACAATAATTAGGTTTAAACATCTAACTAAATTAATCTGAATAACATTCAACCTAAAACAGCATAACTGCTTTCAAACATAATAAATTCTTTTAAGAAACCCTTATGTTATATGTTAGTATATACTTATTTGTAATTACATAAAACAGGAGAACTAGGTGTTGCAGAACTAGTTTTAGCAACACTTAGTTGTCTGCACTTGGGATTTCAAGAATTAAAAATTTACTGAATAAGAACCCTCCTATTTACATCAGTTTAAATTTAAACAACTAAAAAAATTTTTTAAAAATTTTTACTAAATATAAGCTCCCCTTTTTACAATATGTAAATTTAAGCATCTAAATAAATTTAATCTAAATAACACTCAACTTAAAAACAACACAACTACTTATAAACTTAACAAAAAATTGTTTAAAAAATCCTTGTGTTATATGTTCGTGTGTATATATTTGTTGATTTCTATGTAAAGAGGAGAATCGTGAAGTTTCGCAGAGCACTGCTTAGCGGACCACGATTGGCTGCGCTTGTAGAGATTAAGAATTGAGGAGTTAGCAGCCGAAATTCGTCTCTCAAGTCTCCTCCTGATGACTCCAAAAACCTGTATTTGTATTCGTGTTTTTGTATCCTGACTCCTTCATAACTTACAAAATATTATAAATATAAGTATATATAAAAAATCTTCTCCATTAACACAACCATTTATAATTACTAATTACACTCTTACAAAAATGAAATAAAATCACCTCTCAAAAAACTAAAGCTATGATATGTGAACCTGCTCCCATGACCCTCTTTATCCAAACTATTTTTTTAATGCTGTCCTGTTCTCACTGACCTACCTTACTATTCATCTTTTTTCACAATCTTATATAATTCTTCTTCTCTCTAGTACAATCTGCATATACTAACAATTGCCATGTGCCACTAGTTGGTCGGCCGCTGCTGTGCGATAAACTTCAATACAGCCTATAGACATATGCTCACACCAAGCATAACGACTTTCGTTATCGCATTTCAAGGACCAATTTTACATTGGTTTTCATAAACATATATTACGGTGTACATCCCTGTCGAATCCGGCTGTTTGACTTACTCAATTTATTATTCAACTAACATGCTATAACCTAAAGCCATCTACTGTTTCTATCTTTACACTTTCAAAAAATCAAAAAAATCAAAAAATTTCAAAAAATTCAAAGAAATCTCCAAAAAATTCAAAGAATCTTCACTAATAACTTATGAAAAATTTATTTTGCTAATAATATATAATTATTAATAATCCTGATAATCTTATTAATAATGTATAAATATAGAATAACTATTAAATTTAAAGTTACACAAACTATTTTATAATTATTAATGACAATCCTGCAAAAATTTAAACATAATCACTTCTCAAAAAACTAAAAATATAATACGTAAAACCCACCCCATGACCATCTTTATCCAAACCAATTTTTATCACTATTCTTGTTTAGTGTGATCTTTGAATTGATGACGAATGTTGACTATACTTTGTTCAGTGTGATCCTTGCATTGATGGCGAGTGTTGACTATACATTGTTCAGTGGGTCCTTACCTTGATTACAGGTCTATACATTGTTCAATGTGATCTTTACCTCGATTTTGGGTATTGACTATTCATTGTTCAGCGTGATCCTTGCCGAGATTATGAGTATCGACTATACATTGTTCAGTGTGACCCTTGCATCGCTTATGAGTGTTGATTATACATTGTTCAGTGTGATCCTTGCATTGATGACGAGTGTTGACTATACATTGTTCAGTGTGATCCTTACCTTGTTTACAGGTATTGACTATTCATTGTTCAGTGTGATCTTTGCCGAGATTATGAGTGTTGACTATACATTGTTCAGTGTGATCCTTGCATCGCTTATGAATGTTGATTATACATTGTTCAGTGTGACCCTAACCTTGTTTATAGGTATTGACTATACATTGTTCAGTGTGATCCTTGCCGAGATTATGAGTGTCGACTATACATTGTTCAGTGTGATCCTTGCATTGATGACGAGTGTTGACTATACATTGTTCAGTGTGACCCTAACTTTGTTTATAGGTATTGACTATACATTGTTCGATGTGATCCTTGCCGAGATTATGAGTGTCGACTATGCATTGTTCAATGTAATCCTTGCATCGCTTATGAGTGTTGATTATGCATTGTTCAGTGTGATCCTTACCTTGATAGGTATTGACTATACATTGTTCAGTGTGATCCTTGCCGAGATTATGAGTGTCGACTATACATTGTTCAGTGTGATCCTTGCATCGCTTATGAGTGTTGATTATACATTGTTCAGTGTGATCCTTACCTTGTTATAGGTATTGACTATACATTGTTCAGTGTGATCCTTGCCGAGATTATGAGTGTCGACTATGCATTGTTCAGTGTGATCCTTGCATCGATTATGAGTGTTGATTATACATTGTTCAGTGTGACCTAACCTTGTTAAGGTATTGACTATACATTGTTCAGTGTGATCCTTGCCGAGATTATGAGTGTCGACTATGCATTGTTCAGTGTGATCCTTGCATCGCTTATGAGTGTTGATTATGCATTGTTCGGTGTGACCCTAACCTTGTTTATAGGTATTGACTATACATTGTTCAGTGTGATCCTTGCCGAGATTATGAGTGTCGACTATGCATTGTTCAGTGTGATCCTTGCATCGCTTATGAGTGTTGATTATGCATTGTTCGGTGTGACCCTAACCTTGTTTATAGGTATTGACTATACATTGTTCAGTGTGATCCTTGCCGAGATTATGAGTGTCGACTATGCATTGTTCAGTGTGATCCTTGCATCGCTTATGAGTGTTGATTATGCATTGTTCGGTGTGACCCTAACCTTGTTTATAGGTATTGACTATACATTGTTCAGTGTGATCCTTGCCGAGATTATGAGTGTCGACTATGCATTGTTCAGTGTGATCCTTGCATCGCTTATGAGTGTTGATTATGCATTGTTCGGTGTGATCCTTGCATTGATGACGTGTGTTGACTATACATTGTTCAATGTGATCCTTACCTTGGTTACAGGTATTGACTATACATTGTCAGTGTGATCTATGCCTAGATTATAAATGTCGACTATACATTGCTCAGTGTGATCCTTGCATTGTTTATGAATGTTGATTATACATTGTTCGGTGTGATCCTTGCATTGTTGACAAGTGTTATCTATACTTTGTTCAGTGTGATCCTTGCATGGTGTATGAGTACTGACTATACAATGTTCAGTATGGTCTTTGCTCTGCCGACTAACTCTATTTTCTTCAACTAACATACTCTAAACTGCAGCCATCTACTCATTCCATCTTTATGCTTTCAAAATATCAAAAATTTCAAAAAAAATTTCCCTGATAACTCATGAAAAACCTTTTTCACTAATAATGTATGAGTATTAATAATCCTGATATTCTTATTAATAATATGGAAATATAAAATATTTATTAAAATTAAAAAATTAACATAAATTATTTTATAATTTTTAATAACCAACATCAAATAATAAAAAGAGACTTCTCTTTCATAAGTTATGAATAAATCTTTACTAATAATGCATAAATATCAATAATCCTAATAATCCTATTAATAATGTATAAATATAGAATAGTTATTAAAATTAACATAAATTCTTTATAATTATTAACAACCAACATCAAATAAAAAAGATTCTGTATATAGACATTTTAAATTTAAAGTTGTTATTGTTATTAAAGTAATGTAATAAAATACAAATATATATGAACACTTTTTAGCTCGGATCCCCTGACAAGCCTCCTAAAAGACTTGATTAAACTCAAACCTCCCTAACAGGTCCCCTAGATCTGGAGGGATTTTCAAACAAAGAAAACATGGCGACTGTGACACTGTCTGAAGATCCAATACTTGTAAGTAATTTTAATTATAACTAACCTCCCGTACTGTTTTTAAATATACTCAATACAAACCTTCAACTATATATTACAGCTATTTGTGATTTTGGTAAAAATTTCTGTGAAAATACTTAGAACAAACTCTACTCTATAATTAAAAGATCTTTAACATAAAAATGGCGGATACTGACAGTCTTGAAAATCTGGTGCATGTATATGATTATATTTTCAGCTAACCCCTGTATTACAAATATTACAGTTAAATTGTAATTTTAGTAAAAAATATTTTGTTCGAAATGTCTTAGAACAACTCCACTATATAATTAACAAATTTCTGCTCTAAAACAAATTATAATCTACTCTAGCATCTTTCCACTGCCCTCTGAGTTACATTTAAATTATAATTGCTTCTCGATTCATCAGAAAATCCAGTCAAAAACCTTATATAAATCAATATAAAATCAATAATTATAATTAGTTATATCTATTAAAGTAACGAAAAACCATGGTTTTCTAAAAATAACTCTAAAAAACTAAAAAATTCTGAAAATCTACTAAATAAAACCCTCCTATTCACAATAATTAGGTTTAAACATCTAACTAAATTAATCTGAATAACATTCAACCTAAAACAGCATAACTGCTTTCAAACATAATAAATTCTTTTAAGAAACCCTTATGTTATATGTTAGTATATACTTATTTGTAATTACATAAAACAGGAGAACTAGGTGTTGCAGAACTAGTTTTAGCAACACTTAGTTGTCTGCACTTGGGATTTCAAGAATTAAAAATTTACTGAATAAGAACCCTCCTATTTACATCAGTTTAAATTTAAACAACTAAAAAAATTTTTTAAAAATTTTTACTAAATATAAGCTCCCCTTTTTACAATATGTAAATTTAAGCATCTAAATAAATTTAATCTAAATAACACTCAACTTAAAAACAACACAACTACTTATAAACTTAACAAAAAATTGTTTAAAAAATCCTTGTGTTATATGTTCGTGTGTATATATTTGTTGATTTCTATGTAAAGAGGAGAATCGTGAAGTTTCGCAGAGCACTGCTTAGCGGACCACGATTGGCTGCGCTTGTAGAGATTAAGAATTGAGGAGTTAGCAGCCGAAATTCGTCTCTCAAGTCTCCTCCTGATGACTCCAAAAACCTGTATTTGTATTCGTGTTTTTGTATCCTGACTCCTTCATAACTTACAAAATATTATAAATATAAGTATATATAAAAAATCTTCTCCATTAACACAACCATTTATAATTACTAATTACACTCTTACAAAAATGAAATAAAATCACCTCTCAAAAAACTAAAGCTATGATATGTGAACCTGCTCCCATGACCCTCTTTATCCAAACTATTTTTTTAATGCTGTCCTGTTCTCACTGACCTACCTTACTATTCATCTTTTTTCACAATCTTATATAATTCTTCTTCTCTCTAGTACAATCTGCATATACTAACAATTGCCATGTGCCACTAGTTGGTCGGCCGCTGCTGTGCGATAAACTTCAATACAGCCTATAGACATATGCTCACACCAAGCATAACGACTTTCGTTATCGCATTTCAAGGACCAATTTTACATTGGTTTTCATGAACATTATCTAACACAACATAGATAAAGATCATTTAATCAGTAATTTTATACACTTTCCAGAGCTTACGTATTTGAGGATAAGCTAAATTTGTTCACTGAATGTTCTAAATGGAATTTCTTCAGGTATGAAACGGTGTAGGGTTTATACAGTACTAGTATTTATTGGTTGCTGTCTTTTCTTCCATACTTTCCAAGAATAATGAACGCAAATCTATCGCTTTCTGATACAAAATAAAAGCCCTGCTTACACTTCTATAACATCACTTGCATTTAGGCAGTTACATAGTTAAGGATCCGGTAACAATAGCGAATTACATGGCTTTTTAGTTATTAAATATAAAATTAAGCTACAGAAGACTTCTATGTACCGAACACTTCATAATTAATCTTCACAAATTACAGTAACAAATAACAATTACAGAATAAATCTAGTTTAAACATTATATATATAAGTAATGCATAATGAAAGTTTCACAAGGAGAGATTTTCTGTAGAGGAAACGGAAAGGGTGTATTTCGAAGTTCAATCCGGGTGTGTTTCAACCCCCTGGATTGCACGTTATTCGGAACACCCATTGAAACACACCCAGGTTATGGTATATACAACATTTTTTTTGTAAATTACTAAAGTTAGTCAAGCTGTAATCTTCTGACAGGTTTATAGGTAACATCAGTAATTGTAACATGTCTGTAAGTAAATAACACCTAAATAATTATATTACCAGTGTAGGCTTACTAGTGTAGAAACCTAGCTTAGCATTATTACAAAAATAGTTATTCTATAATGTGTTATGAATAAACTTAGATGTATATGACATGTTCTTGTATATAATTGATGTTGAAGTGATTTTGAATTATGACTATTTTTATCATCATTATTATAAATTTGTTTTACATAAAGTATACAGCTTACAAAGACAATAAGATTTTAGTAAAACAGATAATGGGAAGTTAGTAAAGTAATAGATCTACAGATATATTCTAATTTCAAATATCCACTCATTTCAGTATGTCTATAATTATATTACCATCTATGACGTTGCAAGAATCTATAACAGTTATTTTAAAACATAATCTTTAAATGAGTTTTTTACCTTTTAACTCCACATTTTCGTTTGGATCTACACAGTACAACCATATTTCAAACTTAAATTTGCTTGACTGTTATTTTCATAGTAGCATTGCTCTGTAATTCTCAATGAACAGACTTTGCAATTTTTTCACAAAATAAAATTTTTGACTATCCATTAACTAATTCGCAGACATTGCACGACAAAAACACGTTCCTGATTAGCTGTTTACTGCAAAACATATTATGCCCTTAGCAGTAAAGCTTTTGCTAAAACAAAGAAATGTTTTGTTAGGATTAAATAAAATATTAAATTCTATAACCTATTTTCATAGAATTTAAGCATTTTAAGAAAGTGTCCACATCATCCTAACACCAAGGCAATGTCATCAGGTAATGCATATGAAAAACATATAATTTGCTGTAGTGAAAATAGTATAGTAATATATATATAATACAACCACTATTCATATTAGTCATGCTTTAATTCCTAAACAAAACAATTGTCATAAACTAGATGATATAACGAATAATTATACTAATCATACAAGATCATTGCAGCATACAAGCATGTACCACCATAAAATTAAGATGACTACTGTTATCATAACTACAATAACGAAAAACATGTATAATAAAACATAATTCAAGTAAGAACGTAATTCTCTTGAAGTACGCATTGCATTCAAGAGCCTCGTTTTAGCCATTCATTCACTGAAACAACCCGAGTTAATAATACATTTTTATTTCAAATAAAACTGGCTTTCAAAATTAAATTTTCACGTTCTCGTGCTGATCTAAAAATAGCGATTCACATGCCTCAGTAAATAGTTTTTGAGGTGAATTTGCGAGAATTTTACACGTAGTGCTTTCGATTCACATGCCTCAGTAAATATTTTTTGAGGTGAATTTGCGAGAATTTTACACGTTGGTATTGAAAATTATGTTCCATGACAAACAATTAGTGAGAAAAAATATTACCCATTTTATGTTAGAAAACTCCAAAGGGAAAAATTTTGTACGAGAAATGTGCTAAAGCGGTATCTGTGACGTCACAGACGTCTTCGTCCGTATTAAAATTATGCTGAAGTTCATTTCGTACTCCAAATAAAATATTCACTACTGTTTTATGTTTGGGTTGGATTTCTGCCCATCCTTTAATACCTCCCACTTTTCCCACATGTCTTGAACGGTTACAGGATAATTTTCGCGCTCCTGGAAAAGCATTGAACCGTGATTTTTCCTTATTGCCGCGATTACGGGTTTGAGCTGCGTTTGAAGCTACACGTTTTGTTGTAGCAAGTTTGAGATCTCATAACTTTTGAGATCTCATAATGAGTTTGTTAGTTTTGGTGTTCTCATCGTAATCAAATTTCTCTGAGAGGAAACCAGACGGTTCCTTGGCAGTGTTACTAGTATCCAGGAAACTTCGTCGTGTACGTAATCTGGACAGGTAGATCATGACGGTTGTTGGGTGGAGTTTGGAACTGCCTAAAGGGGGTTGCCTAGCTGAAGACTGAGAACGAGGAACTTTCCTCTTTTCCTCCGCCTCTTGCTGACTCCTAGAATACAGGAGTAAACGGAGAAGCTTTCGAGACACTGGATCCTTGTTTCTGGCTAACCCTCTGGTGGTGGAGTCTGCAATGCGCGCCCCCAGCAATCTGTTCTGGTGTGGTTTCTTGGTTTTTGAGGTGTGATCCTGGATAACTGGACCCACGGTATCACGACCTGATGATAGCCCATTGGTACAGCTGCAGTGACCATGGAACTCTTTGGTAATTATCCTCTCCTCTCTTCCTATTATACCTGGGATGGGGTTAACTGAATTCTTTCATTATATGTATGTAATTTATAGAAATATTTTTGAAATTACTAATAAATAATTTTTGCACGTTTCTTTAAAAAAAAGCATTAACGTTTGTTTGTCCTTCTGTTCGTCCTCGTCATTTCTAAGCACAAATGATAATGGCCTAAAATAGCATCGGTTTTAGTCAAACTACTAGCACCCTCGTTAAAAAAAGTCTGGATGAAAACCCCTTGTCTTAAAAATTAGTATGGAGAATGTTTTATAATCTTTCTTTTATTGTTTTTATCCACATGTGATGAACTCTGGCGTGCTCGGATAAAGTAAAAGACAACCCCTATTTCGCATTCCTGACAAAAATATTTATTCTTTTATATATTACACCATAGAGAGTCAAAAAAAGGTGCCAGTGGTCGTCACAGTATCCAACGCTATTTTTAGATCAGCACGAGAACGTAAAAATTCAAAACTATATTTTGAACTCCAGCATTAGTAGTTCTCTTTTTAAATATGTTAACAGAAAAAGAAACTATAAATCGGGAGTAGCTCCTTTGAACCATAACGGCAGTTTTATAATAGATGACAGCAGTAAGGCTGAAATTCTGTCGACTGTTTTCTCACAAAACTACACATTAGATTATAACTTGGAGCCAGCTTTTGAACCTCGGGTCAGTAGAGACACTTGTTTAAGTAATGTTGTGTTTACGTCATCATCAGTAAAAAGCTTGTTGAAAAAATCTAAAACATATAACAAGCCATACCCCTGATGGGCTTCCTAGCTTGTTATTTGCAAAATTAGCTAATTAGCATCGTGTGCCACATCTAGCGATTATAAGTTGAACGACATTGAGCAATATTCAAGAAGAAATTCAATTCGTTGTTCTGGCTTTGCAGCGATGGATGAAGAAAATACTGACGAAACTGTGAGACATGCGAGATAAACTTCATTTAGCAATTACCATTACTGTTGGAGTATTTTGTGACCTTTCAAAAGCGTTTGACACACTCCCCACCTAGGAGTGATCTACAGTACAAAACCTTATAAATCAAACTGGTGTACGTAAACAAAACAAGCAACCAAACAGCAACTAGGATGACAAATAGTAAACAGTAACTAAACTAACAAACAAACTATAGCAAGTTCAATTTTGTAGGCCTTTTGAAAATCCTACTAAATCTAGATTGTTTCTGCTCAACATCTGAACGAGTTGGAGGTTGCTCAACTTTCATGCAATTAACATACATATCCTGCTTAACAGGCATACTTAATTCATCATCACTAACCATTTCTTGAAGATTATCTAAATGAGTTAAAGGCAATTCAGCTTAATTGGAGTCACTAATTTCGAAATTATGAAGGACAATCTATCATGGTACCATTAGGTAAACGAAGGGTAACAGATCGAACTAGGCGTCAATTCCACTATGCATTTTATGAACAGCACCCAGTTTCCAATGCAAACGAGGTACATGATCTTTGTCACTAAGAACTAGGCGTCAATTCCACTATGCATTTTATGAACAGCACCCAGTTTCCAATGCAAACGAGGTACATGATCTTTCTCACTAAGAACAACTAAACCCATTGGGGAAATTTCTCAAATAAGATTTCTGCAAGTTACCATTTTACAATTTTACGAGATAATACATGATGATATCTAAATGCATCTTCTAGAGTAACATTATTTTCTATAACAATATTATAAATGTTGAACCCCTGATTGAGTTTACGTCATATAATGTATGTTTGGCTATAAAGTAGGAGGTTTGAGCCAGCAGAGCGTGCAGACGTGTCGCGCGGACTGTGCCTCACCACGTGCGATACTACACCTTGCGCAGTATGTGATAGCTCATTGAAGTCGTGTTTTACATGTACTATGGCTGTTACTTATGAGTGTTTACGCTTTTGATACTAATTATACGTTCGTACTTACTGCGCTTACTTCATTATATGATAATGAACGATATAAGAGAGATAAAGAATGAACAACTTAAGATCAACTCAGTGGTTCAGCCAGTTCAGACTTCTGTTAATATCAATACAAAATTGCTGAACGATCATGAGAAGAGCCTAAATCGAGTTGAAACAGTAAATGCCAAACTACCGGTTCTTGATGATTTGGAAGACAGATTCAATAAGTTGCAGCAGTTGAACACAACCTTAGAAGAAAAAATCAACAAGTTAGAAAGGTACCAGAGAAATGACTGCCTTGAAATTATTGGTATGCCAGAAACCGACAGTGAGGATACATTCAAGATTGTTGGGGATAATGATACTGTCATGTGCTGCCACCTTTTAGGCCTTGAATGAATTTCTTGCTTTAAATTTGTTAGGCTGTAGTTATATACTCGGGTGATTCAATCTGGTTTCATGCAGAAGTGAGTAGGACAGTAGACTGTTATCATCACCTGAATTTGCAAAATGCCTTTATTTTATTTTCTCAGAATAAATAACCGTTAGCAAGTCAAGGCGGAATTTGAAGTTTTGTTTTGGGACATTCAGTCAGCTACAACATTTATTGCATAACATGGTTCTAGACATTTCTTGCGGCTAGACTGAAGTTCTACCTTGAAGATTTACCTGGGATTATAGGATCATATAAGATTGCTCTGCTGGTATTGCTTCTTTCTGACGCTGCCTGGACAAGACTTGCTGTACTGAGAAACAAGGTCACCTGGAAAGTTACTGTGGGTAACCTACTTTGAACTGCAGAAAAACATTTTAAGAGGTTGTAGCAAGTTTATGATGCATTAATGTCTTAAATATGATGACTTTTAGGCTAATTAGTATGGCTTATAATTAATAAAGCTTATTTTGATTTGTTTTGTAGTAAAAGTTTGCTTAATGGCACAGTTTATTTTGCTATTTTTTGAGGTACAGTAGCATGAGGCTCTTGAAGTACTACTATACCTGCCTCTTAATTGTTGATTGAAATTTGACTGAAACTTTGTAAGTGTCATTAGTTATTTGACTAATTAATGAGAGTTGCATCATTTAATCAACTTATGTTTATCCTACATTTGATTTACCATTAATCCTGCATTGCATTTTGCTTTGAATATTGCTAATTTTTTAAATTTCAATTTGAGAATTGAGCAGTTTGACTTAGCACAATGGATGTCACTGTAGACGAGCAATGCAAGAAGCACAAGACAGTGAGGGACAGGGTGCGAAGCCAAATCACAAAGAAAATTACAAAGATTAATGAGATGTTAAGTGCTGAGGAGTCCACACAAGCAATTTCTACACAGGTTATGGAGCTTGATGAATTATATCAGACATTTTATGAGATTCATCGAACCTTGCATAGTCTTTTAAATGATGATGATAGGATTGCCTGCCAGGAGTACTTGAAGGATGTAGATGCAAGCATCAATCCTGTCAAAAATGCAGTCAAGGCTTACTTGAGTGTGGATGATGGGCAAACAAACACTGGAGTACGGCCCAAGAAAACACAAGGAGCAGGAGCTGTTAATTCAAAGTCTTTAGCTTCAAGAATAATGAAGTTCAAGAGCTCTCTTAGTAACATAAAGGCCAAGGTTATAGCAAGAAGAGCTTCTCTAGAAGTCAAAGCCAGAATATTAGAAAAACAACGACAGTTGGACAATTGGAACTGAAACAAAAACGGAAACAATTGGAATTAAAAGGACAGATGGCTAAAGTGGAAGCTGAACAGAAGGCTATAGCTGAAGCTGAACGAAGTGATCAAGAGCTTGGGTCAGATGATGCGTTCCCTGTTGCACAAATAAATTGTACTAGAGATTGGGTCAATGAGCATCAATGTACTCGTGAGACTCCATATTCGGCACAAAGAGGTCCTAGTCCAGATATTGCTGACAATCTGCCAGTATATGACCTGCAAAGGACTGAACGGTTCGGACAAATATCTCAAATGAGAGAGATAATTGATCTGCTACAACTTCCGAAGGCTGAGCTCAATAAATTTAAAGGAAATCCACTTGAGTACTGGGAATTTTGTAGAACGTTTGACCATTTCATTGATTGCACAACAGCAAGTGACTGTGCTAAACTGAACCGGTTGTTTCAGTACTGTGAAGGTGATGCGTTAGAACCGATCAGATGCTGTACTGTTATGGACCCTAGTGAAGGCTATCGCTGTGCAAAGAAACTTCTGCAGGAGCGTTTTGGTAATTCTCACAAGATATCCCAAGCTTGGATAGACAGGCTTATTCAAGGACCACCCGTCGACCCTGGAGATGGCAAGAAGTTGCAACATTTGGCAGATGACTTACGTAGTTGCAAAATTAGTTTGGAAGAAATGGGTAGAGTTTCTGAGGTTAAGTCAAGAAGAATAATGGTTAAGATTATGAATAGATTGCCAAAATTCCTGCAAAGGCGTTGGAGGTCTAAAGTAGCTGATGAGTTGGAGAAATCTGACAGATACCCAGGAATTAGTGTTTTATCTGCCTTTCTAGACAGAGCCGCCAGAAAGGCCACTGATCCAGTTTTTGGGACAAATTCACTAAAACGCACACTGAACAGGGGCAAAGTAAAGTCTAACAAGGATCAATCAACAAGCTTCGCTGTGACATTGAGGAAAGATGACAAGAATGCTGCCTGATAGACTCAGTTTTATAAAGGAACGGAAACTTTGTTTCAATTGCTTCAAGGGAAGGCATTTTAGCCAAACTTGTTCTAGGAACAAACGATGTAACATGGGAGCATGTGGGCGTAAACATTCATCCCTGCTACATGATGCTTTCAGCAGCTATTGTCAGAGCATGACAGCATCTTCAGAGAATGTCATTTCAAAGGACTCTCAAAATGTGCAACGAACAGACACGACTGAATGTTGTACTCAAAGCAAGGCAACCAATGACGACGCTGCCAAGGCTGACAACTATACCTGTCGTACTGAGAATAAGAAACATAAGACTGCTCAACCAGTTGTCTCGGTAATTGTTGGTGTACCTAACTCAACAAAGACAGTTAATTCTTGTGCACTTCTCGATCCTGGGAGTACACGGACCTTTGATTCCATGGATCTCGTAAAGAAATTAGATTTGACCGGTCAGAAAGGAAGTTTACTTGTATCAACCTTGTCAGGAGAATCTTGTCAGATATCACAAAGGTAACCTTGCAGGTTCAATCAACTGGAGGAAAAAATAAGCAACTGATTAATCTGGATACAGTCTATGCTCTAGAACAGTTTCCTTCTTTAAGAGATAATTTTATCACAAGTTCTGAGTTGACTAGCTGGAAACATTTGCAAGGCCTTCCATTTGCTCGTGTGAGACCGGGTGAAGATGTTGAACTCATTATAGGTCAAGATTGTGCACAAGCATATGTACCTTTGCAAGTGAAACGAGGCAGGTTTTGGCAGCCATATGCTATAAGAACACCGTTAGGATGGACGTTCATGGTAGTGTTGGCAGTGCTGAACAAGAAAATGCAGTGCTTAACATGATCGCATCTGAGCACAAAAGCGGCTTCAGTTTCTCAAAGTCTGTTTGAAGAAGAATCCTTCTCTTCATGAGCAATATATGAAAGGTATGGAAGACTTATTGATGCATGGCTATGCTGAACCTGTCGATAGCTGGGATGGTGTAAAAGGGTACACTTGGTATTTACCCCATCACGGCATTCTTAACCCCAACAAGCCAAAGTTGAGGATTGTCTTTGACTGTGGCATGGTGGTTGAAGGTTTCTCTTTAAACATGAACGTTTTACCCGGTCCAAATCTGACGAGCAAGGTGCTGGGAGTTTTGATACGCTTCCGAGAAAATCGGGTTACAGTCATGTGTGATATTGAAAGGATGTTCAATCAACTGCTAGTGTCACCTGATCACGGAGATTCTCTCAGGTTTTTATGGTTCCCACAAGGCAACCTTGAGGAGGATCCAATGCCTTTTAGAATGACACGGCACTTGTTTGGCGGATGTTGGAGTCCCGCTGCTGTGACTTACGCTCTTCAGAAAACTGCTACTGATAACACAAACTTCTTTCCAGCTGATGTTGTTGATTCTGCTGTGCGAGATTTTTATGTGGATGACTGTCTCCGCTCATTTAAGTTGATCTCAAAAGCTGTTGACTTTGTGGCTAGTCTTAGTGTACTGTTGATGAGAGGTGGTTTTAGAATAACCAAGTGGATTAGCAATAGCAAGATAGTCATTGAATCCATCACTGAAGAAGATCGTGCAGGAACCATGAAAAATTTTGATCCTTTTGAAGGAGGGTTGCCTGTTGAGAGAGCACTTGGCCTTCAGTAGAATATTGAGACGGACCAACTACGTATCAAGGTTAATGATTGCAAGAGAGCTTCTACAAAGAGAGGTCTGTTGAGTGCCCTAAATTCAGTATACGACCCATTCGGATTGGTTTGTCCAGTGATCTTAGTCGCCAAACGGATGTTTCAAGAAGAGTGTAAGCTCGATAAGAATTGGGATGATCCGTTAAAAGAGGAAATCTTTGCTGATTGGAGCAAGTGGCTAGAAGAACTTCCATTGCTGAATATGTTTGGAGTCCCTAGGTGCTTTGTTCCCCCCGACTTTGGTGATCCAACATGCCATCAGTTGCATATTTTTGTGATGCCAGTGAGTTTGCTTATGGTGCAGTGGCATACTTGAGGATGCTGAATGCAGATGGAGAGATTTACAGATGCATGATAATGGCAAAATCCAGACTGGCTCCCATGAGAGGACAGACAATTCCACGCCTAGAATTATGTGCTGCCGTGGCAGCAGTTCAATTGAGTAAAACCTTAAAGGAAGAACTTAGACTGGTTGTCAATGAAACACTGTACTGGACGGACAGCATAATTGTGCTAAAATGCATATTGAATAAAAATAGAAGATTCAAGGTATTTGTGGCTAATCGTGTCAGAGTTATTCATGAGATATCTGATACCAAGCAATGGCATCATGTCAGCAGTAGTAAAAACCCAGCCGATTATGCTTCAAGACGATGTGCTGCTACCCAATGGCTAACAGGACCGAAATTTCTTATGACATCTTCAGAGCACTTACTGAGGAAGCATTACAGCAGTTGATAAACTATTACTCCTCATGGTATAAATTGAAGAAGGCAGTAGCTTGGCTCATCAGATTCAAGAAGTTACCGGCAAATACTATGAAGGGTAGAGAGAAAACCAATGTTCGAACAGGGAGTTTGTCTGTTGAAGAACTGAAAGAAGATGAATTAAATTTGTTCCAATATGTTCAAGGAAGTCACTTCAAAAATGAAAAGACTACTCTTCAACAGAACTTAAAGAGCAATAAAAGGACCAAAATTCCAAAGGATAGCAAGCTAAAATCCCTGGATCCTGTACTATCTTCAGAGGACGTAATCTGCATAGGAGGACGAAGGCAGGCATCAAATTATCTTACCCGTGAGGATTGTATAGTATAGCTGATACTTATGGAGCTGCAAGAAAATGCATGCCATTGCGGTCGTGAATACTTAATGGCCCTAGCAAGAGAAAAGTACTGGTAATAAAGGCCAGAGCAAAAGTCAGGAAAATAATTTCAGACTGCACTGTTTGTAGGTGCCGAGATGCCAAGCCTATCTGTCAAAGAATGTCTCCATTGCCAAGTGATTGAGTAGGTCCAGGTAATCCGCCCTTTTTTAACACTGGCGTAGATTGTTTTGGGCCCTTTGTCGTAAAAAGAGCTCGCTCACACGTCAAACGATATGGCTGTCTCTTTGCATGTATGTCCACCCGGGCAGTTCACATTGAAGTACTGCACTCAATGAGCACTAGCAGCTTCATCAATGCTTTGGTGAGATTCATCAGTCGTCGCAGACACCCACGTTCAATTAGATGTGACAACGGTACAAACTTTGTAGGATCAGAGAGAGAACTTAGAACAGCCATAAAAGAGCTTGACCAAGAAAAAATAAATGATACCTGAGAAGACGCCAGATCCAGTGGAAGTTTAATGCTCCAAGTGCACCGCACCAAGGAGGTGTTTGGGAGAGAATTGAATGAATTTCTTGCTTCAAATTTGTTAGCCTGTACTTATATACTCAGGTGATTCAATCTGGTTTCATGCAGAAGTGAATAGGACAGTAGACTGTTACACTGTCTAGATGTTTTGCTATCTGTTTATATTTAATTTAGTCAAATTCAATGTTTTGATAAATGCTTGTGACCTGTTTCTGCAGTTTTCTGATTACTTTAAGTTTAAATGCCAGGGCTGGCCAATATACGTAAGTTAAATATGATTGTTATTAATTTTTTGGATTACTTAAAAGAGAAGTTTAACTTCTATTTCATGTAGCAGTTTACTACTTTACAATTGTTGTGCTTTGTAATAATTGTGTAATTGATACCTAAATGATTTGATATTTTGATTTAGTTCCTATTTTATAATAATCTTGTATAATCACCTGAATTTGCAAAATGCTGTTATTTTATTTTCTCAGAATAAATAACCGTTAACATGCCAAGGCGGAATTTGAAGTTTTGTTTTGGGATATTCCGTCAGCTACAAAGATAGTTTTAGATGTAATTAGTCATATTGGTGTTAAAGTCGGAGCTGTACAAAATTAATAATGCTCACCAAATTTCTACTAGGAGATCGAAACCGTGTGCTCCTATCATCGTTAGATTTAATAGTAAAAGGAAGAAATGTGAGCTGCTTCGCAATAAAATCAATTTAAAGACGTGCAGTGCGCACAATTTCGCTGACTTGGGTGTAAGCAAGAACAACAACTGAATTTACATTAACAAACACTTGTAGGGTTTTAAGTGCTCGCATCTATACACGTAAAAAAGGAGATGGCAAAAATGAAAAAGTGCACCACCTGGACCCGTGAAGGCCGAGTTTTCATAAAACTGATCGAAGGGAGTGACAAAACTAAGATTTCTAGTTTGGAAGATCTGAAGTGTTACACTACACTTTTGGAACAGACTGTTCTAATGAGACTGACTGAGATGCAAGCTGATGTAACTGTAAGATCGTGTGAATTTTATCATGTTAGTTAAAGTTAATTTTTTGTTTCAGTTATTGGTAAAATATTTACCCGCTTTACGATCTTTTGGGTTTTGTCCCAACTATTTTCTTTCCAATGATTCTAAGTCTACTATAATGTAGAATGCGCGGTTGCATTTTCCAACCACAGTCAAATTCTTTAATTTATTACTTGAATGACCTAGCAGGTCTTTTTGTTTGTTTGTTTTTAAACAAGTATCTTTGCTGATTAGTCATGTATGTTGTCTACATTTAGTTACCCTGTAGAATTGTAAAAGGTTTGTTTGTATTTAATCTGCTCGGATCAAAATTTGTTAAGCGATACACTTACAGTCTGTTAACTTCAGCAATTTTCGAGGAGTTTTGGTAAACCTTTTGTAACTGTTTGTTTCAATTAAATTTTTAAAAATGTCTAAATTTTCGTTAAATGTGCGGTTGAGTTATTACAATTATAGTTGACCTCCTTTTTAATAAAGTACGTCTGTAATTAATTATTAATTTACATTTTTGCGCAACCACTCGAAGGCTAATTTAGTTCCTTAGTCATATCTTACTCATAACATGGAAACCGCCCATGCTACGCAGGTGCTGCCACCTGTCAGCTGCCGCGGGAAGTTTTACACAGGCCTTGTATAAGTGTGTTTTATTGGCAAAACATCGATTACCAATTAATATTACTCAGCCATTGGTGAAATCATTTACTCTGGAAGATCTTAATATTTTAGGGTCGACTTTTACACAGGTAATATATAAAATGATGCAATTTTTGGTCTTAAAATGCACATCAACTTGTACGGAAGGTCGACTTGTACATAAGTATACAGTATATGGTAATTATTATGCGTATCAATGTCATGTAAACTCTGATTCTAATGGAAACTCCCTTGACCCACAAAGGTATCATTAAATCAGTGCATGATTATCAGTAACTGTGTGCGTGCACATTTCTAGTGATTCCCTGAACATTTGAATGCGCAAAAAACTTGTGTGATTGCAAAATCTTAGTAAATGCCTGAACATTTGAATGTATTATACTATTACCGCTTCTTGTAGTTTGTTATGCAGTATATACGTTCGTAAAAGCTTTGCTTAATACATTGAAAAACATTATACTGTTCCTACATTTACATATAAATTACTTGTAAATTTCTATGATTATGCTGAAACCTAAATACCGTGTGCATGTTTATTATCGTGCATGTGCGAGAGAGTGTAGTTGAGGATGTGCGTGAGAGCGGGCGTGTGCATGTGTGCGAGCTTGTCGGTGCACTTCTACAAATATTTTATATGTAGACTGTGTAACATATAGTCATAGATGTAGAATCTTGTACTAAAAGGTTACCCATATTACTTGTAGATAATTATGGTAATAAACGCATCATTTATGCATATCTGACAGACTGTGCTGCTTAGCTTATTTTCAGTTTATTATTAGTTTATTTTATTTGTTTTCATACGTACATGTTTCTCGTTAAGTTTCTTGCTCTGGACTCAAACACTATTGTATAATAGTAACGACTTTTAAAGTGCAGTACTGCAGAACAAACACAGCTAGACATCATTTAGCATTCACAGGGCCTTTACTATTGAATAAACTTTGCCTAGAAATAAAAATGCTAAATCTATTCAAACTTAAATTTAAGAAGTTAGTGTTTGAGTCGTATGTGCCTAATTCATCAATTTCTGTAATTGAAAATAACACATCTTTATATTTTTTATATAGCTCAATATTTTAACACAATTTTAGTAACACTGCAAAAATGGCTAACGCCAATGTTATTGGTTGTTAGTGGAGAGTGAACGAGATGATGATGACGAATTGGAGTTAGGCAGTGCGCCTGTGTCGAGGAGGTCAACTCGACGATGGCGGTCTGATCAACTAGACCTTTTACTGTAACGTGGTGTTTTACTGTAACCTTTTCTTGTCTAGTTCATTTAGAATAAACTGCATTATAGCTGTTGGAGTTTGCTGTTTCCCTTTTACTGGCGTGGTGGCAGCGTATTACGTCACCCAGCCTACCGTAGACGAGCTCAACGACTGGTAAGCGTGTTGCAGCAGATACTTGCACTATAGTGGCCAGCTATCCAGGAATTTAAGTTCTTGGCTTCGTGTAGTTTATTTGATAAACTGAGTTATTGGTCAAATTATGGCAACTACACATCGTGCACCCAAGCAGTGGTGTTTGTCTAAAACAGAGACTATTACATCCTTTGAAAATTGGCGTCAAAATTTAGTGTACACACTTTCGCTAGATGCTCAATTTGCACCATTTATGGTATCTGGCGTCTCCTGGCAAAAAAAGACTAGAGATACTCCTCTGCGGGGTTTGACTAGTGATGACAATGATGTACCTCTAGACCAGCACAGGTCTGCCGCACAAAAGGCAACTGTTCTAGAGTTACTACTTGGTCAAATTGCAAACTACTGTCCTGTTGTATCACGTAACACAATTGTGAAAAATTCTACCTCCTTAGAACAAATTTGGCAAACCATTCGACTTCATTTTGGTTTTCAGTCTACAGGTGCACATTTTTTGGATTTTTCGGACATAAAATTCGATCCCCTTGAGCGTCCAGAAGATTTATATCAGAGAATCATGGCTTTTGTTGAGGATAATTTACTCAAGAGTGGAGGGGGCATCAACCATCATGGTGTAGAAGCTACTGAGGATGAGGAGCTCTCCCCTTCCCTAGAAAATTTTATTGTTTTGATCTGGTTACAACTTATCCACAAGGATCTACCAAAGTTAGTGAAGCAGCGTTACGGAACCGAATTACGTACACGCACCCTTGCATTAATCAAACCAGAGATCTCTCAGGCCCTCAGTTCACTAGTGGATGAAATTCATGCTACCGAGGATGCAAGAACTATGCGGGCATATACAAAACCATTTGCGAAATCCGCATCTCTTGGTAAATCTAGCACATGCATGCCCAAAACTGCTCGCACGTGCCCCTTGTGTAAACAAGCGGGCAGAAGCAACATAAACCACTTTTTAAGTAAATGTATTTATCTACCTGACCATGATCGTAAATATTTAGCTCGTGCTCGCTTGATTGCTGAAGTGAATGAAGAGCACGATGACGAATTACAAGTGCTTGATCTCAGGGAGGACACTGCGGAAACACCCGTGCCCATTAATTCGCCCGACTGTTCCTCCACCCGTCGAGTACAAATATGTCAATCTCCCTTTCTTGATGTATTTCACAACCATCACACAGCACGGCTTGTCTTAGACAGTGGTGCCACTGGTAATATGATTAAACAATCCACTGCTAAGCGATTGGGTGCTAGTATAAAAAGAAGTTCCCAGTCAGCCAGTCAGGCTGATGGACACTCTAAACTTGTAGTAATAGGCGAAACAGCCCTCACCTTCACCCGCGATAGTCATAACTTTTATTTTGATGTGCAAGACCTAGATAGTGACATTTTGGCAGGAACTCCATTCATGGTGAAAAATGGCATTATTCTCGATCCTCAGCGTAATACCATCATGCTTCGAGATGGATCGAAATATGAATATGGCCCTCCTTCTGCTCCTTCATCTCCCTCGAGCATTGTTAGATATGCTCAGGTCTTACGTGCTCCGGTTTCTCCATCTACCATATGGCCAGGTGATTTTATCGAGATATCAATCCTTGATACTTTAGTCCAACAGGGAACAACGACTTTTGCACTCGAGCCGCGCATGGATGCACCTTAAAATCAGCATAGGGATATATCAGAAGCATGGCCTCCTCCCAGTATTATCACTGGTATAGCTGACACTGTGCGCATCTCTAATACTACAGATAGGCCACAAACTCTGAAGAAGCATGAGCATTTCTGTCAAATATCTCCCACTTATACACCTACTCAGTCATCTTTTGAGCTCCCATCTTTAGCTGTGAACAGCACATCTGTTCAAGCAGCACACTCATCTTCTGTTCAGTTAGATCCAGACAACCAGCTAGACAAATCCATCCATGCAGACTTTGCGTCACTCTTATATGAGTTTGATTCTGTATTTGATCCAAACTTTACTGGTTACAATGGGGCTGCAGGACCTTTTCAAGCAGTTGCCAACACGGGCCCTGTACAGCCTCCCCAAAGAAAAGGTCGCATCCCACAGTATTTTAAAAACAGACTTCTGGAATTGCAACAGAAATTCAATGACCTTGAAGCCCTCAAAGTCATTGTGCGCCCTGAAGATGTTCCTATCACAGTCGAGTATCGCAACCCCTCTTTCCTCGTGAACAAACCCCAATGTGGTTCACGCCTTGTCACTGCTTTCGCTGAAGTTGCTCAGTATAGTAAACCACAACCGGCACTTATGCCGGACGTAAATTCAGTCCTCCGCCTTATCGCTCAATGGAGATACATTATAAAGTCAGACCTGACAAGTGCTTTCTATCAGATTCCCTTATCTCAGGAATCAATGAAATATTGTGGCATTGTTACACCGTACCATGGTACTCGTGTCTATGCCAGATGTGCCATGGGTATGCCGGGCTCAGAAACGGCTTTAGAAGAGCTGATGTGCCGTGTACTGGGCGATTTACTAGCAGAAGGGATTGTAACCAAGGTTGCCGATGATCTTTACTGTGGGGCAGACACGCAAAACTCACTCTTGCTCAATTGGAGAAGAGTTCTCACTGCGATGAACAAATGTAACCTAAAGCTGTCTGCAAAAAAAATAATTATAGTACCCAAGTCTACTACTATCCGGATGGGAGTGGCAAGAGGGTACCTTACGAGCAAGTGCTCACCGTATTGCTGCCCTGGCTACTTGTTCTCTTCCAAACACTGTTAAGGGTCTATGGTCTTTTATAGGAGCCTATAAGGTACTTGCTCGAGTAATACCTCATTGTGCCTCCATCATAGCACCCTTGGACTCTATTGCAGCTGGAAGAGCTTCGCATGAAAACATTGTCTGGTCTGATGACCAAACAACCTGTTTCCTTTCAGCCCAAAAAGCACTTGCTTACAAATACTTCTATCACTCTGCCCCGTCCAGATGATCAGCTATGGATCATAACCAATGGCGCCGTGAAAAATCACGGCATTGGTGCTACTTTGTACATCACAAGACCTGGAAACCCTAAACCGTGCATTGCCGAGTTTTTCAGTGCTAAGCTACAAAAGCGACAAACAACCTGGATACCATGTGAAATTGAAGCCTTGGCCATTGCTGTAGCTGTTAAGCACTTCAGCCCATTCATAATCCAGTCTAACCACAAGACTCAGGTTTTGACCGATAGTAAGCCCTGTGTTCAAGCTTTTAATAAGCTAGCAAGGGGTGAATTTTCATGTAGCCCCAGGGTTTCCACATTTCTGTCTACGGTTTCGCCGTTATCAGGCACAAGTTCACCATGTGTCTGGGGCTGCCAATCTTTTGTCAGACTTTGCCAGCCGCAATGCTGCTGACTGTGAAACTCCTCATTGTCAGGTATGTTCCTTCGTTCATTCCACAGAAGAGAGTGTTGTGCTCAACATCTCTGTATCAGATGTCGTCTCTGGTCATGCCAAAGTCCCATTTCTTAATCGTGCTACTTGGCTTAATACTCAATCGGAATGCCATGACCTTAGGCGTACCCATGCACATTTAAAACAGGGTACACGTCCCTCTAAGAAGGTAACTGATGCAAGGGATGTGAAACGTTATCTACAAAGCACTACCATTGCCAGGGACAACCTTCTTATTGTGCGACAGTCTGATCCTCTTTCACCCGTGCGGGAACGTATAGTTATTCCACGTCATGTGCTAGATGACATTGTCACAGCTCTTCATTTACAGCTGAATCACCCTTCAGGCCACCAGCTAAAGATGTTAATGAACCGATATTTCTTCGCTTTAGACATGGAGAGTGCAGTTGAACGTACATCAACTAGTTGCTATCATTGCATGTTCCTAAAGAAGGTTCCCCACCATGCTGTATCCCAGACCTCATGTGAACCTCCAGAGGGTCTAGGATATGCATTTGTAGCTGATGGTCTCCGTCGTTCAAGACAATGTATTCTAGTTCTTCGCGAATGTGTCACCTCTTACACTACCGCATCCCTAATTGACAGTGAAAAACACGACTCTCTCAGAGATGCTCTTGTTTGTCTGGCAAGTGGCTTGGTACCATTAGATGGCCCTCCGGCAGTCATTCGTACAGATGCAGCTTCTGGTTTTAAGAGTTTGATTGGGGATACACTGCTAGAAAAGTGCCGAATGTCAATCGAGATAGGAAGAGTGAAAAATCCGAACAAAAATCCTGTAGCGGAACGTGCAATCCAAGAACTGGAGGCTGAACTCCTAAATATTCAGCCTGAAGGTGGTCCTATTTCTCAGGTGGACTTGATTATTGCACTCAATCATCTCAATGCTCGAATCAGAGCACGCGGGCTGTCTGCTCGGGAGATGTGGTTTCAGCGTGACCAATTCATCGGTATTCAATTGCCTATACGCGATAGCGACCTTATTAGTGCACAACATCAACAAAGACTAGCCAACCATCCTGCTAGTGAAAAGTCGAAGGCACCACTCCGTGAATATAGGTACCCTGAGGGTGTGCAAGTTGGCGATATAGTGTACTTATACCGGGATCGTGATAAGTCCTGTGCCCGGAAGCGCTATCTCGTCACCTCGGAGGACACAGATTGGGTTAACATAAAGCACTTTACTGGGTCACAGCTCCGCAACCAGTCTTATAGAGTAAACAAGTCAGAATGCTACAAGGTTCCTTGCTACTCATTTCCTAGCCATGAGCATAATCGCACAATAAGTGCAATACGAGACAGTACAGATGATGAAGAGGGACACTCAGACATCAGTCACATCTCGCCTTTGTCCACACCTGACAACCCTATCTGGACACCAGCCATCCCTACAGAAATCAGTACTCCACCCACAAGTTTCGAACGTGTAACTCCTTTCGGTGGAGAGTCCAATTTATTAGTGCCACAGCCAGCTACACATCATCACGACTCGCAAGAACATGCACAACGCCCTCAAAGGAGTCGCAGACCTCCTACTTACCTGAAAGACTATGTCACTGAGTTTTGAGCATTTTGATACGTTTCTAATTTTGTGCTTTCTTGTCCTAAAGGACAAATACTTGTATGCATATGTGTTTAACCTTTTGCTAGCTGTTAGAGAAGTTTCGTTGTTCTAGTTGCCTTGTATATGCATCCATTTATTGTGATAAACTAATCTGTTTAGTGTCATTATCACAGGATTTGTTTTGTACCAGTTCAGTGCAACCTGCACTGAAGTTCAGGTTTTGTGCATCTTTACTCTTACTTTAGTTAGCAGTGGTTTAAATGTTATATGTGTTCTCGGGTCAGAGATCGCCACTGTGGCATAATTTCATTTAATTTTCTTGACATATCTTATCTTGCTTACTTATCATATTGTGATTATCGTACACTGTTGTCGGTTCAATTGCAACATTTTTCTTACAGTTGAGTTATTTTGTTCTAACTTAGACACCTACATTTATTTGCTAAAAGTATTGTGCAGCATCTTTACTTAGGCTTTAGAGTAAGGCTGTTTATCCTATGTTACTCATCATTAAGACTGCAAGCAGTTACCAATTGAGAGACTTAGCTGTTACTTAAGTGTTACCTGAGAGAAAAGAGAAGAGGTTACGCCAATGTTATTGGTTGTGTTTGTGTTAACAGTGGAGAATGAACGAGATGTTGATGACGAATTGGAGTTAGGCAGTGCGCCTGTGTCGAGGAGGTCAACTCGACGATGGCGGTCTGATCAACTAGACCTTTTACTGTAACGTGGTGTTTTACTGTAACCTTTTTTTGTCGAGTTCATTTAGAATAAACTGCATTATAGCTGTTGGAGTTTGCTGTTTCCCTTTTACTGGGGTAACTTGGTTTATGTCATCAAACCTGGCGCATTATCACCAATTAGCATCAATTCATCATCATTATCGTCATTATAATTTCTCGCATCTGTCTCTTCGCTCCATTTAACGTATTTTTAGTTGTTGTTTATATCATTAATTTAGTCTAATTTTTCTGCTGTACTCATAGCACTGTAAGGCATTGTTAATTAGTAATTTATAACTTTTGTTTTTGTATGTACCAAATGGACGAATTGATAAATCTAAATCTAAAAGTAAATTATTGAGTTACTACTATTTTTACATGCTACGTAGAAGTTAAGAAACCGTTTAACAGAGTGCTTACTCAGCTGAAGGGTACTGTAATATGGGGCAAAATAAAAGTGCGAGCTCTATATGGCAGTTTCCATAATTTACAAAGATAGCAATGTTCCAAGCAGTAACAATAAAATGTATTTTCGAATCACCTCCAACTGTGGCAACCGTAATATCCTAGATAATATGTTTGAAGTAGTTTACATTTTAAATTAGCACAAGCAAATGAGAAGTTGGCAAATATACTATTGGCATGGTAAATGAAATTTCCACATTTACTAAGAATATCAGTATCATCCGTTAAATGACATGTAATTATGTGACATAAATGAGTGGCTTTATTTTTCTAGGTTAAAGGAGTATTGTCCAGCCATACACTAGGATAAAGTTTATTGCGTTCCCCTGGTTTGGAGAATCTAATGCATTTACCTGCAATTTTGGTACCTTGAACATTAACCAAATTAATATCAAATTGTATGGCATGCTCTTCACATATCAGAAGCATTTTTTGTAATGTGCTTACACTTGGTCCTAATAGGGTTAAGTCGTCTGTATAGCTTTTGAATGTAATATAGGTTTTGCCGACCCTGCACCCAATGACATGATTCTTTTAAAATTAAGAAACCATCAATATATATACCGAATAATGTTGGAGACTAAACTTCACCTTGTTTAACTCCATTGGTGACCGTGAAGGCTTCAGAGGTCACCCCTTTCGATAGACATTCATTGTTTGATCAGCATATAAATTTATAATCAATCGTAAGGTAATAAGCGAAAAAAATTTCATTCAGCATAATATTATCAGCATTTGAGGCATCTAAAAAAGCAATGTAAACACATCTACTATTGGTCATGTAATAAGCAACAGTTTTTAGCACGCATGTACATATTGTAGTAGACACATTAGGCTTAAGCCCGAACGTTAAATCTGAGGTATACAAGTGATCACAATATTTACACAAAATAATCCAGTCTAAAAATTTTCCCTAAGGGAGAGAAGAGTGTAATACTGTTATAATTAGTAATACTAGATAAGTCGCCTCGCTTGTCTTTTGGAGTTGGCACAATATTGGCAAACAGAAAACGGTCAGGATAATAACTATAGTTTACACATGTAAGTATAATAAAATCAAATGAACAACTGAACAATCTCGTTGCAGAGAAGCATAAGACGTGTCAGAGGTCTTCGGACGTGACTTTTTTACACCCTCGCTCTTGTCTTGACTCTATGCTTCTCAGTCCTAGAGCATTGTCCACAGAAATTACAGAATCTGGATAGCGTTTCGTCCCAGCAGGTTCAGGTCAGGGATCTTGGTGACGATGTACGGAATTTAGCTTTGTTTACCAGTCTTTGGATCCTTGGTCTGGCCCACGAAAGTTCTCAGCACTGGCAGGTCGTGCTTGCTGGTAGACTCGTAGAGATGTCTGGTGTCATCCAGCTTTGGCTTTCCTAGCTGTTTCCAGACAGGCACTGAAACGAAATTTCCCATTGTTGCAGTGTCAAGTTCCATCTTGGACTGTAGGTCTTGGATGTTGACTTCGACATCCACACTAGGAGAATCTTCAGGAACTTCACCTTGTCATCGTCTTGACAAGCTCAGCTTTCGTGATTCCCAGATTTCTGGTCCCATTGCTGTCGTTGCTTCCTCATGCAAACAGCCTCCAAATGTCCTTTCTTGTCACAGAAATGTCAGTTAGCATCTTTGTAGGACAGTCTGTCACTTTGTGGGCCTTTCTACAACGGGTAGCACTTTGTGTCCGTGTCCGTGGAATTTGACTGCTGATGGTTCCTTCATTTACCCTTGTTCTAGTTCAGGTTGACTTGTTGATGGGCCTGGTCTTGGAACTATAGACAGTTTCCTTGGCAAACTTTGGCGCATCTTCAGCCTAGATAGCGACTTGGACAGCACAGACGAAAGTCAGATCTTCGTCCTTGATCTTGAAACTAGCCTCCAAGACAGCTTTGTTGTTGAATTTGCCTCAGAGCTTCATCTTGTGGGTGTTTGTTAGAAGAAAAATCACAGGTAGCAACATCTTGGCATATGCGAGCTGCTAACTCCTGAAGAGTTTCGCCTGGCTTCCATTGCATGTCACTCCAGAACTTGAAACGTTCTCGCACAATGAAGAGTTTCGGGTCAAACTGTTCCTTCATAAAAACCACAATTTCATCTATCGACAGTTCGTTGATATCCTTGGATGAAGAATGTTGAGTAGCCAGATTCGCCAGTTGTCTGTAGATGGCAGCAGTCTGATTTGTCAGGAAAACTTGAGCCTAGCATTAGTCAGGCACTGTGTTGGCCGCGACGAAGGTACAAATCTTGACCAGTAGTCAGGCCACAGTTCAGAAGTTGGATCAAAAGCACCAAATGGTGGATCAATACCAGCTGTAAGTGCCGATGCAAGTGGAAGTGAACTGGAATCATCTTCCAGAGTTCAGGCCTAAAGCAGCCGCTTCATACCATCCATATCTTCTTTGTGCTGCTGCGCCTGCTGCCTGAGGAACTTGATAAGTTCGCCCATTTGCTCTGCCGTCTTTGCTAGGATAAAGAACTGTCCACTGAGTCACCAAGGATCCTGTCGACTGCGCCAAAAAATGTTGTTTCCTTCTGTCGGACAGCTCGTAGAGAAAACAAGAAAACACTTTTTCAAATCAAATAGGTTTATTGAGTGAGAATTCTACAACACAAAGTATGAAGGAATTCAAAATATGCACAGCAAGTGATAGGAAAGATGCGAGAATGTATGAATCTAAGGATTTGAGAATAATCTTGAGCGGACAGCTCCGCCGTATATATCAATGTAAATTGACAACACCAGAACAATCTAGAAACTACTACGCGCATCGCTTATAGAAAGTTTTAGAATCAACGACAGCTTCTACAAGGTAAAAAGATTGTTTCATTGTTCTTTAGAACAATCTACAATTTGCCATTCAATTCTAATGAATGCTAGCGATCTCCACAATAGTTGACCAATTGAAAAATCGTGACTTTTCATGTTATGCCAAAGGGCGTACATGTGGGAAGAAAGGAGGGTTGCGTATTTATGTGCATGAACATTTCTATAGCGTTTTGACTGTACCATTTGTTGTTGTTTTTTTTTGTTGTTAGTACTTCGAATCGAAGATGACGATAGTGACAGGGATGAGCTCGAAGGTGACTGACTAGGCCAATTCTGGCCTGGAAACTTTTTTGGCATTTGACACAGGTGAGGCTGGGTGTTTTGATTTGTTGTTGGGCAGTGTCACGTGTCACATGCCTTGCATTCTCCACAAGTTCTCCATAGAGCTTCTTCTTTGGTATGTGATTATCTGGCATGCGAATCACATGTCCTGCCCACCGAACTTGTGTTTTTAGGAGTGTATGGATACTGGGGAGGTCAGCTCTTTTAAGTACCTCTGTGTCTGGCACCTTGTCCTGCCACTTAATGTGCAGGATTTTTCTCAGACAGCCCATGTGAAAGTGGTTAAGCTGTTTTACGTGTCTCGTATATAATGTCCAGGATTCACTGGCATAGAGGAGAGTGGTGATGACGACAGCTCTACACACCTTCACTTTTGTGGTAGTTCTGATGTCTCTCCTGTCCCATAGGTTGGAGCGAAGTCTTCCAAATAAAGCGCTAGCCTTGGCAATTCTGTTGTTGATTTCTGTATCGAGGTTGGCAGCTGTGGTAAGGGTGCTCCCCAAGTATGTGAAGTTGTCAACAGAGATAAGTTCTTGACCATTCACTAAGATCCTTGGCTGAACCTGTTGGGGCGTCTGGTACATAACTTCAGTTTTCTTTGTAGAGATTGTTAGGCCGTAGTTCTTGCAGTCTGATGCGAAGTGTTCCATCTCTCTTTGCATTTGTTCTTGGGAGGTGGCACTGAGAGCACAGTCTTAAGCAAAGAAAGTCTTTGACTGTGATTACATGGCTCTTGGTGGTAGCTTGCAAGCGCCTGGAGTTGAAGAGGCTGCCATCTGTTCTGTATTTAATCTTATTGCCATCCTGGGTGTTTTCAAAAGCATCATGTAGCATGGCAGCGAACATCATGCTGAAGAGTGTTGGAGCCCTGTACACAGCCCTGTTTTACCCCATTTGTTACTTCAAAGGCTTCAGACATGTCTCCGTCATCTAGGACTCTGACAATCATGCCTTCATGAAACTGCCGCACAATATCAATAAACATCTTTGGACATCCATATTTTTCCATGATCTTCCAGAGGCCATTCCTACTGACAGTATCAAAAGCCTTGGTGAGGTCTATGGATGTTGTGAAGAGGCTGACGTTCTGTTCTTGGCACTACTCTTGAAGTTGCCTTGCAGCAAAGATCATATCCACCATTCCTCTGCATGCTCTGAAGCCACACTGGCTCTCTGGGAGAAGGTCTTTCTACAGGTGCAACAACAGTCGATTTAGTAGGACACGTGCCAGGATCTTACCCAGTATGGACAGCAGAATATGCCTCTGTGGTTGTCACAATACTGCCTGTTCCCTTTTCATTTGTAAATGTGAACAACTGTAGCATCTCGGTCTTAAGAAAGTTTGCTTTGCTCCCACCTCAGCTGGAATAGGTCGGTAAGTTCTTGTAGCATTGCTGCCCCCCCCCCCCGTCTTGTAGATTTCAGCTCGTATTCCATCAGCACCTGGTGCTTTGGTGGTTGATCTAGGTCTTCATTTATTTCCATTTGGGGTAGTTGGTCTATTGCTTCTCCGTTTATGGATGATGGTCGGTTCAGAACGATGTTGAAATGTTCTGCCCATCTTTCTAGGATGTCAGACTTGTCAGTTAGCAACTTCGTTCCATCTGCGCTGAGGAGTGGTGAAGTCCCAGATGGTTGTTGACCGTAGATGGACTTGAGGGCATCCTAGAACTTTTTTGAGTTGTTGGTGTCAGCGTAGTGTTGTATTTCTTTGGCTTTCCTTGACAGCCACGTATCTTGCATTTTACGGAGTTTTCTTTGCACCTCATTGCGTTTATGTATGAATGCTACCTTCTTCGCTTCCGATGTGGGATCATTTTGGTGTGCTCTAAGTAGATGGTGTTTGGATGCTATCAGAGTGATAATTTAAAGATCGTTTTCATCAAACCAGTCTTGATGTTTTTTCATAGCAACCCCTAGATGTTCATAGGCTGTTGAGTAAATGTCTTCGTCTAGGGACCTTTCCCGATACACTAAAATTAGCAAACATTATGCCCATTTATAAAATATGATGAAAAACAATTAATTAGCAACTATAGACCGATCTCTATTTTGCCTGCTGTTTCAAAGATCCTCGAAAGAATAATGTTTGAATCAACTTTTTGACTATTTCTCAAGTAATAACCTGTTATATTCAGCACAGCATGGCTTTGGACCGCAACACTCAACAGAATTAGCAATGCTGGAATTTGTAAACGAAGTGTCAGAGGCTATGGTGTCTGACAATGCCCCAGTTGGGATATTTCTCGATTTAACCAAAGCCTTTGACACGTTAGATCATGATGTTCTTCCTCATAAATTGAAAAATTACGGCCTAGAAGAGCATGCAATAGTATTTTTAGAAAGTTACTTAAGAAATTGTAAGCAATATGGGTGTGTATGCTAAATGTTCATCTGATGTTCTCCCAATAAATATAGGTGTCCTGCACGGATCCCTTTTAGGTCTACTTTTATTTATTATTCATTTGAATGACATAACACATGCTTCAGAATACTTTAAATATGTATTATATGCAGATGATATGTCACTTCTTACAACTTCAGTCGTACATAACCCAAATGTTAACTGTGACAATGAACAGTTAAAAGCCTTGATAAACAAAGAATTGCAAAAAGTTAACACATGGTTATCGGAAAACTTTCTTTACACATAACTAAAACAAAATATATGATTTTTCATATAAACAAATGGATACCAGCCTTAGATGTTGAAGTTAGTGACATTGAAATCGAACGTGTTATGTCGTTTATATTTCTGGGGATAGTCTGCTCATACAGACGTCTTAAATAAATAGATTTGTAATGCCCTTGGAATAATTAATAGACTAAAGCATTTCTTACCTCTTTTGGCCAAAATAAAAATATATGCTTGGCATAAAAATATATAGTTGCGCTATTAATTATGGAATACTCTTGTGACGATCCAAGTGTAATAGAATAGAAAATCGCTCAAAAAAGTTGTAAGAGTAATGACTTGGGCTAAATACAATGCTCATACAGATCCCATATTTAAAATGTTAAAAGTTCTAAAGATTAAACATGTTTACTCTGTTGCTATCGTGAAATATTATTATAAATAAATAAATGAGTTTTTACCAATGTACCATAAAAAATTGCCAATGGTTTATAACTTCAATGCCCACTCTTATCTTACAAGACAACAGTTACAGATGCATTATATCCCCAAAATACCCAAATATGCTGAGCAGTCTCTCACATACACTGTTCCTAATATGGTCAATAAATTTCCCAGTAATATTAAGTTGTTTAACAGGAAGAATTATGGCTTAAGTTGCATTGTTAAAGAATTAAAAGAACATTATCTCTCTTCTTATAATGACTAATGTAATCTGCCTGACTGCTATGTATGCCAACTACATTAATGTAACTTAGCATGATAACTCTCGTAATGGTAACTTTTATATGTGTAACTCTTGTAGAGTATTCTGTTTTTCCGGTGGCTGCCATGTCTGCAACCTTAGAGGTGTGGCAATCTCCTCGACAAATTGTCACATTGTATGCGTAATAGTTTATGTTGAATATTGTCTAAATAAATGGTCAACTGCTGCTGCTGCTACTACTACTACTGGCGAACTTAATTTTCTACAGCATTTGTGACATTTTTTGCTTTTCCTTTAATTAAATCGACTGCTTTGAACAGATTTCTATATCTGTTGTTAGCAATATGGTCTTAGCTATTTTAGCTATTTTCTCTCTGCAAAGGTTGTTACAATTATGCCTTACATTTTTTATTGCATAGTGATAAGAAGCCCGAGTACATCTCATTATATCTGCTATGATACCAATTCTGAGACGATCGCATTAGACCCAAATGTCATGCCAAAAGATATGCTAGAAACATTGAATCATTCCCAATGGTTGTGGCCCACTTTTAAAAAGGGGGTACGTCATAGTAGCTAGTTTTATGAAATTTAAGACATACTTATATCATGCTCCTAATATAAACCTTTATACCGATCATGCCCCTTTAATTTGTCTTTTTACAACGGCTAGGCTGAGAAATCAGCTACTTTTGAGATGGGTTGTAGGATTATTACAATATAACATAAACACCTATTACCAAATGGGCATAAATAACATTGCAGCTGATTGTCTAAGTCGACTTCCAGACTTTCCAGATGTAGGAAGTATTTCCATATCATTTAGAGACTTTTAACGTCAGTTTGTAAAACATATGAAACAAAAATATTAATGTTTAATTGATCAAAAAACCCCATTTGAACTAAGAAAGGGACTTAAAAATATGGAAATTTTATCTGAAATTAGTTTACACACTTTAAATTATAAAGAGAACAGGAACTCTAAAGAAGTTATTCATGTTATGCCCATCCGCTTAAAACAAACTGGAACTACAGAAGCACTCACATACCATACAACTGGAGATGTAAAACCTATAGAGGAAAATATATGGACAGGCACGGATCCGCTATTAAACTGGCGCATAACGGAGACCATTTCAGCTCCAAAGCCAACATATACTCATCAAAAGGATCCATTAGACCACTTAGTCATTCAAGCTGAGGAGGAATCAGATCCAGAAAAGGATACTCCAGATCAATTTGAAGCCCCACCCTTAGACTTAACAACTGTCGAACAATGGCAATTCGGAAACCTTAAATTAGCTAAAATAATTCATTATTCAACTCCACTACTACTGTGATGCAGGAAAAGGAATTATTAGAGAAATTTTACATTGATGACCTTGGACCTTTACACAAGTTAGAACACAATCCTATCGATCTAGAGCAGGAAAATTTTTGTCTGGCCACTTCTGCCTGCTTTTAACTGGGGGTTTTCACAGTAAATTTGCAGGCAATGCTTCTGCAAAGTGGACGTATGAGCGCCTTAAGGAACGTTATTGGCTACAAAGTCATTTGAACATGTATGTTTAGATATCTTAGTTCTACAGAAAGGCAGCCTGGATATAAAAATTTGTTATAGATAGAAGCTTTTCCATTAAGTGACAAATTGGCCAGAACTGTTGCCAATATTATTTTGCAAGATATGACGGCAGTAAAATTTTTTTTAGTGACCAAGGTAGTCAATTTTATAATTAATTATTAAAGTCCTTATTAAAAGAATTTTCAGTGGCTCAGGTATTCGGAAATCGTATCATTTGCATAGCCAAGGCCAAGTTGAACGCACTACCTGGTCTATAATACAACAATTGGCTTACGTATGTCAGCAAAAATCAACTGATTGGGTTAAGTATACCACATGATCTATATGCCTTGCGGACCGTTTCTAGTACAGTATCAGGGCAAACTCCACTCTTTTTATGTTATAAAAGACACCCAGATCTACCTTTAGATAATATTTTAATTCTACGGTCTAACTACTACGGAACGGACCCGGTAAAATTGGAGGAATTAGTTCATAAAAACTGTCTTGCATATAAGTAACATTAAGACAAGAAAACGCACATCTCACATTTTAAAGTACGAGATCCTGTTTTTCTTCAAAAAACGAGTCGCAACGAAAAAGAAGCCATGAAGTTGCAAAGACCGTGGCCCCTTACTTTATTATAACTAATAAACTAACTAATGAGTTTCAGAATGGTCCACAACATGACCGGAAAATTTAAAATTGTTTATCCCGATTGTTTATGTGCTATCTGAAGAATGGGGTATCCCCCTATTTCGTGACAAGCATAATAAATCAAAATGCAAACCTACGCTCCAATACATACCCGAACCTACAGGTGATATTAGTCAAAGTGATACTTCATCATTCCACTCCTCATACCACAAAATTCAGAAATAGATCACGATAATTCTGGAATGTTAGATAGAGAAAATACAAAACCACCATAAGAATGTTTACAAGAACCAGAATTAGTTTTTGAACCAAAGTTCCAGTCCGACAGCCTTAGTGATTCAAATAGATCAAGGCCAACACAAATAGTACCAGGCCAATAAGGAACCTCAGAAATAAGTTCAGATTCAATGCCACAGTTAGAGAAAATTGATGACTCATTTACAAGAGACAGTTTCACCATAAAAGACGTATCCCACCAGTTTTTGAATAAAGCTGTCAAGCGTTCATTGGATATTGGATTTTACACTAAAAGGGCTACAATTAATTTTATTAAACTTAAAAGGACGGGGTTCGTGACAACTCAAACAAAAATTTTTGTAAAACCTAATTACCTAATTAGTTCTGTGCACTAAACACACGATGTCTCTGTGTGCTAAAATAAGCCTTCATTCTAGGTTTTAAACAAGCTATGCACTAGAGCGCAGCTTTATGTAAAATAATAGTTACTAGATCGAGACCTTTCGTTTGATGTATAGATCGCCGCAAATGGTGCCCTCGTCCGGGCTGTAGCCTCGAATCTTATATATATATATAAATAAATAAATATATATACCAAGAATATTAATATAAGGGATGGCAAAGGACCCGCAAAAGATTTTGTGTATAAATACACGTGTAATCAATAATACGCGAACATTCTACCTAATCCTCATTTATAACACAAAGCCCGTAACATCCTGCCTACTTACCTAACGCAAAACCTGTACTCGTGCCTACTGTATGTTTAACTAACGCAAAGCAGCTTTTTGCTGAATTAAAGCCAAAAGCAATAATGGATGACGTCAGCACAATGGAATGCATCACCACAGTTTTCTAAGCAAAAATTGTCGAAAATAGAACATCTAATTAACTCATCGGTACTCCTCTCGGTGGACCTGCCCTAACATATAGCCCACATCATCGTGTAGCCCCGTTCTTCCTCTTTCTAAAGAGCAATATATCTCCTTCCGAGAGTCCCACCGGGCGCCGCTAGAACGTTTTTTCCGCAGGCTGTTTGGTCAAAATTTCGAAAAAAATCTCGACTTGGGTCCGGGAAAACGCCTGTTACGGGACGCCGTGGCCCTCTCGGGAATTCTAAATATGCCTACTACACCCACCGCTGAACGGGCTATCTATCCATACGCAGCATCACCCTCGGCCCATTCCCGTTCTCCACATCTCAGCCGTATAACTTTTGCAAAAAACGGCCGAAAAAGGGCCATTTTTTGAGGTTTTTCGCCCCCCCCCGTTCCTCCCGGTGGGCCCGATTGGAAAAATAAACCCCCAATGAGACGACACTAGGTCGAGACTTTTCTTTTGATATATAGATCGCCGCAAATGGTGCCCTCGTCCGGGCTGTAGCCTCGAATCTTATATATATATAAATAAATAAATATATATACCAAGAATATTAATATAAGAGACTAGCAAAGGCCCCGCAAAAGATTTTGCGTATAAATACACGTGTAATCAATAATACGCGAACATCCTACCTAGTCCTCATTTATAACACAAAGCCCGTAATATCCTGCCTACTGTTTGTTTAACTAACGCAAAGCCTGCAGCTTTTTGCTGAATTAAAGTTATAAGCAGAGTAGAGTACAATGGATGACGTCACAACAATGCCTTTGCGTCAGCAATTTTCTAAGTGAAAATTGCCGAAAATAGAACATCTAATTAACTCGCAAGTACTCCTCTCGGTGGACCTATCCTAAAATATAACCCACATCATCGTGTAGCCCCATCCTTCCTCTTTCTAAAGAGCCCCATATCTCCTTCCGAGAGTCCCACCGGGCGCCGCTAGAACGTTTTTTCCGCATGCTGTTTGATCAAAATTTCCAAAAAATCGCGAGTTGGGTCCGGGAAAACGCCCGTTGCGGGGCGCCGTGGCCCTCTCGGGAACTCTAAATATGCCTACTACACCCACCGCTGAACGGGCTATCTATCCATACCCAGCACCACCCTCGGCCCATTCCCGTTCTCTACATCTCAGCCGTATAACTTTTGCAAAAAACGGCCGAAAAAGGGCCATTTTTGGAGGTTTTTCGCCCCCCCCTCCTCCCGGTGGGCCCGATTCGAAAAATAAACCATCAATGGCACGACACTAGATCGAGACCTTTCGTTTGATGTATAGATCGCCGCAAATGGTGCCCTCGTCCGGGCTGTAGCCTCGAATCTTATATATATATATATATATAATATACCAAGAATATTAATATAAGAGACTAGCAAAGGCCCCGCAAAAGATTTTGCGTATAAATACACGTGTAATCAATAATACGCGAACATCCTACCTAGTCCTCATTTATAACACAAAGCCCGTAATATCCTGCCTACTGTTTGTTTAACTAACGCAAAGCCTGCAGCTTTTTGCTGAATTAAAGTTATAAGCAGAGTAGAGTACAATGGATGACGTCACAACAATGCCTTTGCGTCAGCAATTTTCTAAGTGAAAATTGCCGAAAATAGAACATCTAATTAACTCGCAAGTACTCCTCTCGGTGGACCTATCCTAAAATATAACCCACATCATCGTGTAGCCCCATTCTTCCTCTTTCTAAAGAGCTATATATCTCCTTTCGAGAGTCCCACCGGGCGCCGCTAGAACGTTTTTTCCGCATGCTGTTTGATCAAAATTTCCAAAAAATCGCGAGTTGGGTCCGGGAAAACGCCCGTTGCGGGGCGCCGTGGCCCTCTCGGGAACTCTAAATAGGCCTATGACACCCATCGCTGAACGGGCTATCTATCTATACCCAGCACCGCCCTCGGCCCGTTCCCGTTCTCTACATCTCAGGCGTATAACTTTTGCAAAAAACGGCCGAAAAATGGCCATTTTTGGAGGTTTTTCGCCCCCCCCCCGTTCCTCGCGGTGGGCCCCATTCGAAAAATAAACCCCCAATGAGACGACACTAGATCGAGACCTTTCTTTTGATATATAGATCGCCGCAAATGGTGCCCTCGTCCGGGCTGTAGCCTCGAATCTTATATATAAATAAATATATTAAGATACCAAGAATATTAATATAAGAGACTAGCCAAACCCCACAAAAAGAATTTTGTGCACAAATCAACACACAACCCACACCACACCACTCCACCTCATCACACCACACTGCACCACACCATACCACTCCACCTCATCGCACCACACAATACCACCACACTGCACCACACCATACCACCTACACACCACACCACCCACACCATACCACTCCACCACACCACACTGCACCACACCATACCACTGCACCACCCATACACCACACCACACCACCCACACCATAATACTCCACCACACCACACCCTAACACCACACTGCACCACACCACACCCTAACACCACACTGCACCACACCACACCACCCACACCATACCACTCCACCAGACTGCACCACACAATACCACTGCACCACCCACACACCACACCACCCACACCATAATACTCCACCACATCACACCGCACAGCACCACACCATAACACCACACTGCACCACACCACCCACACCATACCACTCCACCACATCACACCACACCATACCACTGCAGCACACCGCACCACCCACACACACACCACACCACCCACACCATACAACTCCACCACACCATACCACTGCACCACACCGCACCACCCACACACCACACCACACCACCCACACCATAATGCTCCACCACATCACACCACACTGCACCACACCATAACACCACACTGCACCACAACACCCACCCACCCACACACCACGCCACCCACTCCATACCACACTACCCACACCACACCCCACACACCCTATCACCCCACCACACCATCCATAGCACAACACACAAAGCACACCACCACCACACCACATCAAATCCACCACCTCACGTGGTGATCATGATGTTGATGATGATGATGATGGTGGTGGCAACGATGACGACACCTATAGCACAAGCACCAACAGCACAGCATTACAACAAAACCATTCCAAACATTTTTCACAAAGTTGAAACTATGTGCTATAATATAATAAATAGCAAAGGCCCTGCAAAAGATTTTGCGTAAAAAACCACGTATAATCAATAATACGCGACATCCTACCTAGTCCACATTTATAACGCAAAGCCCGTAAAGTCATGCCTACAGTTTGTTTAACTAACGCAAAGCCTGTAGCAGCTTTTTGCTGAATTAAGGCTATAAGATTATAGACAGAATACAAAGGATGACGTCACAACAATGCCTTTGCGTCAGCAGTTTTCTAAGCGAAAATTGCGAAAAATAGAACATCTAATTAACTCGTCGATACTCCTCTCGGTGGACCTGTCCTAAAATATAGCCCACATCATCGTGTAGCCCTGTCCTTCCTCTTTGTAAAGAGCCGTATATCTCCTTCCGAGAGTCCCACCGGGCGACGCTAGAACGTTTTTACCGCATGCTGTTGGTCAAAATTTCGAAAAAATCGCAAGTTGGGTCCGGGAAAACGCCCGTTGCGGGACCCCGTGGCTCTCTCGCGAATTCTAAATAGGCCTATGACACCCACCGCTGAACGGGCTATCTATCCATACCCAGCAGCCCCCTTGGCCCGTTCCCTCGATCCGTTCCACCACACAATACCACCACACCGCACCACACCATACCACCTACACACCACACCACCCACACCATACCACTCCACCACATCACACCACACTGAACCACACCATACCACTGCACCACCCACACACCACCCACACCATAATACTCCACCACATCACACCGCACAGCACCACACCCTAACACCACACTGCACCACACCACACCACTCCACCAGACTGCACCACACAATACCACTGCACCACCCACACATCACACCACCCACACCATAATACTCCACCACGTCACACCGCACAGCACCACACCATAACACCACACTGCACCACACCACCCACACCATACCACTCCACCACATCACACCACACCATACCACTGCAGCACACCGCACCACCCACACACACACCACACCACCCACACCATACAACTCCACCACATCACACCACACTGCACCACACCATACCACTGCACCACACCGCACCACCCACACACCACACCACACCACCCACACCATAATGCTCCACCACATCACACCACACTGCACCATACCACACTACCCACACCACACCCCACACACCCTATCACCCCACCACACCATCCATAGCACAACACACAAAGCACACCACCACCACACCACATCAAATCCACCACCTCACGTGGTGATCATGATGTTGATGATGATGATGATGGTGGTGGCAATGATGACGACACCTATAGCACAAGCACCAACAGCACAGCATTACAACAAAACCATTCCAAACATTTTTCACAAAGTTGAAACTATGTGCTATAATATAATAAATAGCAAAGGCCCTGCAAAAGATTTTGCGTAAAAAACCACGTACAATCAATAATACGCGACATCCTACCTAGTCCACATTTATAACGCAAAGCCCGTAACATCATGCCTACAGTTTGTTTAACTAACGCAAAGCCTGTAGCAGCTTCTTGCTGAATTAAAGCTATAAGATTATAGACAGAATACAATGGATGACGTCACAACAATGCCTTTGCGTCAGCAGTTTTCTAAGCGAAAATTGCGAAAAATAGAACATCTAATTAACTCGTCGATACTCCTCTCGGTGGACCTGTCCTAAAATATAGCCCACATCATCGTGTAGCCCTGTCCTTCCTCTTTGTAAAGAGCCGTATATCTCCTTCCGAGAGTCCCACCGGGTGACGCTAGAACGTTTTTACCGCATGCTGTTTGGTCAAAATTTCGAAAAAATCGCAAGTTGGGTCCGGAAAAACGCCCGTTGCGGGACCCCGTGGCTCTCTCGCGAATTCTAAATAGGCCTATGACACCCATCGCTGAACGGGCTATCTATCTATACCCAGCACCGCCCTCGGCCCGTTCCCGTTCTCTACATCTGAGCCGTATAACTTTTGCAAAAAATGGCCAAAAAATGGCCATTTTTGGAGGTTTTTCGCCTCCCCTTCCTTGCGGTGGGCCCAATTCGAAAAATAAACCATCAATGGCACGACACTAGATGGAGACCTTTCGTTTGATGTATAGATCGCCGCAAATGGTGCCCTCGTCCGGGCTGTAGCCTCGAATCTTATATATATATAAATATATTAAGATACCAAGAATATTAATATAAGAGTATAGATAGATGGCAGTAGTACGCTGTACGATAAAGCCCACTAAAGACAATATACATATAATTTTTTAAATAATCATTCGTATTTGTTCACCAGATGACGATGAGCACAATATTGTAAAACGGTACTTTTGTGTAAAACAGACGAACGTCTGTTACACAAGTTGTTGGTATTGTAGGTAAGCGGAGTAACATCATGAACATACGATAAGATATTATTCATAATGAAAAAGACGTTTGAAAATAGTGTTACCTCGTCTCCGCTTGAATCCTGTAATACGTCTGTTTCCACTGTTATGGTAACATTGACAATGTAAAATCCAGGTAGTAAAGTATATTCCGGTATTGTGATATAAGAGTTATTCGTGGTAATGTTAAAGTCTTGCAATACCACAGGAATTCGCTTCTGTCCAGCTTCAGGTATATTATACAATTTCCATGTGTAATATCGTGATGTCACATTAGAACAAACATACAGCGTTGACTTCATCGTAAATGCGTCGGAAACAATGTAAGGGTGTTGTTTGGCCTGTTCTTTATTGATACCACCAGCATCAACAATATGAGTTTCTCCTATGCAGGTAACTGTTACGTTTACAGAAGTTTTCCAGAATTCGAAAACTTCAAAGTATTGTATCACAGTTAGTTCGAAACTACCATGCTCCTTATAGATAATAGTAAACTCCTTTCCCATGTAATGAGAAAAATATTCTTTTGAAAAATTTGAAATCTTTTGTCCATAGTATTCTGTTTCATTGATGCGTTCTAGGTCACTCTGATAAAAATAATAATCTTCTCCGTCGCCGTAGCTGATTTGAAACCAAATATCCCTAGGGTTGTAAATATCGTCATAGTACTGGTCAATAACACAAAGTTCCAAACTATAGACCAGAAAATGCACTTCTTGGTTGAAATAAAAAATCCGAGAGGGATTCCTTGTTAGAACTAAAACAAATAAAAGAAGACAAGTTCATATAGTTTGTACAGTCAATCAATTTGCATTTTTTCCAACCTCTTACTAAAGCTAGAGCAAATGAGAGCTCGTATAAATGTGCCCTAGCTTTGTGGGATCCAGATATCAATTTTGAGATATTGAAAAGAATGTTCAGTTCCTTGAAAGGTACATGTCAAATTGTTGGCTGTTAGCCAGTTTTTATCACTCGATACAGGTAATACCACTAATTGCAGCAAAAAAGTGCCAGCAGTCAACCAAATTACTATTAGTTTTTTGCTCATTTTTGTGGTTTGTAGATGGTATTCATTAGAAACCTTCACATAATTATTGTAAATAACCAAACCCCACAAAAAAATTGCGCATAAACCAGGCCAAACCATGCCCCACCCACCTCACTACTCTACATCACATCTCCCTCAGCGTGTCGCTCTACCACTCTGTGCATACCACACACCCGCACCTCCTCAACCACACCACACTACCAATTCAATTCAATTTTATTTTCTCAATAGCAGTTAAAATTCGTCATAATTATTTTTTACATTTCACTGCGGCTGAGGACCAGCGAAAGACCTATTGGTCACTTGGTCAGCAGCCCCAATGCACAAAACCAACCATACCATACCACACCTACGACACTACAATCAACACAATACACCGTCCCCCCACAATCACCACACTAACCATACCACTTCATATCAAACCTACCGCATAACATGAGGGTTATGATGCTGATAACTATGACACCTACAACATCAACGTCATTAGTACAGCAGCATTGAAAAAGCATGCAAAACATTTCGCACAAACTTGAAACCATGTGCCACGACTAGAACCCAGAGCCGCACCATTTCAGCTGAGTCGAAGCCTGTTTTTTTCGACAGCCTACCTAGCCAATAAGAAACCCAGCTTAGGTCGCACCAGACACTTAGTAATGAGAATCGAACTAGCCGATATTTTTGCCCACTGCAAAGATTTTCGCTCTTGCGATAATCACGTGAGACTCTGAACAACTGGTTGAGATATAGCAAATGCACAAATTTTTCAACGAGAAATCTCATCAATTCAAAATTAAATACACAAATAGGCAACATAAGTCCATGTGTAATATCGTGATATCTCACTAGGACAAACATACAGCTTCGACTTCTTCGTAAATGCGTCGGAAACAATGTAAGGATGTTGTTTGGCCTTTTCTTTATTGATACCACCAGCATCAACAATATGAGTTTCTCCTATGCAGGCAACTGTTACGTTTACAGAAGTTTTCCAGTATTCAAAAGCATATAACTTTTGTGTCATGGTTAGTGCAAAAATACCATGCTTCTTGTAGATGTGAGTAAACTCCTTTCCCATGTAATGATTAAAATATTCTTTTGGAAAATTTGAAATTTTTTGTCCATAGTATTTAGTTCCATTGCTGTGTTGTAGCTCAGCGTGAGAATGAAAAGAAAGTTCTACGTTGCCAAAACAGATTTCAAATGTAAAATTGAACCTTTTCTCATTGTCATAGTAACGGTCAATAACACAAAGTTCCAAACTATAGACCAGAAAATGCACTTCTTGGTGATAGTGAAAAGTGCAAGAGGAATTCCTTGCTAGAAATAAAGCAAACATCCTAAATAATACAGTTTCTACAGTCAGTCAAATTGCATTTTTCGCAACCTTTTTTAAACCTAGAGGAGTAATTGTGCTGATCTGCTCTAGGCCTTTGTGAGATACAAATCTTAATCTTGACATTTGACATATTGAAAAGAAAGATCATTCCTTGATGTGTACATGTCAAATTGATGCTTGTTGGCTAGTATTTATCACTCGATACAAGCTGTATCATCAACTACAACCAAAAAAGCAAAAATAGTTAGTGCAAGCAGTCAGCCAAATTACTATAAATTTTTTGTTCATTTGTTTGCTTTGGTTTGCAGACGGCACTCATTACAAACCATCTGTAATTATTGTAACTAGCCAATCCAGCAAAACATTTTGCGCATAAGCCAATATCTTACCATACCACACCCAGCACAATACCCTCACTACTCCGCCAACACCACTCACAACACACCACCTGTAACACACCACAATACACTAACACTACCCACACCACCCTAGTCTACACCACGCCACCCACCCCCTCACACCCTGTCGCTCTGCCACTTTACCCACACCATATTTCCCACACCACACCACCCATATACACAAAACCAATTGCACTATACCACACCAAAGACACCACAATACACTGTCTCAGCACACTCACCACACCTACCATGCCACTTGACATCAACCCGCCGAATCACATGCGGATCGTGATGATGATGACAACGACACCCGCAACACCCACCAACAGTGCAGCAGCATAGCAAAACCATGCAACACAATTTTCACAGTTAAAACTGAGTGCTATGACAAACGCTATTAGATGCACCTGCTAATGTTCAATAATGCACGAACTTCTATATAGTTTTTCTTATTGCTTTTTTTGGTGATAATAGACTAAGAGATATAACTTGCTCTTACAGTCTACAACAGAAGAATTGCGAGTGATGACAACGCGTAGAACGGTCGCGTAATTTCTCAAACTAAAAGACAATGGATTCTTCCAAACCTCGTGCAGCACTTGGGGGTTAAAAAGAACTTAAAAATACACACCTTTCAAATTCTAATTATACCTATAATGCCCACCATTGAATGGGCTATATGCCTGTTACCAGGGAGCCAGAGAGGAAAATATTGTCACATTTTGTTGCAAAAGTGGAGATAACATCCATTTAAGAGATAACATATTTTTCCAATTCGTTATTTAATAAAGCAAGTTTGTTAACTGTAACATAAACAATTACTGTTTTAGATCATGCAGTAACTGTGTGCAAGAGAGAAGTTGCCAAGCCTTTCACGCGTTGCAGCAAGTTGCGAGGGAAGTTAAGAGATAAAATGCCAAGCCGTTCAACAAGTTGCGAGAGAAGTTGCCAAACCGTTCACACGTTTACTCTCATAGAGAAGTTGTGAGAGAGGAGTCTCTTTGTCTGAAGAAGCCATTAGGTAATAAACTAACATTATGTAGGATATTCATGCATTATTGACACTTATGAGCAAAATCTTTTGCGAGATCCCAACTAAGCTTGTTACATGTGATTTATCTGCACTCTGTTATATTTCCAGGTAGCTATAAACTGTATAACTTATTTCTTTCTTAAGAGAAAGGCCACGTCTTCTAGGAGGTTAGGTTTATTTCAATGTTTACGAAAAATGTTAGAAGGATTTAGTAATAAAACTGGAATAAGCACCTCGTGTAACTAGTAAAATCACTTTAAAATCACCATCATTTCCGGCTTGGGTGCTCCCATTTTCAATACTCATTCGTCTTCCCATGACGTCATTCGTCTTGGAAAAAAGTAGCGCACTGCTAACTTCACCAAAAGTATAATAAGTTTTTAGAAAAACTTGCATAGCTGATTTTGTAATATTTTTACGTGCACATTAGGTAAGCTGCTGAAGTTTGAATTTATCTACGCAGCGCGCGCTTACAGAAAGCCACGAGATGCTTACGAAAAGTCACGAAGTCTCCCAATTATTATTACAATTTTCAAGTGAACGGCAGCAGCCATCGCCATCTGACAATTTCTGTTCAGAAGTAGTGCATTTCAAAATTGAAGCTTTATAAGCATTCCTTGCAAAATTTTTTTTTATGTTTCTCTAAGTTTAAACCCAACATACTGAGTGACTTGTTCTTTCCTTTAAAATGAATGAAATAAGAAATTTTATAACTGTTATTGATTCTGTATCTTTAAAAACTACTTTTGAGTACCCAAAAATGAATTACAAGTCTCTATTTAAGCTATTGAAACAAATGCTGCAGCTTAGAATCAGGTTAGTTATGAATTTGCTAACTAAGATGTTGTGGTATTTTCTTTCAGCAAGGTGGCGTTAGCATGCTGAAGTATGATTCACTTTTAAACGATGGATTGCAGCTATCAACGTACTCGGGCATCAAAAGTGCATTAGCAGGACTATGGTTGGTCATAAATGTTTTTAAATAAAATGTACAAAAACTTGCATACTCTGCTCAGTCTCTGTGTTGCAGTGATGGACGATACCACTGATTCGTAATCGCAATTACCGATTAGTTTTTGTTAGCAATGGATTGTTGTAAGCTGTTACTGATATCCCTCGTCGGCGTCCGATCCTAGCAGAGGTACAAATGCGCGCTCTTAGTGCACGCTTAAGTAGACACCTCCGATTTTCCATTTCAAAATTGACAAAATTCTGTTTCAAAGAATTATTAATTCCGCTTCACAGAAATTTGAAGCTATGATGCTCTTATAGTTAATATTTGTCGTCAAATTATGTAATATGCGGTAGATTGTAAATAAAAAAATTAATATGAATTAAGCGTATAGTCTTTCAGGTATTTTTATGGCTTTACATGTACATAAGAACACCAACATTTAATTTGCATTTTTAAAACAATATGCCGAAATCTTCATATAAATCATTGGAAAATTGCTCGGCTCTTTCCCGAGCTGTAACACGCACAACTGGATTGTGTTGTACGAGATTGTGTTGGGCGCGCGGAGTAAAATTATTATGTCTATTTGAGGTCGAAATCTAAAATCTGAGTTCATTCGATTGTTACATGAAGGTAAATTTCCGTTATTAAAATTACGTTGAAATGGAGGGTTGGGTCTGTTAGACAAACGATTATCGTTAAAACGAGTCGTATTTGTTCCGAATTTTCGCTTATTATTATTGAAAACGGATGGTACGAATTGGTGTCCTCGGATTGGTCTTGACTGAGAGTTTGACTGTGTCAATGAAGCCACTGTCTTGTTCAACGTCTGGACTGAGTTCTGTACATTACTAAAAACGTGACCTTGTTGTAGCAGTGAATCTGCAAATAATCGTAGCGTATTTGAAGTCATGTCTTGCAAATGCTCCGGTAATTCTTGTGAAATTAAATCAATTTCCATAGGTTCGGAATTATCTGGGAAACAAGATCGAAGACATTGACACATTTCAACGGTAGCATCCCTATTTGCTGCTTCGGTTATCGCTAAAGTTGTGGGAGGCTCTCTAAGTAAATATTGTCTGACTTGGTCTCCGCGTATACCCAATGTAAATAATTGGACTAAAAATGATTGAAATGCCGGTTGTATAATTTCATCTTCCGATTTAGCAATACGCGCTAATTTCATTATCCGATCTCCGAAGGCTTGAATTGCTTCTCCTTTTTGCTGTCTGGCTCGAGTTAATCCTATAAAAGCTTTATTAATCTCTAATCTATCTGCATAAAGATCTCTTAAAGCGTTTCTTAATTCTTGCACCGTTCTAGTTTCAAGATTTGGATATTTACTAAGAAAGTGGGCAGCTGCGCCTGTAACAGTTCCTAATAAAAAATGTTTGTAGGCGGTAGCTGTAACGTCTGCAAGATACAGCCACAACAGTTGAATAATTAGTGAATACTAAAACAAACGTTTATTAAATGAGCATCAGTTTAGATAACCATGTGAACAAAGCAAATCCCACATTACGTAACTTCTACCTCGTGGTGAGCCCGCTTAAATAATAAGGGAAATCTTAGTAAGACCAAACATTAAAATGTTAGCCACAGATAAGAACACGTCACATCCTCTTCGTTTTAAAAGTAAGTAACGTAGACCAACTAAACTGAAAAACATCAATATAGGCAGATATCAAGGTCACAAAATTAAAGGTCAACATCAAGGTTATTAATACTCAAACTAGGTAACATAATCATTAAGAAACTTAGGTCTCTGAATTCGCCTACCAGAACGTGTTCTAATCTCGTTATCATTCCTCTGTCTGTTATCGTTAAGTCTGTCTGGTATCACGTCTCGTTTCTGTCTCATGTTGTCGTATGGGCAGTATACAGATTCATCTATATAAGTCTCAGACGTCTTGCGCAGATGAACTCTGTTTCTTCTGTACACGGTTCCACTTTCAGTCTTTACAAGGTAAGACCTTTCACCAATCTTCCGTATCACTATAGCTTTCTCCCACATCTTCCCTTTTCGTAGAGGGTCCATACGTACAACATCCCCAACCATTAATTGAATCAAAGGTTTCGCCTGTTGGTTGTAATATGTAGCTTGGCGATCCTTCTGAGCAATGATTTTCTCTCTAGTATTTGACACAAGTTTCGGCTCTAGCAAGGAAGATGGCATTGGTAGAGTAGTTCGTGTCCGTCTTCCAAACAATCGTTGAGCTGGTGATGCATTAAGACCTTCCGCTGGTGTATTTCTATAAGCCAATAGAGACAAGTATGGGTCTTCTTTTGCAACTAGCGCTTTCTTCATCAAACGCTTAGCAGTGTTGATAGCATTCTCAACTTTGCCATTTGATTTTGGATACCTCGGTGAAGAAGTTTAATGCTGGAAGCCATAAATTTTAGCAAAAGTTTTAAACTCTTGAGAATCAAATGGCACATTATCAGAACGGAGCATTTCTGGTAATTCCATGCCGAGAAAAATGTGCTTTCAACTTTGTTATGAATGTTCTAGCTTCTTTTGATTCAAGCTTGTCTATTTCAAAGAAGTTGGAATAATAGTCAACAGTTATGAGATAATCAGTATTATTTACCTCACACAGATCACTTCCTACAATCTGCCATGGTCGAGTTGCAATTTGTGGAATCAATTCCTCCTTTTGCTGTGACCGTGGATATGCATTACAGATTTCACACTTTTGAATGTAAGATTCAAAATCAGCGTTCATCCGAGGCCTGAATACAACTTCACGTGCTCTTCGCAAGCAGCCTTGTATTCCCATGTGGCTAGCATGAACCATTCTAATGAAAGACAGCCTTTCGCTTGGTGGGTATACAATTCTCTCAGCTTTAAATATCAAACCTTCATTTATTGCCAGTTCATCTCTATAATTAAAATATTGCGGTAGATCTGGTTGTACCTCAGATACTTTGCAAGGCCAGCCAGACCTAATCATAGATTGCAAAGCTTTCATCTCTGGATCGGTCACTGTAGCCACTTTGAGCAATTCAAGTTTCTCATCTTTAAAAGTAGCAGGTACGTATTCCAAAGCACGTACAGTTTCAAATTCTAAAGCAATGTCATCAGTCTCGGGGAGAAAAGCACGAGACAAGGTGTCAGCCATCAGCATGGTTGCTCCTTTCCTATATACTACTTCAACATCGTAGTTCTGCAGCACCAACATCATGCGCTGTATTCTCTTAGGAGCACTAAGTATGCTCTTCTTGAGTATGGATTCTAGAGACTTGTGATCAGTTTCCAGCTTTACTTTACGAGCGTAGCAGTAGTGGTCAAACTTTTGAATACCAAAAATTAGACTCAGCATTTCCTTTTCAAGTTGCGCATAGTTCTGTTCAGTTGCAGTCAAAGTTCGAGAGGCGAACGCAACTGGTTGACCATTCTGCATTAGACATGCACCTAAGCCTGACTGACTGCTGTCACATTGCAGAGTGAGTTCTTCATCTGGGTTGTAATATCTGAGCACGGGAGACGTAGTTATGAGCTTTTTAACCTGTACAAATGCCTCTTCTTGTTCAGAGTTCCATCTGAATTCTGTTTTGTCAGACATTAGGTTACTAATAGGTTTTAAGACTTCAGAAAGCATAGGCAAAAACTTTGCCAAGTAATTGACAAAACCACACAGTCTTCTTACTCCCGTCTTATCGATTGGAGCTGGCATATTTTGCACCCCTACGACCTTGTCGGGGTCAGCTTTAATACCATTAGCACTCAGAATATGCCCGTGGTATCGCACTTCACTACGTCAAATCTGACTTTTATCTGGATTCAGTTTTATATTTCTTTCACGACATCGTTCAAAGAATGCTCTCAGTTTGTGGTCATTGTCAACACCGGCTTCTGTAATGGTAGCACCACAACCATAAATTAGTACGGCATCGTGGAAGTCTTCTATTCCTTTTAGGCCTTGTATTTGCTCATCCATTTTCTTCTGAAAAATCTCAGGCCAAGCCGAAATCCCAAACGGAGCTCTAGTATAACGATATCTACCGAACGGAGTATCAAATGTTGTTAGATCTTTGGTCTTTTCGTCTAGCTTCATGTGATGAAACCCACTCGTCACATCGAAAGTAGAAAAGAGCTTCGCATTGCACAGTCTAGGAGTAAGCTCCTCCATTGTAGGAATATGGTAGATTTCTCGTCTGATAGCCTTATTCAGTGGTTTAGGATCCAAGCAGATTCTGATACTGCCCGAACGTTTAGTAGCAGTTGTGTAAGCGTTAACCCAGTCAGTAGGGTGGTCTACACGTTCAATGATGTTGTTTTGTTCGAGTCTGTCAAGTTCAGCTTTAAATTTATCTCGCATGTTATAAGGAAGTCGCCTACATGGTTGAACAACAAGTTTCTTAATGATTATGTTACCTAGTTTGAGTATTAATAACCTTGATGTTGACCTTTAATTTTGTGACCTTGATATCTGCCTACATTGATGTTTTTCAGTTTAGTTGGTCTACGTTACTTACTTTTAAAACGAAGAGGATGTGACGTGTTCTTATCTGTGGCTAACATTTTAATGTTTGGTCTTACTAAGATTTCCCTTATTATTTAAGCGGGCTCACCACGAGGTAGAAGTTACGTAATGTGGGATTTGCTATGTTTACATGGTTATCTAAACTGATGCTCATTTAAAAAAAGTTTGTTTTGTCTGCTATTCTAGTCCATCAAAAATTTCCACACACTCAGGACCCAAAACGGTCAATAATGTGGCTGTTCTAACAGCATCATTTGCTTCATTGAGCTTCAAAGCCACCTCATAATTGTCCCACACCCGACGAAATTTTCGCCAATTCGCAGCTAAATTTCCATGCAGGTCTAGTCTAGGTGGTGCAGGTAGAACACTATACGGGGAAGTAACTTGAACATGACCTTCGCCGTCAGCCATTTTATCTTACCACAGTCTTCCCGATAGAAAGTTTGGCGTTACGTAAAGAAGTGATGGGCGCTATTACACTTTCGCACCGCCTAGCTTTTCCTGGCCTATTGGTTCTTTTCACGCCTGCAGGCCAGAAAGCAGACCAACAGGCGTAATATACACCATATTCCCATAATATTATTGCTTTTTACGCTTTATAATTCCAGATTAAAATCATACATTACTTACCGCCGTCAATACGCAAAAAGCTCCACGTGAATAACCGTGTTTACACCACTAATGCGCAATCGCTCTCGCGCAGTGACGTATGTGGCCCTTAACCTGTGTTTTTAGTTTTTTTTGCATAATTTATGATTATTATGGTTGCAGCCACGGGAGTTTGTATCATATTACAGTGTTCCCACATATTAGATTATAAAAGTAAAGGTTTTTTCTTTATTTGGTAAATGCAATTAAGATGAAAGTGTATCACGTGCCTTTTAAGCTAGGCCCTGATAATGCATAAACTAGTACGAAATTCGTCACGTGACTACACACACAAACAAGATGGCGATACTGTGTAGAACTGTGAATACAGCGTAATTATTGGTAATTATACCTAAATATATGATTAAATTACAATTAGATTAGCGGAAACACTCACTGATGACGTAAGAATAATAGAATGATGACGTACGAGCCTAGAAACGAGTAATAACCTAGAAAAAGCTAGGCGGTGCGAAAGTGTAATAGCACCGAAGTGATGTTATCAGCGTATCAGTAGTTAAGCACTTGCCGATAACTTCCATCCGTACTACCATGTAACGTTTGCAAGATACAGCCACAACAGTTGAATAATTAGTGAATACTAAAACAAACATTTATTAAATGAGCATCAGTTTAGATAACCATGTGAACAAAGCAAATCCCACATTACGTAACTTCTACCTCGTGGTGAGCCCGCTTAAATAATAAGGGAAATCTTAGTAAGACCAAACATTAAAATGTTAGCCACAGATAAGAACACGTCACAGTAGCTCGTGAAGTTAATAAAGTCGGAGTTAACTTTAAAGATTGTTCGATATTATCAATCCAATCTCGATATTTCAAAGTGCCAGTTTAGGTTCGCCGGAAAATTTTGGTAAATGTTGGATTTGTTGAGTTAATGTTTGTTGCACCTGTGAGTCCTTTAATGAAAAATTTGAGAAGCTTGAGCCTTCAAGGTTTTGTTGTGAGTCTCAAATTGTTGACTCAATTCATTAAATTGACTGGCTAAGCTATTATAGCGAACAGCGAAGATATCGCGATAAATATTTTACATTAATATTTTTGAAGTAGCGAGGGAACACTGTAATACTATACAAACTCCCATGGGTGCCACCATAATAATCATAATGCAAAGAAACTAAAAACACCGGTTAAGGGCCACAGACGTCACTGCGCGAGAGCGATTGCGCATGAGTGGTGTAAACAGTTATTCACGTGGAGTTTCTTGCGTGTTGGTGACGGTAAGTAATGTATGACTTTAATCTGGAATTGTAAGGCCTATAAACCAATAATATTATGAGAATATGGTGTATATTACGCCTGTTGGTCTGTTTTCTGGCCTGCAGGCGTGAAAACAAATAATAGGCCAGAAAAAACTAGGTGCGAAAGTGTAATAGCGCCAGCGCCAAACTAGAGTATTGTTGCTTGCACTATCAAGAGGAAAAATTGAAAAAATTAAATTGTCTTACACATTGTGCACGATTGCCACTGTATTATAGGAAAGTAAGCCCCCCTTGCCTAACAGCTCCCTGCTTAGCGACGTTTCGTTTTAACGATGCTGAACATTTGACACCGTTCCCTCACTTAGGGATGCATGTTTAACTTTAACAATCCTTAAAGTCATTTTTTACTTGATCGACATTTGAATAAAACAGTACATGCTGCATTATTCTATTCTGAAATGCACTAATAATGTAAAACAGTACAATTATTGTGTTTTTTCATGACTAACTATTAAATGCTAGCCGTTTGTATCAAGCATAATACGATCAATTCTTCTGGCATCCGAATGCAAACTTTAGTTGAAAGAATTTTGGCCACAACCTGTTCCTATAGCAACCAGACTGAGTATCCAGATGAAAATATCTCAAGGTTGCCACAGGGCTTGGCTTTCACAATGCAGGATTTAACTACTGAATTGAACTGCTAAATATTGGTAAGAAAGATCAGTGATTTCAAGAAAGCAGAAAGAAATTAATCGGTAGAAATATGATTTGACCCATGAAACATTCAATTTATATGTTTAAAGCACACTGATTTTAACCTCTGGCACATATCTCAATTCCTTTATAATTTTTTTATGGAAGTCTTGGTTTCGTTTAACGCCGTTAAATGCCGTGGTTTGCTGGAATGCATTAGCGTTGTTAAGCAAGGACTTAGTGTATTAACTAAAGTGTTTGTACTTTTTCAACAGCTTCTTACCCATTCATTACCTTTTAGAAAGTATGGTTCACTGGCGTAAGTTAGATATAGGCTAGCATATAGGTCGCTGGAGTGGCCTCCACAATTCCCACAATAGTCACTTGAATAGCATTCCAGAAGGTTCTGCATAATATCCAGAAGTGATACATGGTTTCGCATTTTGCATTCATCATAGTTGGATAATTTTTTGAACATCCAGCAGCATGCATGAAAAAAACATTATTCAGCACATTTGAAGAAAAACGTTAGCGAATTTTTAAATATATGTTAATAACCCTATGGCAGCTCTCGCACATGCAGAGGCCACTAAAGGAGCAATATCACACAAATCAAGTTTAACTTATTCTACAGATGGCTTACCTGTGAAAAAATAGGCAAAGTTTTTCAACAGGGTGCTGTCTAATTATTGAGTATAGAGAGGGTGTCATTGTGCTCATTTACAGTAATTCCATCAAACTTGTATGAAAAGTGAACTATTTTTTATCTTTCGCAAATTTTTCATACAGACAGGTTTGAAAATGTCTAACTTTCATGAAGCTTTTTTATGCCAAGCAGCCTTTCACCATGCACCGTCACAATGTAGTATATTTCTATATAAGTCCCATACACTAGACCTTTACCCAGAATGCCATGACATCATTCTGGCTAACCGGCCATGCTGCCAAGCTCACCAGGCTGACAGATCTGGGAAATTCACCACTATACTAAATTTTTGAAATGTTAAAAACAATAGCATCTATTGCCAAAAATATTTACAAATAAAATTACCATGTTGTCAAACCTGCTTAGCTTGCCACTAAACATTCCACTACACTGCCAGATCTGCCAAACACACAGTGCTGGCTGTTCAATCAGATGTCTTAAGTTGCATTAAGTCGGATGGATTCCTTTAAGAAAAGCCTTTCTCGGCCCTATGCCAATTTGTCGTGATTGGATTAAAGTGCGGCTGTTATTAATAGTGTTGCATTTTGAAAATCATAGTTTGGATGATCAATAGTGTAATAGCGGTAGTTATTCGTAATAAAGGTCAATGTTTATTAAACATTACTTTAAAATGTAATTTTGCAGGGTAGATTATAAAAAGTTTTGATATGTTCTTAATTTCTCTTTATTATCTTTATTGTCACGTTTAAGCTTTTTATATATTAAGTGTAGGCTACTTTATTTCTGTTTTATGCATTTTAAATAGTGTATTTTTATTAATTTGCTTTATTTTTGATTTGTATGGTCAAATGATCTTAATTAATTTATCTTATAATACTGTACAGTACACATATTCTTTGTGGACCACTTTGGATACAACTGGTGCATGGTTAATGTGTTATCAATTTTAAATAAAGCTCTTATTATTATTATATTATTATAAATTAATGTGCGATAATAAATTATGATATTATTATAATGAATTATCATATCAAATTGAAATAATATTTCCTGAATGATTTCAATTGGGGAATTATTGATTTTAATATTGTCATGTTTGCAAATTGTATAACAATAGAATATACTTAAAACGTTTATTGATATAGAAGTCCCCACAGAAATACAGGTCTGCATATAATGTCTTGTAAAAGCCAACTGGTAGTACAGAATATAGCAAACCAGAGCAACCATTCACTATTCAGTTAAACTCATTTTTAGAATAGGTGACAGACAGATAGAAGCCATATCTACTACAGTAACAGCGGTTTTACAGGTTATTAATCTAATTGTAAATTAAATGTATTTTTTATGATTTTTGGTCGTTCAAAACGAGATCCTGCCGTCAGCATGTCAACAGTTGTGTAGTGTCTTTAGTTTCACCTGCCTCGAAACTCGTTTCTAAGGGAACCAAATCTTTCACCCCTCTTCTCGTTACATAACCAGTTGGGAGCTTGATGCTGACAAAGCGCACCTCGCCATCTTGTGAAGGTAGGAAGTCTAAAATCTTTCCAATCTTCAATGTTGCACGTGGAGTAGCATCTTGAATCAGGGAAACTTCTCCAACTGTAGGTTTTCCTGGGATTTCTGCACGTTCCCATCGAAAGTGCACTTGGTGGGTTTTTCTCAATGAGTGTAGATAGTGCTTATGCCATACACTCCAAAACTGATCTAGCTTTCGGTTGCCCATCTGCATCGTCCAAAACATCTTCGTCCGTTGTAGAAATGCTTAGTTTTCCCATACGCATGATGAAGTTAGCTGGTGTCAACATTGTGAGTTCTTCAGGACTCGATGAAATGTTAAGCAGTGGCCTAGTGTTCATCAGACTTTTGATCTGCATTATGAGAGTTTACAGTCCATTGTTGTTTAACGTAGCTTTCCACAGAGCTTTCTTCATGGCCTGCTTAATCACTCCCACAAGACACTCATACGCCACGTGACCTCTGGGGAATATATTTCTAGCGGATTCGTTGTTATGCAAAATATTGCATCAGCAGTGCTTCAGTCTTCCTGAAATATGTAGTGTTGTCACTCAGGATAACTGCTGGACAACCTCTTCTGCTAATGAAGCGAAATATTGCTTGAACAGTGGCCCTTGCTGACTAATTCTGAACAATTTCCAACTGGACCACCCGTGTTGTGAAGCAAGTGCATAAAATGCTACCCATCTCTTCTCATGATATTCACCTGGCTTGGCATGAATGAGCATTGGTCCTATGTAATCCATCCCTGTAAATTAAAATGCCGGTGCCCTGCAGAGACGTTCCATTGGTAGTTGAGCCATTTTGGTGGTTTGAATGTTCCTCCTTGATTCTTTTGGCATAGGAGACACTTAGACAAAGTTTTCCACACTGTTGTATAACCTTGTGGAATCCAATATTGTTTGTTAAATCTCAGCTAGAGTAGCTTTAACTCCAGAATGCAAGGTTCTCCTGTGAGCTTTTGTGGTGATTAGCTCTGTAAAATGACATCTAGGTAGCAGAATTGGAAACATTGATTGATCGGTGATTGCATTAGCAAGCTTCCCCCCCCCAGCATAAAACACCTTTGTCAGTGTGGAGACCTAGTTGTTTTATCAGTTGATTAAATTTGCCATGGTGTAGAAGCTTGAATTCGATTGAGAAGCAATCCTGTTGAACTTGTTTAATCCACATCGTATGTACTTCAATCATCTTATCTGCAGTGATATTATTGATTCTGGTATCTTCTTTTTGTGGCACCTGTCCCATGAATCTCTGGCAGTAGCTGGTTACTCTTCAGAGCTAGTCATAGTCGCTGAAGTTATTAACATCTATACCAAAGGGGTAAACGGCAGGTCTCTCCTCCATTACTGTAACTAAAGCTGTCAGTGTTTCTCTTGAATGACTCAACTTTGGCAACTGTATGTTGGTGTTTGTACTCCATTTTGGCCACTGTTCAGTCTCTAGTGATAACCATTCTGGTCCACAAATCCAGTTGCACTCACATAATTTCTTTGCTGAGATTCCGCATGTGCCCCAATAAGCAGGATTGGCTTTAGTGTTGATGTATCTAAACTGGATATCATCCATAGACATTATTTCACTTCGGCGTCTTTCTATATAGGGTAGTAAAACTTTGGTTGAGTGAATCCAACAGAGCACAATTTGTGACTCTGTCCATAAGTGTTTATCTAGCAATGGTTGATCAATCTGCTTTTCTACAAATCGAAGCATCCTGCATCCCATGGCTTCTAGTTCTAGCCATGGTAGAGTTTGACTAACTCTCAATGTCGCTACCTGAGACTTCGCAAATGTTAATGAGGATATAACGTGGTTATCTAAACGTTGATGAATATATGCACCTGCATCTTTACTGGCATCTGTGAGACATAGTAGTTGAACATGAACTTGTTTATCCACGATGACACTGCATGGAAGTGTTATTTGTGGAATGTTTTTCAGTTCTTCTTCTAATTTCTGTCACTCTAAAACCGTAACTGTAACTGGCTCGTCCAGACCGTACTTCTGTGTAGCAAAATCTTTCCTTTGATGGTTACTGGCAGGTAGATTCCAAGCGGATCATATAGTCTAGCAAGCTGTTACATTGCTGGTCTTCTGGTATACACTTCTAGTGGTAGAAATTGTACTGTAGTCTTATTACATTATTAGCAGCATCACAAATAATTCTCAGTACTTTCACTGTAGTACCTTGTGGATGGTCCCATTGTGGTAGGCTTCATTAAACTTGAGATCATTTGAAAGCCACTGGCGTAAATTCATTGCTGCCATATTGTATGTTCTTTGCTGACTGGAATATCTCCATAGGGTCTTCTCCTTGTAAGTGATAGTAGCTAGTAGTAAAAATGGAGATGCATTGACACTAAATGGAAGTCTGGTAAGGCAATATACCTTGATGTTGTCCATCAGGCTGTGATGGATCTTTCAGCCATAGAAATCTGACAGTATCTCTGTCTCTTCCACTAGTGAAGCTTGATGGAATGCTTCTTCAATGTCTGCTAGCATGATGATTTCAAAAAGGCGAAAACGTAGTAAAATTCCAACCAGGTTAGTAAGTAGATATGGTCCAGCATGTATTAGGTTGTTCAAGCTTTTACCGTCAGCTTTGTTCTTCTCACTAGCATCATACACGAAGCGAACTTGAGTAGAAGTACTTCCAGATCATGTTTCTGGTTACACACTGGGCCACGTTAGACAGACGACTGAGTAAAATTAGTAGACAAAGTTACATTGCATACAGCAGTATTTGGTAACTCTAGTTTGTTAACACTGGTACTAAAAACTCTACTGTCTGAGCACCTGTAAGAACCAGCTAGTTTGCACTGTTTACGTACATTGTCCTTTCGATTATCATTCTTATTATCTTCATTATCAAGGTACTCAGGAAGGTTACCTGTATTAGCCTGTTTGTTAACAAACTGTACAAGATCTTTAAACTGAGGGTGCATTGCTGAACCATAATTCTCTTTATAACTTGCTACTTCCTTTTTCCACTTAGTACTCATCCACAATAATGGAAATTTATATATATATATATTACATAAGATGGATAATTAAAAATACTTAGCCCTAGCATTGTATTGCTGAATCCTAACATCTCATTTAAAAAAATCAGCAATTGGCAACCTGGGCTCGTATAGAATTTTCCTCTTTATTTCAGCAGCGATTGTGCTTTCTGAACCATAGCGTTGAAGCAATTCTTCTCCAGCTTGATAGTAAGCAGATACTGGGTCACCCAGCAAATACCTATAGTGTTCTACAACACCCAGTGCATCTCCAGCTAGTGGCAAATAGTGGCATATGTGATGTGAATTTATCTCACCAGGAATAGGCACTTGTGAAATTAAGCTTTCGAAGCTTGCCTCCCAAAGGCAGAATTTTAACTTGTCACTGTCACCTTTAAAAAGTTCAGGAGTAGTTATAGGTAGCAAGCGTTGCAAAAGTGAAGTTTTCTCCAACATTTTGCTATTTCTCCCATAGTGTGCAATATTTCTTACCAGTTACAAACCACTTACTTGGAGAGGAATCTTGTCAGCAGTAAGTTCTCTTTGATTGTCTAGGCGTAGTTTCCCCTTTAATATATATTGGCCGAAAATATCTGCAAGATATATCCCATGATGGACATGACTGAGATGAGCCACTAAATGATGATGTTAGACATCAATGGACTAAGTGGCGAAATGACGTGATTGCAACTTAAGATTCCCAGGTGTTACAAGCCACAGAATTACGGCACTGTTAAGTATGTAGAACTACACCATTTTTCCGACACCTGCTTTTGAGTGGTTATGGTGAGTGTAGTTAATAATTGGTTGCTACATCCGTAGTAATGACAAAATCTCGAGTTGCCCTTACGAAGTCTATTACTATTACTATTAGAGCTCATTGCTGCCGCCACAGCAGTTAAAAATAGTGTTTTTCTGGACGAGGAGCTCCAGTTTTTTCATAATCTGGTCAAGCACCACTACTATTGGTCAAACAGCAATATAGCCTTAGGCTACATCTCCAACGAATCTAAATGATTTCACTATGCTATGTGGCAAACCGAGTTGAAAAAATTAGAGAGCATACATCCCCAATATAATGGAGGCATATTAGCACTTCTGACAATCCGGCTGACATAGCTTCACGAGGTTCAACAGCCAGTGAATTGATGCACAATGAGCTGAGTAGAAAGGCCCTCCAATTCTTCAAGCCATAGCTCCACTACCTAGTCAATCTTTTCCTGGCTTAGATCCAAAAGGTTAGAAAAGCTAGTCATAAAACACGAGCAGTTGCATTGCCTGATATCCTATCCCAGTTGAATTTGTTTTCTAGTTGGTACAAGGCTAAAAAAGCGATAGCAGTATGCCTACATTTAAAGAAAAAGCTGTTAGAATGCAGTACTAAAAGAAATGCAATATGCAATACCTAAGTTCCAGTCACTGTTGATGAAATGCGAGAGGCAGAAAAAGGAAATTTAGGTTTTGTACAAAGGCAAGCATTTTCTGAGGAGTTTGCTTTTTTGGAGTGGCACAAGCCTTTCAAGCAATAAGCGGTCTACTTCACAAGTGAAGAAAAGTAGTTCACTCTGCCGACTGGATCTATTTATAGACAAAGATGCTCTGACTCACATGGGTGGTTGTATTTGGAAAGCTCGTCTTTCTAGGAAAATAGTGTATCCTGTGAATTTATGTAAGCAATGCCTTTTGTCAGTAGAGTAGAGTCAGATTCTTACTCTAAAGGCAGATGTTGTTTCTCCACCACCTGGACATTTTCTGAGAGACTTGTATCGTCACCGACAATGGAGGCGAGTTTAGTTCCTTGCAAACGAGTTTTGAAAGTCCTGACATAAGAAATTCCTACTTATACATAAGAAATTCCTCCTTATACTCCAAAAAAGGCAAAACTGGATACAGCGCTAAAGAAACCTATGTATTGGCGACAGTTCTAAAGGTTGATGAAACCCTGCCACGATGTCATTGGCCCATGCCAAGAGTCACAGAAGCTTATCCTGGAGAGGATCATTGTACGTAAGGTTGAAATAAGGACCACAAATTTGTATATGACAGACCAATTCACAAGCTTGTTCTTTAGATGAGTAATCCCGTAAATCACTCACTAGACTAGAGGAATCGCATCAAGGAGCCCTGACTGTACGCATTGTTTTGCAGTCTTTGTTATGCTTGAGTGAAATAATTAGACAGGTCCGTACTTCAAGAAATAAGACTACTGTTAATTAGTACTGCTGATAGTCAGATTTGAGCCAGCACAGCGGGCAGACATGTGCTTCACCTAGTGCGATACTGTACCTCTCGCACTATGCGATAGCTAGTTGGAGTCGTGTTTTACATGTATTACGGCTATTACTTATGAGTGTTTACGCTTTTGATACTGATGATACGTTCGTACTGAATAATATGAGAAATGCCAAAGCAAGACGATAAACAAAGCTCATTATGGTCAGCTAATAAACAATCAGAAGACATGAATATTATTTCACATATTGAAACCGTATAAGTTAGAACCATAGAACTCAGGACCAAAAATTGGACAAAATTTTGAGTCAACTTACTGCACTCCATATGTTAATGAACGAAAGAGAGATAAAGGATGAAGCAAGAACAACAACAGAATTTACAAACCTTGTTGGGTTTAAGTGCTCGCATCTATAAACATACAAGGGAGATGGCAAACATGAAAAAGTGAACCACATGGACCGGTGATGGCTGAGTTTTCATAAAACTGACCGGAGGGAGTAATATAGTTTAGTTTGGAAGATCTGAAGCATCACACTACACCTTTGGAACAGCACTGTTCTAATGCCACTGACTGAGATGCAAGCTAATGTAACTGTTAGATCGTTTTAATTTTATTACGTTAGGTAAAGTTAATTTCTTGTTTAGATTATTGGTAATACATTTACCCAGACTTGTTTGATCAGCTTACAATGTTTTGGGTTTTGTCCCAACTATTTTCTTTCTAATGATTCTAAGCCTAGTATAATGTAGAATGTGCGGTTGCATTATATAACCATAGTCAAATTGTTTAATTTATTACTTGAATGACCTAGTGGTTTTTTTTTGTTTTTAAACCACATGCTCTGTGTTAGTGTCTCTGAGAGATAAACCACTGATCTTTATTTCTGCAACATTTTAAACAAAAAAAATAGAAAGCTAATTTAGATAGATTGTTACATAGTTTAGTCCATTCATAAATATCAATGAATAAATCAAAATAAAAATTAATAGAAGTAAACTTACATCGTTGCGGCATATATCTAAATGAAAATTTCACTAGCTTCTACAAGACACATGTTCACTCACATGTTCACAGCATAAATGAAAAAACGTAACTAGGTCAATGCCCACACTTCAAACTGTCTAGCTAGATGGAGCCACCTTCGCTACAAAATTAAAATTTATTAAGTCAGGTTCACACTGGCCTTAACACTCCCCCCTTAAATGGGGTTTTACTCCATTTACAGTAGTTATTTATAATGCCTATAACAAAACAGTATAACAAAAATATTGCTACGAGCTTCTATCCGAGGCTCTCAATTAAACATAATTTAGTAATGGGGCGTACTAAAGAAGCATTGTTACTGGCTTTTACTGTAACAGATCGAATAATCCCATCATCACTAGCATGAACATCATCAACACATCCAAGAACCCACTGATTCCTGGGAACTTTGTCACAAATGAGAACTACATCTCCAACTTTCAAGTTGTTATGCTTTCTCAGCCATCTTGTTCTGGATTGCAATGTTGGAAGGTATTCCTTATACCATCTTGACCAGAAAAGTTCGGCAACATACTGTGTCTGGCGCCATTTTCTTTTGTATCTGTCAGCTATTGAGAAGATACCAGGAGCTGACAATGAGTTGGAGTGCAATAATAACAGATGGTTCGGAGTTAGTGGTTCGGCATCTCTGAAATCACTTGACGTGACTGTAAGTGGTCTGCTGTTTAGTATGGACTCTACAAGACAAAAGAGAGTGGCTAACCTCTCATCGTCAACTGTCTGTTGATTTAGCACTCCCGCAAGTATTCGCCTGACGGATCTTATAAGTCGTTCCCAAAACCCTCCAAAGTGTGACGCTGTGGGTGGATTGAAGATCCATTGGATGTTCATCTGTCTTAAGCTGCAGTGGATCTTTTCTTGGTCGAGCTCTTGTAATGATTGCCGTAGTTCCTTTTCGGCACCAGTAAAGTTAGTTCCCCTGTCAGATCTTAGTATGTCAGGTTTACCTCTGCTAGCAATGAACCTGTGCAAGGCTTGGATAAATGAATCAGTCTCCATAGAGGCAAGTACTTCAAGATGCACAGCTCTTATGGCGGCACAGGTAAAAATGCAACCATAACGTTTTACTCTTGTTCTTCCTCTCACCACTTCAAAGGGACCAAAACAGTCTATGCCAACTGAGCTGAAGGCACGACCTCCCGTGATGCGATCTACTGGGAGATCAGACATTTTTTGCTGCATCGACTTCCCGAATAATCGACGACAAATGCGACAGGCACGAAGAACTCTTTTAGTTAGAGGCCTGATTCCAATAATCCAATAGGAAGTCCTTATAAGTGCCACCACGTGTTCTCGCCCGGCATGGCCGTTTTGTTCATGACAGTTTCTAATAATCAAAGTGGCAACTTGGTGATCCTTGGGAATAATCACTGGATGCTTTGCAGTCTCACAGATAAATGCTCTAGTGAGTCGACCACCGACTCTTATTGTATCATCAGTAGAGATGTATGGATCTAAAGCAGCTATTTTACTTCTTTTGTGAAGCGGTTGTCCCATAGACAAGCTTTCATATTCCTCAGAGAAGTAACATCTTTGGATGTGCTTGATAATGGCATTCTCAGCGGCTTTCAGTTCTTCTACTGTCAAGTTGGATCTTGCTTGCTGGATTGGTTGATTTCCAAGCCTATTTCTTAGGATCTCTTTCAAGCGTAACAACCATGCCACTGCTTTCTTTAGCCTGTAGAAAGATAGAAAGAACTGTAATGTTGGTACAGCTTGTCTATAACATCATCATGTCGACAAACAGCTGCATAAGCCTGTGACTGATTTTTCTTTAGTTCTGGATCAGAAATTTCTATTGCCCTTTCTACTTTGAAACATGGCCAGCTGGCTTCTGGTTCATACAAAAAGGAAGGTCCATGCAGCCAACGTGTATCAGCTACAAGTTTATCTGCAGGCAGACCCCTAGACGCATCATTGGCAGGGTTTTCATTTCCAGGCACATGACGCCACTGATGTGGTGAAGACAAGTCATGGATGATTGCCACTCTATTTGACACAAATGTTTTATATCGCGCGGATACATTGTTTATGTATCCCAAAGTGATGGTGCTATCGATCCAGAAAACTGATTCAGTTAGTTTTATGGTGAATTCCTTCCTTAGCATGTGATCTATCTTGGCTGACAGCACAGCAGCTGAAAGCTCCAGACGAGGCATTGATATTCCACCTCTTAAAGGCGCAAGACGGGATTTGCTTATGACGAAACTGCATAATACATCTCCAGATGAATTTGTCATTCGAAGGTAAGTCACAGTTCCATATGCCTTTTCAGAGGCATCTAAAAAATGATGTAGTTGGTATACCTCTACATCTCCAAACTGTGAAGGTGTATAACAGCGGTCAAGTTGAACTGCTTGCAAATTCTGCAACTCGGATAGCCAGTTTATCCATTGTCTCCTTACTTGAGGCTGAAGTTCATCATCCCAGCCTTTGCCTTGCCGGCATTCTTCTTGGAATAGTAACTTAGCTTGAAGGATATTTGGATTCAATATACCAAGCGGATCATATACTGAAGACAGTAAGCTCTGAAGTCCTCGGCGGGTTGCTGGCTTGATCTTGTCTTTAATCTGGATGGTGAACATGTCAGTTTCCATGTTCCAGCAGATTCCGAGCACCTTTTCAGTGGGTAAAGAGCTGGCTTCTAAATCTAGATCCTTGATCTGCTTTCCTCTTTCATCTGGGGCTATGGACTGGATAACCTGTTTACTATTGCTGCTCCACTTGGTCAAGTGAAATCCGCCAAGATGCAGAAGCTCTAATAACTGCTGAACAGTATGAATAGCTTCCTCATTCGTCTTAAAGGAGGACAAACAATCGTCTACATAGAAGTTCCTAAGAATTGTCTGGACGACCGATTCTTCATACAAACTGCGGTTCTCCTTGGCGGTTCTTTGGAGTGAGAAGGTGGCTATGCTCGGACACCATACACCCCCAAATACATGTATAGTCATTCTTAAACTGTAAACAAATCCCCATCAGGCCACCATAGGAATCTCAGGACATTCCGATCTTTAGGAGGCACCCTCACCTGATAAAACATCTTCTGTATATCTGCTGTGACTGCTATTGGATTTTCTCTGAATCTTAACAATACACCCAGCAGCTTATTTGTAAGATCAGGACCTTGTAGAACAACCTTGTTCAATGTAGTTCCTGCAAAACTGGCTCGACAATCAAACACAACTCTGGTTTTTTCTGGACGAGATTCTTGGTGAACTGCAAAGTGGGGTAGATACCACACCTTTCCGGGTATTCCAATGTCGTTATTTTCAACCATGCCACTGCTTTCTTTAGCCTGTAGAAAGATAGAAAGAACTGTAATGTTGGTACAGCTTGTCTATAACATCATCATGTCGACAAACAGCTGCATAAGCCTGTGACTGATTTTTCTTTAGTTCTGGATCAGAAATTTCTATTGCCCTTTCTACTTTGAAACATGGCCAGCTGGCTTCTGGTTCATACAAAAAGGAAGGTCCATGCAGCCAACGTGTATCAGCTACAAGTTTATCTGCAGGCAGACCCCTAGACGCATCATTGGCAGGGTTTTCATTTCCAGGCACATGACGCCACTGATGTGGTGAAGACAAGTCATGGATGATTGCCACTCTATTTGACACAAATGTTTTATATCGGGCGGATATATTGTTTATGTATCCCAAAGTGATGGTGCTATCGGTCCAGAAAACTGATTCAGCTAGTTTTATGGTGAATTCCTTCCTTAGCATGTGATCTATCTTGGCTGACAGCACAGCAGCTGAAAGCTCCAGACGAGGCATTGATATTCCACCTCTTAAAGGCGCAAGACGGGATTTGCTTATGACGAAACTGCATAATACATCTCCAGATGAATTTGTCATTCGAAGGTAAGTCACAGTTCCATATGCCTTTTCAGAGGCATCTGAAAAATGATGCAGTTGGTATACCTCTACATCTCCAAACTGTGAAGGTGTATAACAGCGGTCAAGTTGAACTGCTTGCAAATTCTGCAACACAGATAGCCAGTTTGTCCACTGTCTCCTTACTTGAGGCTGAAGTTCATCATCCCAGCCTTTGCCTTGCCGGCATTCTTCTTGGAATAGTAGCTTAGCTTGAAGGATATTTGCATTCAATATACATACCAAGCGGATCATATACTGAAGACAGTAAGCTCAGAAGTCCTCGACGGGTTGCTGGCTTGATCTTGTCTTTAATCTGGATGGTGAGCATGTCAGTTTCCATGTTCCAGCAGATTCCGAGCACCTTTTCAGTGGGTAAAGAGCTGGCTTCTAAATCTAGATCCTTGATCTGCTTTCCTCTTTCATCTGGGGGTATGGACTGGATAACCTGTTTACTATTGCTGCTCCACTTGGTCAAGTGAAATCCGCCGAGATGCAGAAGCTCTAATAACTGTTGAACAGTATGGATAGCTTCCTCATTCGTCTTAAAGGAGGACAAACAATCGTCTACATAGAAGTTCCTAAGAATTGTCTGGATGACCGATTCTTCATACAAACTGCGGTTCTCCTTGGCGGTTCTTTGAAGTGAGAAGGTGGTTATGCTCGGACACCATACACCCCCAAATACATGTACAGTCATTCTGTAAACTTTAGGCGTCTTTTCCAAATCCCCATCAGGCCACCATAGGAATCCTCACCTGATAAAACATCTTCTGTATATCTGCTGTGACTGCTATTGGATTTTCTCTGAATCTTAACAATACACCCAGCAGCTTATTTGTAAAGTCAGGTCCTTGTAGAACAACCTTGTTCAATGTAGTTCCTGCAAAACTGGCTCGACAATCAAACACAACTCTGGTTTTTTCTGGACGAGATTCTTGGTGAACTGCAAAGTGGGGTAGATACCACACCTTTCCGGGTATTCCAATGTCGTTATTTTCGACTGGTTCAGCATGCCCACTGTCCAACAGCGTGGTAATTTCTTGTGTATACTTTTCACGAAGAACTTTGTCTCGTTGAAGCCTTTTGCGCAAATTCTCAAGACGTGTTTCAGCCATGACTAAATTATCTGGCAGTTGAGGGTTCTCTGACCTAAATGGGATATTCATTTGATAATGACCATCTGGCATCAGAACAGCAGAGTCCTCCCAAATCTTTAAGGCCCTTTTATCTTCAATCGAAAATTTAGTCTCATCTGTATAAGATTCTAGCTTCCAAAACCTCTCCACTAGTTCTTCCAGGTCATCGCTACCAGTCTGAATAGAGTTACACCAGATGGTTTTCCGTTTATTAGAACCAACTGGTCCATTCAAAGTCCAACCTAATCTCGTTTTGGTAGCCCAAGGTGCACTCAGAGGTCCACGTCTGAACTCAATAGGAGCTAATGCATCGGGGTTATCTTGTCCAATTAGTAGACCTAAGTCTAGGTGAAGATTATCCTTACATGGCAGGTCAATATCTTGCAAGTGAGGCCATCTTTCAATGTGTTTGACATCTGGCAGAGATTCAGCATCCATCATTAATGAGGGTCTAGTAAAAACAATTGGCAAATTGATGCAGTTTGATCCATCGCATGGCATGACCTGTAATCTAACGATCTTGGTAGGGGTCTTAGATTCTTTTCCCTGAAGTGTTGTCAAAGACAGGAAATCATTTCTTCCTTTAATGCCAAGCTCTTGGTACAGTTTCTCAGAACAAAATGTGTTGGTAGAGCCGTTATCTAAAAGTGCTAATGTCTTAATTGGTTGCTTTCCGGGAATATTCACCAACACTGGCAATATGGGCAAAGCTGTACCCTTTCCTGGATTAGCATCAATGTCGATGTATCCACTTTGAGCATTTGAGCCTGGCTTTTCAAAGCGCTGATGTGGAGTTGTGCTTTCTTCTTTTACAGAAGGTACTGGAACGGGAGCCTTTGGCACTTCAGTCTTTTGACCACCCTGCAACTTCTTACACTGCTCTTCTGACCTAAGGTGCAGGAAAACGGAGTGTTTTCGTTTACAAACATCACACCGTCTTGTTGATCTGCAAGCACGGCTTGTGTGGTTTGGTTTAAGACAATTAAAGCACAAGCTGTGTTGTTTTACAATCTCCTGTCGTTCACTTATTGACAAGTGCTTAAACTTGGGACATGCCTGAAGTGAATGGAACCGTTCACACAACTTGCAAGGAAATTGCTTCTGTTGACTTTGATCAACATCTTCACGTTGTGGAAGACTGCTAGAACTTGCAAAATTTCTCACAGGATTATACCTTAGTTTTGTTTTGGAACGCTCTGGTATCTCCTGTGACTTCCTTCGATATATATGGTCATTCTCCACTTTGGCTATCATCTCAACAAATTTGACAACGTCTGTGATACGTGGTTCTTTGCCTGATGCACGAATTTTATACACCTCTTTCCTCCAGGTAGCATGTTGGTGCACTGGGAGCTTGTCAATAATTTTTGCCAAATTTCCCTGAGTGTTGATTTCAGCCAGGTGACCCATAGCAGCAAGAGATTTAAAACAACATCTTAGAGTGTCTGCATAATCCCTGAGCACTTCTGGTTCCGATGCCTTAATGATCTTGAACTCTGTGATTTTCCTTATCCAAGCTTGCGTTATAATAAACTCATCACCGTATCTTTCTTTTAACATTTGTTTGGCTCGTTCATATCCAATGTTTGGCTCCATGTTAAGGCAACAATCAATGTACTTTCTTACTTTTTCACTACAGAACTGTACCAATAGTGCCAATCGTGCAACACTGTCAGTAGTGTAGTTCTCCACTGTCGTTTCAAATCTTCTTATAAAGCGGGTGTAATCCAACTCATTTCCATTAAACACTGGTAATTCTATGCTTGGTAATGGAAAATTGTAAGTTAATGGAGACGCTGTGCCGGTATGAGGCTGCCTTATCATCAGCGGAGTTCTTTCCATCTGTGGACTGCTTACATTATATGTTTGATGTGGTCTTACATCAAACCTTGGTGTTGTTTCAGGGTATGCATGCATCTGAGGGTCACAGCATCTATAACATCTAGGAGCTGAAGCCCTTTCAACTGAATCAAATTCAGCTTTTGGTTCTGGCTTATATTCAGTTGCATGCGGGTTCATGGATAGCAGGACCTCTTCATGAGCATAACTAGAAAGAAAAGGTTTGACTTTTACGGAAAAGATTTTCCACCATCTTCTTACGTACTCTTCTTTATGCGCATATCCCTGCCCATATGAATAGACAATAGCTCCAGTTCTTTCGTCATAGCTGTAATGCCATGGCTTTATGTCACCTATAAAGTGAATAACTTTCAAGCGGTCCCTGAACTCAGACAGGGTTAAAAAGTAACCGTATGTACTGGCGGTTGTCACGTTATAAACGAATGAAAGGCGTGTCCAGGAAGAAAAGAATTTATTGAGCAAGCCTTGATCACCTCCATCAAAGCTGGAGTGTGAAGCAGCGAAGGATATCAATTGTCTGTATGTACCCATACTAGGTTTAAAGACAAATACTCCACTATTAAAGAGATCTGGCCATCCCACATCTGGAGCTGCTGCAAACTCTTCATTTTGGAAAAGTTCATCAATATTTTGTAACACAATAGTATCAGATTCCATAAACACTCCTTTATTATAACGTGTTAGAGACCAGCAGTAGAGTTTCGAATATGTAACCTCTAATTCTGGGTGCTGCTGGAGGAGGACTGCGTCATTGTCACCACTCCGCCATTCTTCAATTTCCTCAACTTCGTCAAAAACATCCTGAAGTAAAGTAACTAAAGCAGGTGATACACCCTTCTGTGTGACCATAATGACTAAACTACGTCGTGTACCACTATCCTTAAGAGTTTGTGCTAATACCAAAGCGCTCTTAGCATATGTGTCATTAGTAGCTAGAGTTACATATACTTGATCCAATATTGCGTTATCTTTGCCTTTAACGCGATTTACCCAGTCAGTGACCTTTTCCTTACCAAAGGTGTCGCTGCGCTTGGAGCGTGCTTCCTCAAATTGAGCATAGATTGCAGCATGTGCCTCTGCTTCTTGGACCTTTCTGTCAATCTCAAGCCGCTTCCTCTCTAAATCAAGATTTTTCTTCATTTGTTCAAGCTTAAGTTCCTCTTCTTCAAGCTTTGCTTGATCAACCAAAGCTTGCCTTTGTATCAGGAGGGATGGTTTTTTGGCTTCGGCAGCTGCCAGCCGCACTGACGCAGATGAAGCAGCTGAATGAGCAACTGTCTTGACACTCTGAGCATTACGTGCACTTTTAAGGCTAGAAGCTGCCTGCTCACTGTCACTTTCTCCTTGGGCCATCGCATTTCTAAGGCGTGAGATGAGCTGCTCTTTTAGGCCTGCCGTGGACAACCCCTTTTCTTTGAGAATTTCTCTTAATTCTTTTACAGTTTTCTTTTCCAGATCATCCATGTTGTACCTGTTAATTTGCTATAATTTGGCAAAATTATTGGCAAATCAATAAGAGAAGTATTATCATAAATTAAGTACAACACTCAAAATTACAAACTGTAATTGTGCACCAGTAAATATTGTAACTCCTATACGAAAGTGCAATTTAGTAACTGTAGTTGTCAACCTATTTTTCGGTATATCTGTTGCTGTATAACGGTATTTTCACACGTTTAACATGGATAGGAGAAATTTTATCTGGGCCACGTACTGCAGAATAACTAAAGCGGACAACAACATTAAAACAGCTGATCAATACAAAACTAGCTATAATAGGCGTAAGAGCAAGCATTCAATAACATTATAGGCCATAAACTGTGAGGTAAACATTTGAACAAGTGTTTGAAATCGTTTTCCCAGCTTTCACCACAGAGTTCATTCACTAATTTCTCACTTTAATATTTAGTGGGAAATATCTAACTCAGTTCATAATTATTTTAGTTCTTGCCTGTCCAGTAGTTAACTTTAGCAGCAAGGTGGAAGATAGGAAGTTCTCTAGTTGACCCCGCGTTGGCTTCTCTAGGCGGCGATCAATAATTCCAACTTGCAGCAAGGTAAACCAGGTGAGTGTACGTGCGACCTTGAAGCCTCGCAATGGCGGCCCGTGTCCCAGCTTGGCGAAATAGTTTTATTGCATTCATAGCACACTTCTCATGTAGATATTTTGCCGATAAATAAATGTTAGTGTCTCTGAGAGGAATTTATAACAAATCTTCAAAAGTCTCAGGTGAATTTCATGTAAACCACTGATCTTTATTTCTGCAAAATTTCAAAACAAAAAATAGAAAGGTAAAGGTGACTAACATTGGCTAATTTAGTTAGATTGTTAATGAATAATGAATCAATGAATAAATCAAAATAAAAATAAAAATTAATAGAAGTAAACTTACATCGTTGCGGCATACATCTAAATGAAAAATTTCACTAGCTTGTACAAGACATGTTCACTAATTCAACCGAACAGCATAATGACAAACATAACTAGGTCAGTGCCCACACTTTTTCTAACTAGATGGAGCCACCTTTGCTACAAAATTAAAATTTATTAAGTCAGGTTCACCCTGGCCTTAACACTTGGCTCAGGTCATATATGACAGTAGACATTTAGCCACGTTTAACCTGCATTTTCTGTGACTAGTGCTCTAATTTCCTAGTAGCAGTAGATTCCTTTGCCATGGAAATTGCTAGAAATTTGCGAATTTCATCTTAAATTGGTTTAGTTAGGTCGGAATTTTCATATGACTACAAATATAAATAATTGTCTCTTCTGATGGATTTCAGGACAGGACATCATGCATGACCCTAGTACCGAGTCCGACTGACTCTGATTCAGGGCATTGTCTACACACTGAATCGCTAATGAATACCAGGAAAGAATAAACAATAAGCCCTCTATTATAAAAGAAGTATCAATTGTTAAGATTGAGAGTCATTGCTAGCGAAAAAATCTGACCACATTCGGTATACACATATAAAATAGAAATCCATTAATTTTTTATACTTTTTATATGAATAAGCTTCATGGCTATACATAAAAGATTATGAATATCAGTACAAAAATGAAAAACTACAAAACTCAGTCAGAATTAATTTCTCTAAGTCCAAAATACTGTTCCTATTGTAGCAGCATAATCCTATCACTGAAGAGTAGTACAGGTAATCAATACCATAATATCTAAATAATAGAGAAAGAATTATCGATGCAGGTAGATTAGCACTAGAAGATAGATACAGAAATATAGACAAATATATCATGGGGAAAGTGATAAAGCGAAAATCTTACTGTCTAAACATGAGACAATATAAGCGTATGGGCCGCTTCTAGGGGGATGGCGGTGATAGTTAGCTCAGAAAATTTTTCTTCGCCCAAAATTTATTTGTGGCATAAAATCGATACTTCTGACAAAAAATTGATAATAGTGCGATTGAATGATTGCGCCAATGGCACAAAAATTTTCGATGTTTTACAGTCAAAAAACACCGGACAAATGATATTTTGTGGGGAAGTTTGTCCCATATTTTTTGGGCATTCGCTCAGATTTAGGGCAATTTTCTTTGTGTCCTGGTTTGTACGCCTATGTAAGACAATGAATAATAACGAGGTAATAACCTGTACATAACATCTACAAAGCATAGAAAATAAACAGTACATAAAACATTTTCCAGTCCTTGCAAGAAGCAATTTCCATTCCGTAGATATTTCATTTGTTTGAAGATGGAAGCGCTCTAAATGTGGTCTAGTGTCTTTAGTACAGGTTAATAGATTCACAATACTCATTTCGTGCGGATAACTAGTCACAATGCCGCATTTAACGCTGGTAAACAGCCCAGAAAACGAACATTTTAGTTCAGCAGTGGCCGCCATCTTGAATGCTGGAGTCCAATCCTGTCAGTAGTTTAGCCAATTTGCTGGACAGGCCCCTAGTTGCCAAAGATGAATATTTGTGATGTTTTGAAGTATTTTGACAACTCATGTTTACCTACACGAAGCTTTCTGATGAACGTTGTTACCTATATTTTCACCCTGATTTATGCCTCTTTCAGGGGTCATTTACAATACTGCTCTGGTGGAAATTCGCTCCATCGAAATTGTCACTGCAGCATAGTGAGATGGGATGCTCTATTCACATACATATCGATATTTTTGTCCCCGCCCCCGCAGTGGGTGAGATATAAGACTTTGAAATGACTGAGTATTTGCATCTTGTGCATAATGCGAACTTAAAGACCTCCAGTAGAGCCGAAAGAGGGGGGTTCTGTGCAGAATCAGAACTATTAAAACTCAGTGGTTGCTGCATGGCTAATTCTTCAAATATGAGTAAAAAATAGCGAAAAATAGGCATTTTTTCATGAAAATCGGCCTATGCCGTACCTCTGCTACTATGAGGAGTTGAGCCAAGCGGATTCACATAGTGAATACTAGTGACTAGTGGACCTCATACCCGAACTTTGGTCTGAATCGGTTTACCTAACCTTGTGCCGGAATTTTTCGATTTTGCATGGTCTTCTCGCGGAAGCGTTCTTAACTACATCCTGCCTTTCAGGTAAACCATCTGGTCAGGCACGTATTAACAGTCAGAATAATTTAACTCGGCGACAAACTTTAATGATAAAAAATATTATTGGGCTACTGTACCGAAACGCTCATACTGTTCGCATTTATGGAGCGGTGGCCCGCTATTGTGTGTCAAAAAGTCGGAAATAAATTTGCTTACCGTTTGCCGTCGAGTTCTCATGTTTCTCTCTCGAAAGAATGGCAAAAGTTTCACAGAAAATTTAAATAATTTGTCGCAAACGCATTTCAAACGTGGCGGTGTCGCGAAACTACGGCGCGTGCGTGAAATTTGCGTCAACGCCATCTATTTGAAGAAATTCAAACGAATTCCCATTTTATCTCAATTTTACATCTTTTTGGTCTCATTACGAGCCGCTGACACCCTTCAAATTTTTGACATTTTCTAAAAAATTGGGGGGGGGCGAGCCCCTACTATTGCACGACGCCACTGGACCCATGGTATTAAATCTTTATGCGATTCAGGTGCTATAACTGTACTAAATATATACGATTCTGAATTTCAGTACCTATGTAGACTGGCTCCCAGTAGGGTGGAATCCACTTTGTTATATAGAATTCTGTAAGGTCTTCTTCCGTACCACCAATCATCCACAGGTTCTCATAAGGAATCAAGTGGCATTTTTCACAATTTTTCTAAAAGAAATTTAGGTAAGACAAATTAGGCAATCTAATACATTATTTTATTATTGATGAATTTTATCTTAATACGCGTGGTCAAGAACTGTATAAGAAGATTATTTTTCTTCATTAATTTAAATAACAAAACAGAACAGATAGTTCAGAGTCCATTTTAGTGTTCTAATTGAATGAATCAGAAATTTTCGTTTGGCTGACACAAGGCTGACTAGGGCTACCGTTGTGTCCAAAGCAAGTGGATACAAGAATTAAAATATTCACATTAAACTCCATGGAAATCAGCCCAAGTATAACCAGGCACTTACTGCCAAAAAGTCCTGCTAGACAGCATCAGTCATTTTTGAGCATGACAGTTGCGGAAAATGAAACCGAGAAATGACAAAACATGAAAGACGGAGATGAATGTCTCTCTTATAGTCATGTTAGTCACGCTGTCGGTCAGGAATAGGCCTCTACAGTTATAAGAGAAAGAGATCACACAAGGCTTGTTGAGGAAGGCACATTACTTGATTTGAGAATATTCGAGAAATAATGTCATACCATTATTCCGGATTTTGACACTTTAAGGAAAATTGATGCAATTTAGATCTGGTAAGCAACATTATGGAAAATTTTTATTGCAAATTTACTCTCTTATAGTGTGCTAAAAATTAACCCATTCCTTGCCAAAGAACTAATGTCTATTCAAGTATGCACAGAATAAATAATTGTGGTGATAGAAAAAGGAAAAACTAAGAAAAGTGGTGCACTCTTAACAACACAGCTAGTCTTGCCAATTTGGCGGATCTCCTCAATGCTCACACCCCACCAAGTGCGGCTTAGAAGAATGACAACCTAGAAGAAAGTTAAACATCTCTCCAAATACTATCTAGCTTTTCAAAAACACGTACTAAAAATAAAAAATAAAAAAGGGTAGAAAAGTGCAGAAAATTGAATTCAGATTCCATTTGTACAACCCATCTTTCTGTTGCTAAGTAATACAGTCCTAACGAATGTGTGAGAAGCCTTACAAGCTGCACCTACCAAGTCATTAGAGTAAATCAGATCTCGTGATCTTCCAAAGTGAAGCAACACGTAATTTTGTCTAAACAGTAAAAGCAGTTTTATTATAAGCTGTATTGCATTTCAGCAAGACATACGACTCTTTTTCCGATGGGTGCCCTTCCATGGTAGTATGGCTTAAAGTTGAACTGAGTTCCAGTGGGGGCTCATGTATAGGTATTGTGGAACTGCATTATTTTCACACGTTATTATCGATATTTAAAATTATACCTTTTCTTTAGTTACTTCTTTATACCTCTACGGAACCAGCATAGTGCACTCCAGCAACGTAATGTTTGGCAGTGCTGTCGCTCACATAGTTCGTTGTTTGTAGTACCGTGAGTGGATCAAGCTTGAATTGCGACAATTTAAGCTATTAGTGAGCAAAAAATGTTTTTTGTTTAAGATTTTATCAAGTTTGTGTATGAAATTTCGTATGTTTGTTTATTTAAATTACAATTGTAAATTATAACATTAAAATAATATATATTTGGTTCGTTTTACACAGTATTAAAACAATAGCTGAAATTTTTTGAAGCAGCACCTATTAATATTAGGTACGTGCCGCCGCTTGTGTTTTACAAGCTAGCACAAAGCAAGTAATAAAAGCGCACTGAATGGACCATGATTAAATTTTATTAGTTTATCGTATAAATCTAATTCTTCCAAATGAATTGGTAAAACAGGCGTTATCCTGCATAATGCCTACGATTACTTGCTGCATAGCGCGCAAATAATTAAGTCAGAAATGATAGATTAAACATGCACTTAAAATGTTTGTAAACCGAAACTAACATATGAATTAAACAATATTAACGCTAACGGCTTAAACAATTGCTTATCAAAACATCTATAACCTGATTAATTAATTCTTATAAAAGATACCTTGTCATAACCTAAACACAGCAGCTCATTTGTGGCTCCAAACAAAATATGTCCCATGCAACAGTTAGTTCTAAATAGAAATTCTTATAAACTGTTTGCTTTACACATATTCCTCAGTAATGTCTGACTTCAAAATGGATGTACATAATTATTATCGGCTGCTAGTGTGCAAAATGCAGAACAAACTTCAGATAAACCACAATATCTAAAATACCTCTGCATAGGCCCAAGTTCCTGGTCTGCAAGGCTTCAACCCCTTCCTCAAACTGCTGGATTAGACTTTTATTTTGGTATTCAAGTAAGCAAAAAATTTAGTAGACAATGTTAGACTACTGAAATGAAAAATAATGCACGAACTGCTGCATTCAATGACTATTATTGATTCAATGACTGGAATTATTCCTATTGTGGCATCACCACATCTCCTGGCAAAAAGGCCTCATCGTTTGTGAACGAAACTTCGCAGATCTTTAAGAGTAGAGCGAGTACCAAATAGACTGGATTTGTAAGAATTATTTGTGCATTGATAAAATTTAAAGTGCGAGAATACAAAAAAAATGATAATATCAAAGCAAAGTTGTATATAAGTTTGTTTTTTAAGTTAATTTTTTAAAGTTTATTTATTTCCACACTGCATCTTACAGTTATAATAAAAATACAGATAATGTTCCGCCGAAGTAAATATATATATATATAAAAGCAATATTATCCAGAAATTACAAAAAAGATTCTTATGCAGCATATACATGTGCAAATGACATTACAGAATAATTTTGATGCATACAGTTTGAGCCTAAAAGCTTGACAGGCCAAACTGTACGTGTATAGTATTGACATTTTAGTTACCTTAATTGGGAACATCTGTAATTTTACTTCAATTTTCAATTCTTTTAAGAATTAATCAATGTAATTACTTCACAAGGTTAGTGAATATATTTGTTATATGAGCTTTTTTATCAGTTTTTGAAATCTTTGATTAGTTCGGTATTAAATCAGTATTAAGAGTTTGTGTTGTCTGTTCGTTTTTTTTTCTCTATCTTAACGAACAGTTTTGAAAATAGCAGTTTACGTTGGGAAAATTACGCTGGCGTTGCACCCTAATAGACTAAGAGTTTTTGTTTTCAACGTTAATGATTATGCGATTAAGTCGGTCGATTAAGCAAGTCTTGTTCCTATATGTTGTTCACCATCATCCTAGTTGAAATTGAAAATGAGTGATGAGGAAAATGATGATGATGCAATTATTCTTTGAAATAGACACATTCAAAAAATAGAAATAGATAGATACCGCAAAAAGTTTTGCGGGGCTTTGCTAGTAAGTTTTTGGGTGTTTTTGAGGTATCCTTGATAAACGGTTTCTGAATGTGTTATCGTCTTCCAGAAACATACAAATGTGATGTTTGTGTGAAAGTTGTAACTGTATATTTTAGGTGCTGCCATCTATTGATTAGTCACTTTAACATTTTACTAGTTAAACTCACCCTTAGTAAAATTGCTCGGTCCAGTGAATATGCATACTCACTGGATCTCCCCTATTTTTACTGTAATGGGATATGTGAAGCCAAGTTTTTGCATAGTTCTCTACCTATATATACTGGCTGGATTTCACTTCTAGCCACTGTCTAAATCTTAGTGATCAGTGCAGTGCAGTCGTGCTACACACTGTCTCTCTGTCACTCTCTCAGTGCAGCAGTCGTGATCTTCATTTTACTTGTGTATTTTACTGTGTATTTAGTATAATAAACGTGTTTCAGTTTTTGTGCAGATATGTAATATGGTGTTCATTCGTTTTCTGCAAAGTGTTTAACGACAACTTCATACATGACTTTCACAGTTTGTTTAAGGCACCAGTGTTTTTGCACCAAACGAGATTAAAAAAATATGCATAACATTTATGTTTATAATTATGCTTAAACATTATAAGAGTATTGTAAAACAACACTAGAGTGAGTATGTATGTTAACTTGAGAGTGAGTATATTACCTTATGAAATACAACCGCTTCCTCGTTTTTGAGCAACTCAAGCAACTCTGACTTGTTGTTTGGCAGTCGTTTATCAAGGGCTACTTCAAATAGCGGTATAACGTAAACAGTTTTGCTGAATGAAGATAATTTGGAGCCCACTGAATTGGCACAAGAAACAGATGAACTATCTAACATTTTGAAAAACTTTTCTGCTAAGTTTGGAGTAGGCCTGAGTTCCACATCTAACAGCAAAATGTATTCCGTATAAACAGCCTGACGAGCCGTGTTTCGACCAACGTTTACAGGATATGGCCCATACTGAGACATATCAGGACCATTAACAGGAGGCAGCATAATATCGTAACATGTTGATTTGGATGCGGTTTTGTTTCCTGAAATTGAAGGTTTTTTGTGTGAAGGAAAGAAGAGGGAGACTGTAACTAAATTCAGAAATCGCCGATTGCATTTCCGGTACAGCAAAATTCTATCAATTGCAAAATCGTAGCTTTCCCCTGGAACGTACAAGGCAGCAGATATTGGTCCATCAAATATTTCAGCCAAATCCAGCAAATTATGCATGTACTCCCAAGACGTTTGAGTTGCTACAGAAAGCGACCTTGTATAAGGAAATGTTTTCTTTGACGAAATAAAGCTGATAACTTTAGTGTAGGAAAGAACCTTCCTGTCTGTAATAACAGCACTATGGCTGATTTTCTGGGTTCGATATAGCGCATCTCGTTCAAAACGACTTAAAAGGATTTTTGCTGTTATTTCTTTTGCTATTTTAAATATTGTTGTCTCCTGATATGTTGCCAACATGTGCGACATATTTACTTTTCGGAAGTAACCTTTACTTTCAAATTTGTATTTGCACACGCACAATATCAGAAGCACCACAAACACTAACCAAGTAAATCTAAAAATTTTAAGACGCATTTTTTTCTTTAAACGTCTGGCAGGTCAAAAAATATGGAAGCGATGAGTCGCTACCGCAAAATATTTCGCCGAATTTCGAAACTTTTTGCTGAACTCACTTGTGAACTCACTTTGCTGAACTCACTTGCCGAAGACTTTGCTCACAAGTGTGTATGTATGCATTGAGTATACTTTGCTAAAATATACAAACGTTTGGTGGTGAGAAAATGAATGTTTACCACTCCGGAACATCACCTAGCCCACTAACAATTACAGTCTACAGACATTGGCGATGATAGTGTTGCTCCTTTCTGATCTGAAAAAAATGCAAAGTGGAGATGTCTCTAGTGATGTGGCGAGTTGTGATACAAGGTATTACTTGAGTGTGTCAATATCTTTAAATGTCTCATAGAGAACTTTCGAAATGATATCTTCTTACACAAAGACGAACATAACATGCAAGGGGACACAAATGGGCTCATCAACAAAATCGGAGGTGGGAGCCCGGTAAAAATTCATCACGTGGAGCAATTTATTAACTACTGCCTATTAGAATAGTCTGCTCGGAATAGCATATCTTGAAAGGTTTTGGTGAGTATTTTTATGCGTCCAAACTTTTTGTGTTTCTTTGTGCCACTTGTTACTTCTAAATTACAGAGATTTGTTTCAGTGGGTTGATTTTGACTCTTACAGAAGCTGGGCGATTGAGGGGGTTATGCAAGTGCATTAAAATAGATGGTAAGTACCCATGGAAGCAACAGATGAGGAGTGTTTTACTCCCAAGCCGAAAGCAGAGCCACGGCAAATCCCACATCTGCGTAACTAGGCGAGTAAGCCTGGGGGCATAGTAGTAGCAGGTCATCCGTCTGCTTCATCTGTAGAGCAAAGTTTAAAGTTAACACTCAACAAGCTGTTAGAAGGAAATGTATGCATTCTGTTAAGCGAATGATCACTTTTCCAGTGTCCAATTTTTTAGGCAATTACTGACAGGACAGCCTCCAGTTGCTAACATTTGTTTGTCAACATTTCAAACAGCTTGTTCTCCACTCGGAGTTGTTTACACTGTGGATCGAACAAACAACACCATAGTACCTATCCTGAGCACACCAAGTGGGCGACCACAGCCACAGCTATCATCATCTGATGCTGCAACGTATGCTGGCTCAGAGAAAGTTATGATGTAGACTGCACAATACCAGGTAGAAAATTCAAAGCACAGTATGAAGGTACAAGCAATTTTTACAGTTCGCAATACACGTGTTTGTCTGTTAATTTGTCTATATTTTACAAAACATGAAAACAAATACAATTAACAAATCACACACTTAAATAAACAGCGCACCCAGGAACACGTCCTTACAGGTTTAAATACAGGGCTCTTTGAAACGCAATTGATTAAAAAATACCACAATTTATAACAAATTCATCTACTTATATATCACATTAATCGTTTTCATTAATAATAAATTAATAGTAGTACCTCTTAATTTAGAATCACGTATTGTTGAAATTTTATTCTTAAACTTTGTAAATCAACAATTTCTTAACTTCCACATCTCCACTTTTTTTTAAAAATATAAACTTATCCTTATCAGACATGGATGGGAATTCTGGAGAGATATCTGATACTTGACTCAAGAACGCAGTTGTTTCTTGACAGTAAACGTTGCATTGCATACTAATGTGAAATTCACCTTCTGTGCTCCCATTCTTACATAAAGTTTCTCATATGAACATTTGTTTTAGGTCTGGTACATTGACCAGCTTCATTTTGTAATCCCGTTAACACGGATTTTTGTGTAGGCTTCTTTATGTACTCTAGGAACACCAGTAATCAATATTGAAATTTTACACTTGTCAACTTTTGGCAGTAGTAAAGTTTTAGCTTTACTACTAAGATGAACTTGCTGACTAAAGATAATTCTTCAACACTGCTAATGGCTGTTGAAACTGGTAGATGCGTAAGGTCACCTATAATCGTGAAAATGGAGTTTGTAGTGATTCCAGTGTTGATGAAGATGAATGCCGTTTTCTGTTGTACTGCTCAAACATAACGCTGCACGTTGTCTTTTGCATTGAACGCAGTTTCTCAGTATGTTTCAACTTGTAATGCTTTAACTGTAACTGATTGTTTCATAAAATATCTTGATCACAAACGAAAGCTTACTAATTTTTGGTGCAACCTATTTTCCATATTTCAAAAAGACTCGTATCGCGACACACATTTTCATCAAAACGAGTTAAATCTTTATTGTTTTACAAGATTTGTGGAATGCATGTTCGACAAAGATCATCACTGCTTTGTAGCATATTGATGAGTTTTGGAATGAGGTTTTATCATGGTAGAAAAGACTGCTCCATAAATTTATCATCTTTGCAGATTACTCGTGTTTTCCCGTTATGTTGAATAATAGTCTGGGTTATTTTATCAAACTGTGTCCATTTTTCGATTTTACAGAGTATTTCGTGGTGAACAATTTAACGTTGCATTTAATGCTGTGGCTGTGTTTGCATTAACTGCTTGCATAATTAATGTTTTTCAAGATGACGTAACCAAGATAATAACAAATATTGTACGCTTTTGTTTTTAGTTATTAGCTCTGATATTGTACTAGATGTTCAACATGGTAGGATAGCTGAAGATGACCAGGTATTAGTAAATCACATTAAAAATTCATGGCTGATTGGTCCATCACGGAAATCTAATTTAAGCCCAGTAAATGATACTTCACAACTGTCTCAGTCAACGATTATAGACATTCTACTTAGAAAAAAGAGAAAAGGCTTTTTTGTGGAAAGTGGTGCTGCAGATGGAGTAATCTCCAATTCTTTGTATTTTGAAAGGAACCGCGGATGGACAGGACTCTTAATTGAACCAAACCCACTAATGTTTAATAAATTACTAAAAGAGAAACGGCATGCCTATTCTATCAATGCCTGTTTAAGCCCTAGTAAGAGGGCTGAAAGACTAAGGTTTACAATGTGTGGGTTGTTAGGCGGGTTAGAGAATAACACGGATCCTGTTCATAGAAAACGGATAAAAAAGTTAAACTGCACTGAAAATGTTAGAACTCACACAGTTCAGTGTTTTCCTTTTGCTCAATAATGTTAGCCATTGGTCACAATCACATTGACTACTTGTCACTCGATATTGAAGGAGCAGAACTTGATGTTTTAAAAACAATACCCATTGATAAACTAACAATTGATGCAATGACAACAGAATATCATACTACAGATGGGAAACATGTTAACCAGGAGGCGATAATGACAAAGTTAGAGAACATCCGGGCATTTATTGGTGAAACTATGCTGTATATGGAAGTAACTTTGTTACCTCCGCGAGAAGACGAATTAAGTCAAGATATTGTCTTTATACAGAAAAAACTAGAATATTATTTGTGAAAATTTAATATGTATTTTGGTTTAAACTTTGAGTGTTTGGTAAAAAGTTCGGATTTAATATCAAGTGGTTGGGATCCGGGTTTGGGTCGTGACACAATGTTTGAATAATTTTCAGGAAAGATAAGAGAATTACAGCGACACCATGCTCACAGAATGTTTGTGCTATTTAAAATACTTTCAGTAGTGATATTATCATATTTGGTGTGTTCTACCTATTCTACCAAAGTTATGCAGTGCAAAGCCTGTAACAGATTTGTTAGTAGGCCACATAGGCATATCACTATTGGGTAATTCTGATTTACCATTTATCGTGATTCTGAATTATTTTGCACGTTTCTCGGTGCTTCTGTTAGATGAACACTTACGTCACACTATTGTAATTTAAACAAATAAAACTCATGCCAGACTTTGCTTTGCTTATATCTAGGAAGACAAAACATATCTCGTTTCCATTGTCTAAACTGCTGTATAGTTTATGCATAATTGGCAGTGATTGATTATCTGTACTATCACCAGCTTTAAAGCCCAAAATACATTCTATTAATACTTTGTTAGCCACAATTAAGTAATTTTTGCTATTTGTTGTAAACTACCCATTCTAAAACCATAGATATGCATAACAACAATGAAACAGGCCTGTAGTTCGACATATATTTGCAAGCTTCCATATTTTATGAAAAACACTGGTTGTTTCTGTCTCGGAAGGCAATGGATTGTGTGCCAAGAGAGTCAGTTAAAGATCAAATTGATAGAGCTGCAGCATCGACTGTGGCTGAGCAGTCCGATCCTTGAGCAGCAGTTCCAGCTGCAGGTTGCACATTGGAAGGCTGTTTCATACAAGTGAGGTAGTTCATCTTTCTGATGCCTGCAAATCCTTTTATCCACCTGTCCACTTTTTCGTCTCCCTCGTTTTCTCCGCTCTGTTAATGGCTGTCCTAGCAGTAGATTTCCAGTTGCTTCAATCTGCCGCAAGCGCCTCGTAGTTTGCTGGTGTAACGCCTGCATTGTGGTCCTGTTTACATACATCTTTGTAGCGGAGCAGTGGCCTCCGGGTGGGTCGGGAGCCAGTAGCAAGCTCACCCTACAGAATGTCCTTGGGCAATCTGCCGTCCTGCATGCGGGAAACATGGCCTGGCCAGCGCAGACGTCTGTTGGTGAGTATGGCATACATGCTAGGGATTCCAGTTCTTGCTAGCACATCCTTACTGGTTATGTGCTTATGCCATGAGTTGCCCAGGATTCTTCTGAGGCAACGTAGGTGGAAAGCATTGAGCCTGCTTTCTTGATGGCTATACATAGTCCAGCTCTCGCTCCCGTACAACAGTGTGCTCAGTACACAGGCTTGGTACACCTGAAACTTTGTCTTGATAGACAGCATGTTGTTTTCCAACATCCTCTTCATTAAGCGTTAGACTTCGTTAGACTCACAGTTTTTTCAAATTTGTGTTTGTATACTGGTGACCTAATAACCAGTATACAATTTCTTTTCAGTTTTTAAGCCAACACTTATTACTCTCTTTAAGTATGACAAGCTTTCCACAAGTTCTGTGACACTTATCTAGCACAGATAAGCGCTATTGATGAAATAAAGTTTTTAGTATATTAATGCAAAGTATAATGGTTCTGTTGTAGATTGTGGCACACACATGTGTAAGGTATAATAACAGCGTTATCATTAAAGAGCGAGTTTTCAAAGTCCTGTTAATGTTTTAAAAACTGATAAAAACTCAAAACCTGAAAAAATGGAACACAAGTTTGCAATTTTAATTTCTGTGTATGTCAAGCAGAAGTATTCAATCTCTGCATCTTCTAATATCACACTACTACAGATTCACTACAGCGAAAAAATTAAAACCAAGGACCACAATACAGCTTTAAAAACATCTATATTAAATTTTGGGGACTAGTGACAGCAGTTATAGAGTTATTACTTAAAGTGATTGCACTATACAACTACTATTAATTCACTATAATTATCTAAATAGTTGTAGAAAGTCTTAGATTCGACACTTAGAGAGAAAATTATCTTTAAAAATAGAAATATGCTGGCTTAAAAATCTTTATTGTGAACAGGACGCAGCCGTACCTTAAACTAAACTAAACATGTCTAAACATTGCATAAAGAAGATATAGCGACTGCTTTGCGAGATGAAAGTGGCTAGCATTGTCACGGATGATTGCTTTTGATGTTCCACGATGGGCAATGAAACGTCGTAAAGCCAAAATGAAAGTTCAATTTTCAAGTCAGTTACCACTTCAATGTGAATGGCTCTGACCAATAGACAAACAAACAAACAGACCTTTTCGAGATTGGGCTTACAAGAATCAATGGTACATATCTTGGCCAAATAGTCTATCCCAATATGAGTGAATGGGTTTGATCATTGGAATCGTGTAAGGTGGTAAATCTGCCATAGAAGACATTTTATATGGTCCGCCATCCATTTTGCGAAAACAGTACAACGATTGAGCAGGTTTTCGACAAGAGCTCTGCCTGCCGGAATCCAATAGCTTTGCAGCAGTAAAGCGAGGGTTGAGCAGTTCCTACATGGCAGTTTGAGCAATGAAACTGTTTTACTAGCAATTTAGTGAAATAACTGTTTTGGGGCAATAATATAGGTAAATTTTCACCTTGTGTTGGACAGATTTTCTTCACTCTACTCAAGCAACCGACTAGACCTGTTCGCTCTGCAACGTTCGCAATTCGCGAAGTGACGGATGCAAAGAGTTGAAGGAATCTTCTGGAAGAAAGTACTCTTCATGCTGAATATATTTTATCCATTCTAGACGTTGTAAACTTCAGCAGCCGTAAGCGCACCCGCTGCAAGTGATCTATGCATCCACCTATCTATTGCTCTATAGAGCCAACATGTTGCGTTTATTAGCGGAGTAAGAGACGAAAATACGTTTATATCAAAAACTGACAAGTCATGTACTGTATGATGTACAGTTTTTGCCAAGCAGCTCGTTTCAAAAAGCACTGAGCTTCCGTGTTTTACTTCTTTATTTATTTGTTCAAGTGAGTACAGGCCAGTACGATTCAATCTGAACAAATTCTGGTCCTTGAAACCAAAATTTATTTAGGGGTTTCACTGGATGCTTAGTGCCTAAATCAGCTAGATTTAGTTCTGTTGGCACATGACGAAATTCTGTTGCAGTTTGTTAGCGAATTTCTGCTATTCGATTCTGAACGAAGTTTGCAAGCAGCTTCTTTGACTGCAGCCATGAAAGCATGCAGACTGAATCCGAGAAAACAACGCGACGAGAAATCGTTATGTTCACATCACAAAAACAAAAAGTCCTTGGAAAAAATAAAAATACTAAAGAAATAGTTGATGAAAGATGCCATTACCCACAACACACTAGCTAACAAATATCACGAACACTGGTTAGGATAGTCTGTCTTACCTACCAACAGCCTGGAAACTAACCACGAACCCCAAAATGCAGAGTTTAAATATAAAACTAACGCCACAAATAGAAATCAATGAACAATTGGTATTCAAGTGTCACGAGGAACTTGCAAAACCTTTAAGAAAATATGTACGAACAACTATTTTAGGAGGCGGCAACCTATAAATCAGTTGTAAAGTTCCATTTTTCAATATGGCGGGGTCCTGTGTTTAACATAAATGAGGAAGAGAGAGAGAAATGATACTGATGGTTAAAATGAGGTTAAGTTCATGTTGAAGAAAAATTATTTCTGAAAAAATAGACTCAGAACACGATTGGCAACAGCATGCTATTTTTGATTGGAAGAAAACCCGCCATCTTTAACAATTATTTCAAAATTTCTTCATAAAACTGCCCATAACCGCCTCCCTGCGTAATACGCTTGTGAACTAACAATTGTTTATTTTACGATTCAGCCTAGGCATTGCAGATCATATAAACAGTAGTTTTTTGATCACGATTAAGTTCTTTGTAAACTGATGGTTAGTTGTTGACCCGATTATCATTAAAATCAGGTACATTATTAGAAATGCGTTGAAACCGTGACTGTATTATGGTGAAAGACAAAAGAAAGGGTTAGCTTTTGCTGGGAACATGTGCTCTATACTTTGAGTTTGTCTTGTTACATTTTCATACTTGCCGTTGTAGTTGAAAAAATGATGCAGTGCAATACTTTTTTTCTTTCGTGGTGCTTCATTGACTGTAAGTTATAATAAATACTGAGGAATCAGTTTTTCCTTTTATCAATGATGAATGTTAAAGGAAAGGACAGATTGCGCATCTTATTAACTGTAAACATATTTTTCATCACTTTTATTTTGTTTTTCTATTCCGAAGAAAATTTACAGATTTCAAATAACATAAATATTGTGAAAAGGCAGCGTAATAATGCAGTTTTTATAGCAATAGCCAGCGCTTTCAAAGACAGAGTTACAAGAAGAAATAATCTCAGAAAAACCTGGCTGAATGGTTCACACATGAACCGAGATATTGCTTACAGATTTTTTACTGATCAATATGATAATTCAGGTAAAAATATCAGTTACCTGCACATGGAGAAACTAAAAAATGAACAACTTCATTACGGTGATCTAACATTCACTGAAGTCCCATCAGGTTTAAACAATGCACGTAGATTGCTGTGGATTATAGGATGGGCTATTGAAAGATACAACTTTACTTACTTCATGAAGGTTGATGATGACGTATTTGTTTGTATGGAGAGACTCCTGGCAGAGCTTCCATTTCGACCAAAAAAACTTCTTTACTGGGGAAGCGTAAACTGTCGTCCCGGAGTAGGTAAGTTTGTTTATTTTTTTTGATCTCGTATAATACCTATATGATTTTTTTAACCATTTTGTATGTTAAAAACAAGTAGAGGTGCTTAAGTGAAACGAGTTTGTTTAAAGGACATTCTTGCTAGGAAATAGAGGTCCTAAATTGTATCCCATTCAGGTACCATATTGAAGGTGATCACCATTGTGGATGCGCCCAGTCCATGCAAAAAAACGGCAAAAATCAGTATTGAACTGTGCGATAGGCCTGAAATTTATTAAAATAACAGATCACAAAAAGTTTTTAAGAACGTGCTAAAGGTTTAGACAAAATAAAAAATTAGATTTAAGAAGACTGAAGCACATATTATTACTTTACGATTCTAGAGATTTGAAGCAATTCTAACCAATTAACTAAACTATTAACTAATTATTAAAGTAGATGGTGACTTCCATTTACTGGTGACAACTTTCGCTTGAAAATACAACTAGTGACTGTTAAATTGTAACAAAATAGACAAAGTAATGCAAGTATCACCAAACGGCATGATTAGCATAGCGGCAACAGAAAATCTAACTACTTGTAAGAACAACTGTGATTGATAGGTGGCGTATACTACTAAAGCTTAGGTCACATGACTAAGGCTGGCTTCGTTTTAAACACTTTCAGAAAATGCATGTTTGTAAAACTACGAAAAAAAACAAATAATTATACAATGCTAGATTAAATTGCTTGACACCAACAACCATATTGAAAGCTCCTTTAAGCGACAAGACTAAGATCTAACAAAGGAAGATCTAAAAGCTATATATAATAGAATGCAAGTAAGCTGTTTATTTGTAACAGCCAGTTGCTACAGGTTTGTCGTTATTCGGATTTGTAAGGAAGCAGAGTAGTTGCATTTTGTTATTAATTAACGCAAACATTGGCATATACTATTATCTATTTGGATATTCATGTAAACTTTTAAGAAGCACAATGCCCGTAAGAACAATGGCGAGACAAAATGAGACAGCAATGCGCAGAAAACAATCTACCACTTGCATTTGGGGGCTTTTGCTGCAGTCACATTTTTTTAGCTGTGTAGTGACGGCATCTTCTTAGAGGTGAGTTCTTGTTTATTTCTTATAAAACATCCATGTAAAACACAATCAGTTGCGTGTAGCCAGTTGAAGTTGTCCTGAGCCAAGGCAAACGACTTGGTGGCGAACTGGATAACGGGCTGGCTAGGGAGATGGAAAATCACCAGCTGGAAACTGAGAGGCTGCATGAATTAACTGCCTGGAAGGATAAGCCGTTTCTAAATTACAAGCCGTTGTTTTTGGAGCCAAACTTAGTCAAACATCGCAAATTTTCGGGAAAGAACTTTTTAAACTAATCTTTAGCAATGAATTTTATGAACTTTTGGTTGAAGAAAGCAGACGATATGAATTGTTCAAGAGCAAGACAGACCCAGGAATAGATGAACATGACATGAAGTGCTTTATTGCAATTCTCTTAGATATAATACATTGTCCAGTAAGCGATATTACTGGGATTGAGATCCAGATATGCGCAATGAAAGTATTTATAGTGCAATGAGGCACATTAGATCAGACGACATCAGATATTTCCGTCACTATATAACAGAGAGGAAGAGGTGACGAATGCTGGCATTGACTGTAAAAAACCTTTCACTGCTTGTAGGAAATGCAGTTTTTGACATTTTGCACAGCTTGTTTTCGATTGTTTCATGTAAAATAATTTGTTGTTTTTTCTGCTGTGTTTTGTTTGTAAAAAGCTTTATTAATGACACACTGGTGTAAACTTGGTTTTGGCTGGTAACAAATTCTTTTTATTTTTTTCCCTTACATTTTAGAGCCTCAAAATTTATTATGTGTACATTCTCACAGTCAAACTAATGATCCAAGTGTAGGTCAACTATGTGTCTAGCTGTATGTGCGCCTGTCTGTTTGTCAACGTGTCTGCTTCAAGGATGTGTGGTTTGTGATGGTAATTTTGGACAATAGATTGCAAAGAAAAGTAAAATTTGTGTTTGATTGATGCAATAATGTGTTATCAAAGTAGGAATTACTTCTTGAGTTAATGTCCTAGCGTTACTCATATGTATGGCTTGGTAGCGACATCATACATCTTACTTTTCCAAATATAATTATTACTTTTGAAATATGTGTTCTGACATTCACCACAGCATAACATTTTCTTAGACAACCCCAACGAAAAATAAATTCAGGATATTAAGGGTAGTGAGTAGATTCACTAGATTGTGCATAAAACAAGATTATTCTTTGTCATACCAAAAAATCTGAACATGCAAAATTAGTTTAAAGACAATTAGAGGTTACTCTTGACACTTTACTTGAAAATACACTGGTATAATCACACAAGTTCAAGTAGATGGTATACAGATACCTAGGAAACAAAGAACTTGTGTCTTATGTATGTAATGCAATTCCTCCAGCTGTACAGTCTGAACATCATATGTTATGTATTTATTCTATGAAATTCGTCAAATACTATGAGAAACCAACATACTAATATTAACTTTAATTCCCTAATATGAATCTATATGATACTTGAATTAATTTTTATCTAAAGCAACATTCATTCAAAATTTAGCAATCTGTTCATATTATTTAATCTTACAGTTGTTTACAAATAAGTCTTATAAATTTAGTTCTTCATTTTAATTGACTGTTATATTTGTCATACTTTTTTATATTTTCTAACTCTCAAACATAATTTTGTTGTAAACACTTCGCATTGTAAGCGTGCGTTTTTATTTGTGTGACCATTAAGATTCATCATTACCAATATTGTTCTTCAATTTGGACTAACTCTTTACAACTTTGTATGTGATATGCTATTAATATCCCTTGTCCCTCCGAGGCATTAAATTTAATTCAATTCGAAAATGAGCACTTTCTATAACCAAAACAAAATCTATGTAAAACAACATGAAAAAAGTAACGTTGTTGATGACCTGAGCTTAAGACAAATTAATTAACCCCTAGTTACGCCAAGTTTGCAGTTTATAAGTTATTAGTGTATAGTGTTATAGTGTTATAGATACATATTATTTTATTTGAAGAATAATAATTGCATGTTAGATTTCGTCACATACATATTAGAATAGTTTTAAAATAATATTCAATTCATAGTTATATGATATCAAAAGATAATAATTATAAGAAGTAATAAAATTTACCAAATTGGCAAAACGTTAATTTTTTTAAGAAAATGAGGTATAAACTGATAATTATTGCACTATCTGTTTAATTGTTTGTCTGTAAGATAAGCATGCAAACTTGGCGTAACTAGGGGTTAATTAATTTGTCTTAAGCTCAGGTCATCAACAACGTTACTTTTTTC